>CM045899.1:9264028-9281528 GCA_025169545.1 Anguilla japonica
CGCCCTGCCCCCGCCCCCACCCCTGCCCTTCCCAGCCTCTACCTCACTCCGCCCTGCCCCCAACCTGCCCTGCCACCCTGTCGCTGCCCAGCCCAGCCCCGCCCAAACCCCCAGCCCTGCCCCCGCCCGTCAGCACCTTAGTGGGGTGGGGTGAGTCCGTCTCCCCCTCGCCTCTCTCCTCTCTCGCCCTGTACCTCCCAGCGGGCAGCTGGATCCAGCAGCACCCCACCACCTCGGTGTCCACCATGAACCTGCAACAGCAAACGCAGTGTCTGCACAGGGGATCCTCCACGTCTCGCAATCACGTCTTCATTCGAATGCTTACTAACACAATCACTGCTAATTGCGTTCAGTGCATGAGCTAATCACATTACATGCATAATTAACAAGCGTGGAGTTTTTAATGAGGCGACGGTGTGTTTCATTCTGTAAAGACACTGGCGCGTGCTTCCATTTCAGAACATTCATTCATTCATTCATTCATTCAACCTTTATTTAATTCTCGGGAATACATTGAGGGTGGGCCCTCATTTTCAATGATGCCGAGATTACATTATGCAGCAATGAAATATAATAAAAACAATAAAATACAAACAAAACACAGATTAAATAATCCGTTAAAACAGTTACATACAGAAGCAGGGAGGTTTGTGATCATGGTTTTAAATTGTCCATAGGTTAGTAGAGAATCGATTTTAGCGTGTGTTGAAGATCATTCCAAGAAGTTGGGGCACTAAGATAAAAAGCTGACTTTCCAAATTCAGACCGTGCTCGGGGGAACTTAAGTACAAGCCAGTCATTTGAGCAAGTTAGATAGGGTCCAAAGTTCCAAACCAGCATCATAGCAATATAAGGTGGTAGCTTTCCGACAATAGCCTTACAGATATACAGATACCAATGTTTATTACGCCTCTCTGCCAGAGAAGACCAACCCACCTTATCATACAGGATACAATGGTGAGTGCCATAGCTATCACCAGTAATAAATCTGAGGGCAGAATGATAGACCGAGTCTAGGGGTTTGAGCATGCCGACGTGTTCATAGGACCTGGACTGATGTTAGCGAAAACCCTGTTAGCGCTGCTAGTGTTAGCGTCCGCCAACGCTCTGTCAGACAGCTCAGTACCTGATCTCAAAGTCTATGTTGGCCTCGAAAGCGGCGTAGTTCTGGGCGGGGAAGGGACCGAATTTGAAGCCCTGCTCCAAAAGTCGCTTGGCCGGGGCGATCAGGCGCGGCGTCGCCACGGTGATGCGCAGGAAGTCCTGAGGCCGTATTCCACAAAAGCCGTACATATCTGGCCAGAGAGGGAGAGAAAGAGAAAGAGAGAGAGAGAGAGAGACAGTGTGGGCATATCACATGAGACAAGATACACATGTAAAAATACAGTGCCCAGAACAGTGAAGTGTCAAGATGGACTACAATTCCAGACAAAGAGCATACAACTCCAGTGCAAAGAACATGGCTAACAGCAAGAGCGGCAACATTAACTACAAATGCAGTGCCCAGAACATAGTGAACAGTGTCAAGATGGACTACAACTACAGTGCACAGAGCCACTGGCCTAGAGTGAAGAGAGCGGTTGTGATGGCAACGGGGGACCCACTCTCTTTGCGTGTGATGTCCACAGCCAGTACAGTTTCAGTCAGGTTGTCCTTATTTGAGCGCATGTCCATCAGCAAAGCAGAGTTCAGCGCCTTCTGGAAGTCACTCAGGTGAGAGCAAGAGAACCCTGAGGAGTGGAGGGAGAGCCATGTCTGTCTTCAGCAGTGGAGCAGACAGACGGACAGACCCACAGGTATGTAGACAGACAGACAAACCCACAGGCACGTAGACAGATAAGGATGGGGTTTTACATATTTGGTCATCCGTCTCTTGAAGACTTCTCCTGTCACACATCCATCGGGCACAAACTCACCAATGACGACTCACTCATTTCCACGGTTCCGTATATTAACGAGGCAACTGCAACCATTGGTGCAGTTTAACACAGAGGGTAAGTGCTGTTCCAGTGACGCTGAACATAAAGATTTGATCCAGAATTCCCTTGAGAGAGAGAGAGAGAGGCTGCAGGACTCACCAGGGGGAGCAGGAACGTAGAAATAGGGAGCGAAGCCGTGGACGTGACAGCACACAGAGTTACCGCCGTCCGTCACGCCAAACATCCGGACGACGGGGACAGTGCCCTGAGACTGCCCAGGCATTCCGGGCACCGGGGACCCTGGGAGGGGGAGGGAAAGGAGCGGGGTGAGCAGCGATAGGTCAGTGAGACAGGAGGGGGCGGAGTATGGTTCGTAGACCTGCGCAATACGAACAGAACTTGGGTTGCCAGTTACCCAAGTAGTAGTCCAGGTCTATCTGCTGGAAGGTGAGCTGGTCCGTCTGGGAGTGGAGGGGAGGAGCGGGTGGACGTCGCCACAGGGGGTTTAAATCAGCAGAGAAGAGCTCCCCTGCAGGAGACAGAGAGACACGCCCTGTACAAACCCGCCAGTCACACTGCAATCTCGCCTCTCAAAAAGTCACCAAATTACCAGTGTAGTATAATGGGTGAGGAGCTGGACTCCCTGGTTGAACACTGTTGTTGTACCCTTGAGCAAGGTACTTAACCTGCACTGCTTCAGTATATATCCAGCTGAACAATTGGATGCTATGTAAATGCTATGTAAAAAAAATTGTAAGTCGCTCTGGATAAGAGCGTCTGCTTAATGCCTGTAATGTAATGTTACCAATGGGGATGACATCGTGCCCGGGTTGCCCCTCCCGTGACTCCGCCTCAATCTCGGTGTCGTCCGGAACGGCCAACTCCTCCTCAAAGAGGGAGGGGCTGTCTTCCCTCTCCCCGCCCACTCTGCCTCGCTTGGCCTGGGAGGGCTCTCCCATTGGTTGGCGACCTCTCCGTTTCTTTGGCTCCATCACTCAGGATAGGCTACGGCTGCTACGAACACAAGGAAGCCAGGGGATTATTTATTTTGCCAGTAATAAAACCAAATGTTAATTAAAATCTCTTTCACAAGGGGGACTTGACATAAAACACAGTTATAAAGACAAAATTAACAATCAATCTGACTTCAAAGGAAGTTCAGCGAGCAAATTACTTGCACCAAAATAAACCACCCAAAATACACATTTCCACTGAAATTGCCTAAAATAAGTCGACAAATTTACTATTTAATCTTTACTCTGTATGTTGTGTACTTGAAGCGTAATGGGTGAAAATACTGACTAAATTATAGTAGGAAATGTACCTTTACAATAACTTCGCGGAAACACGATGCAAGGCTGTTGGCGATTTATTGCATGAAACGACATCAAAATAAACCATCAAGCCAAAGTTAGGTGATGCAACTAGTTAGGTAATTTGCTTTCGCTTTTGTTTCCAACCTGTGTAACTGGAAAAGTACCTAGGATCTAGATCGCTTGTTTGAAATTTGTGAGAAATATATGGTATCATTCGTCTGACTACGGTGGCATGACAGGTTGATAGCAAAACAGTTAACCTTACAATCGCGTGTAACTATTTGCTAGCAGTCAATCGAACAAGCCTAATCAATTATGATACTTCAATAATCAATTTCCTAGCTATCTAGCCACAGTCTAGGCTCTTCACAACAAATACCTGTCGTATAAAACGGAAAGGCTTGCCTTTATTAAATTCCCTCCCTTTTCTCCAAACTGCCAGAGTATAATTTCCCTCCAACTCGTTGTGTTTGATAACGTCCATATGATCATCGTTCTGTTTTGTTGTTCTCTTCAAAAACCGGCTTGACAGCTGGAGCTGGCTGATGGAGACGATTGGTTGAAGAAAGGCGGAAATGCGACTTTATTTAAGTAGAGTTCAGCGGCCATTTTTGTAGTGGCACTCTAGGATCACATCACAGGAGCATCTGCTTTTTTTTACAGTCTCTGATCTGCTCCCACGTTAAAAACCATGGAGTAAAGGCACGATAAAACGGAAAACGACCATGCTTGTTGAAATGAA
The DNA here is from genome assembly GCA_025169545.1 of Anguilla japonica. NCBI lineage: Eukaryota > Metazoa > Chordata > Actinopteri > Anguilliformes > Anguillidae > Anguilla > Anguilla japonica. The sequence goes on from CM045899.1 coordinate 9,268,006, forward strand.
TGATGGCGCACGACTAAAAACACAACACAGAATTGCATAATCTTTTGAAATGTTCGCAAGTATACACTGGCCGCCTACATTTCAATTGTGAACACAAATAAAATGAACACTGAACACACGAATCGTACTGAATACATTTTTAATCAACTTGTAATTTATTAAACTACTACAAACCCCTTTAAAAATACCAAAACCGTAACCATATTTCGTTGACTTTATGTAAGTTAACTCAGTTTGTGCTTCAAAATGCTTGCATAAATTACATTTATAATTACTGTGTTTGGATAATACATCATCAGTGAAAACACCTTGGGAATCTTCATCCAACAGTTGAGTCACAGGAAATGACAACCATTGATCAGGAAAACAAGGATAAGGTGTTTATGGAAGTAATTATGACCCTAGGAAGAAGGTGAGCACCAGTAGGCCTACAAATGAAAAAATATGTATGTTTAAATATGCCATTATCATCAACATGTTTACCTTGTAATTAACCTATTTTAACAACTCTACCAGAACATTCTTTACTTTCTTACGAGTAATGTGGAATGCATATTAACTTTGTGATCTTCACATAAAAATGTTTTAACCGATTCTAAATTTTTGGGGTGACATAAAATGCTTTTCTCTATACATATATGCATACAAAACTCTGAAGATTTGTTTTAACAGTGTACTCGTCCCTTTTAAAGTTAAAAGTTCAGTCTAATTTGTTAGGCTCAACTGGAGAATTATATTCGTGGTAATATATTGTTATTCATCAACTGTTAATTCTGTATTATTTTTTTCTGTGAAGTGTCTAAATTTTTGTTTGCTGCATGTGCATACCGTGATTTACTATAGCCTAGGCTATGCTTTGCGGGTAACTATTTTAATTGACTGTTGTATGGATGAATGTATATCGAACGTGTAAATATATACGCATGTACTGCAAATAATTTTCCAGACACGCATTTCGCAACCCACCTCAATACCTCCTATGACCCACAGTTTAACTAGGGTGCACGAAAAAGGAAAATCAGCACTGATACATAAACTCTCTCTCGCACGCGCACCCTGAGCAAGAGTGTGCCAAGACCTCTTAATATTACACATGTAGTCACGTCGTATTTTCCGCTCGAGTCCTTCCTGACCTCCAACAGTTATTAAAAATAACTGCTTGCCCTTTTCCTCTAACTTTACACTTTTGCTGTTCGGTTCGCAAACTAGCAACCCTAGCTTTAATAGACGCTGAAATTCAGCCAATCGCCGCCGGTGTTTGGTCGCCTGCTGAACCAATATATGTCTTGATCAAGCTGCAGGGAAACGCCCCCATTTTTGCTCTTCCAGTAAAACTGAGCTGTTGGATTATGTCAGAACCACGTTTTGTGGTCAGAATCGTGGTTTTGACACAACCGCAGCCCATGTACGCAACACACTGTCTCATTAATAGTAATAATAAGGCGGGGCCAATATCGTCATGACCGTCTCTCCTTCTCAGAAGTTTTCCTTTACATTTAATATACGATGTGATAAGCCAATGGGCGACGAAAAAACTTTAACAGGGTTCCGCCTCCACTCTTTCCTCAAGTCATGATACGAATACGATTTTTGATTGACTTCAACAGATGTCTACTTAGCGGTTGCACATTACTCTCCGGAGTGCAACAGCACCGCAACGTGAGTATTATGGTTATTTATTCTATGTTTCTTCGTACTGTAACGTGTTTTATTTGTGATATTCGTAATATAGGGAGCATACCTGCGTGTTAATGTTTAAACGTCCATGGGAAGTAGCATTCGCTGTTCTGATTTAGCTGACTTCTGTGAGCAAAATTAACTGAGAAGATCAAGTTTAATTTAGCGATATATAACGTGTTAGCATATGCCTACGAGTTTAATAATAGCGTCATTTCTTTTTATGTATTTGTTTATTTTTTGGTGGCGTAAAGTCATCCGTTTGTGCGTCTGCGCGTACGTATTTGGGTTCACAAGTGCCTACTGAGTGTTTGTGATGGGATGTGTTTTTCGAAGTGATTTTAGTTCCTGGATGGCGAACAGAAAGTATCTCAGTCGATTCTTTCGAGACTAAACAGTCTACGTGCAAAACGTCACGGATAGGCAAGATGCCTGTCACATCTAAATAAAAGGTTTTCAAACCGTACGTGCTTTTTTTGTCACGGCCAAATATCTTGATCCGTTGAGGTTGTTGAAAACACGTGTTCAACTTGTAGCACAATTATTTTGTGTTTTCACATGTTCCAACATAGTACAGGCGCGGCTCATTGCCATTTATTGTATCATTTAACTCTATTTTTCGCCATTCGTTGAGCACACGGGATTCAGATGATCTCACGCACCTGTCAGTCAACAATTTAAACAATTTAAATAATGTGACATCTTTCTAAATGGACCGTTTGTCATGCAGCACATTACGTAATAAATGAAAGCATCAGTAATCTGATTGAAAAGTCTGGGATGTAACGGCATGCTTAGCTATTTTTGACATTATATGACATTAAGGGGGTAAGTCCTCTTTCAGTGGACAATAAGTGTATTAAGAAGAATTAACAGCTTATTTCTATTCAGAGGTTATAGGGATAGCAACCAGCATACAGAGTGGTTCCCAGAGTGGAGTTCGAAAACCCTTGGTTTAAATAATGTGTAGTTACCACATTGCGCATACTTTAACCGACCCTCCTGTCTGCAGTACAGTAACCACTGCAGGTCTTTAAGAGGTATATTATCTTCATAGCATATTGCTAATACCACCACTTAATATTTTATTCATGGGAACATTAAGACGCTGAGAACGTCCATTATAGTGTACATTCACAAGCAAGAGTAGCAGTGGTTCTTTGGGGAAAGTTACTTTTTATAGATTTGAAGCCCCGCGAGCCGTGTCATCACAGAGTGCACTTTCAGTCGGCGCTGGTTGAAGGCCTTGTCCTTCCTGAATGTGAAACGTTAATTTCTCGTCCTGGTGTCTTAACTTGCCCTGGGCAGTGTCGTAAATCGCATTGCAGCGTATAGTCCCGACCACTTCTCACCGAGCCGGCTGTTTCGCAACAGCGTACATTAGTAATTGTGCATTCATGTGTGAGTGACTGTTGAGTTGGCATATATTTGAGAATATCCCGCGTCTAAGAACACAATAGGATATCTCTGAGAATATTCTGTGTCTCAATGTGGAATAATGGTGCGAGAACTGGACTTGTAACTCCATAGTTTCCTGAACTGCTCCAGTGAAAGAAATATGTACTGTTTAATTTGAATGTATAAATGGATCGAATGTAAAATAATGTTTGCTGTGGAAGTCCCTCAGGATACAAGAGTCTGCTAAATGTAGATGTTATTTTTTTTTTTTTTTTTTCTTGGAGGACTGATAAATGAAACCGATAATTTGTCAATTTGCAAAAGAGGCTGCGTGAAACTGTAATGGATAGCTAAGTTGTTAAAATGAATAGGGGGTATGATTTGGAAATATAGTAGATATGTAGGACTGAGCAATTAGGCTATGTGGATTTGTATGTTTGGTGTAAGTCCAGTAATGTTTGGTATGTATGGATGTTTTGTATTTATGTTAGGATGTTTTGTGTGTGATAAATGTATAGGATGTCATGTTCTTATAATGAAACAAAATAAAATCATACAAAAAAAAAAAATAAATGTAGATGTGTAAATTTCTCTGGAAGTGGGCGGGGTCAACTTCCTCCTTCTCTGTCTGCATACTAGTCTCCGCCAGCCCTGAAAGTTCTCAAGTCCCCTTCTTCGCCTGGTCTGTGAAGCCTGGACAGGTGAAGACCGTACAGCAGGAACCTGACCTGCTCTGTCAGTAGTTACTTCAGATTGGTGAAATAGGGAAGGGGGGTGGGTCTTCTGGGAATTGGGACAGAGCTTTGCTCTTGAGCAATCAGCCATTTTTCAGCAGCTCCTGCCCAACCCAACACTCAGCCCATCTGTGAGCAACAGGCCTTCTGTCACACTCTCTCCTCCCTCCTCTTATCCACAGTTTCCTCTCTGTGTGTTAATGCACAGTATATACTTAAGATGATTTAGTCAACCTTCATTGTAGCGTAGCCTTCTGTGATCTTCCAAACTCTATATGGGCTCGCCGCTCTTACTAATGCAAAGATCAAGGCTCAGGTTCAGTCTACCTGTAGTGTTGACCAGACCTGGGTCAAATACATATATTTTTTGGATTCAAATACTTTTCTATGCTTTATTGATCTTGTCTGGTGTATTGGAACCAATGAAATACTCTCAAAAAGTGCAAACCCCGCCTTCTGGTCATATTGGCAGGCTCAATTATTATCAGGCAAGATCAATAGAGCACAGAAAAGTATTTGAATCCAAAACGAATACGTATTTGACCCAGGTCTGGTGTTGACTGTGCATAGCATTCAGCAAGAAATTGAAAAGTGTGTTCCGGTGGGGGACGCAGTTCCAGAATCCATTATGATATCAGAGTTATTTTGATTGACATGGGCCAGTTACTCATTAAGTGCTGTTCTGGCCACCTGTCCAGTATCCTGTCCACCTCTCAGCTCTTAACAGACGAGCATAAAGTGAATCGCTGTTAAAATGACTCCATTTTGCACCATTTTTTTTTCTTGCAGTTAGATCAGGGGTGTCAAATTCCAGTCCTGGAGGGCCACAGTATCTGCTGGTTTTGGCATGTTTCAGCACAAGTGATTAATGTAAGCCTTTGATTGGCTGAAGAGTCCACACACCTTGTTCTCAAGGCCTTGGTTGGCTGTTGATTGAAAGGAAACATAAATACCTACAGACGCTGTGCCCCCCCCCCCCCCACCCAGGCCTGGAGTTTGACACCCCCTGAGTTAAACATTGGCTTTGTTTTACCCACGTTTACCCATACTTAATTTGTGACACTGCTGTTGAATAAACAGACATTTGTACAACAGAACTTATCATCTACGATCATATAGCTAAATTCTGAAAGTTAATATCGAGGAATGCTCGGTCATGGAATAGTGTTTTGGTTGTCTCATTTTATCAGTTTAAAGCTGAAGGCTATTCGCAGCAGGTGATGGCTGTGATTGTCTGCGATGACAGGGCCAGGAATTGGCCTGTCGCGTCCTTTAAATTTACACCTTTACATTTTTTACTTGTATAAAGGGGAAAAAAAGCAGAACAAAAAAGCTGCAACACGGTTTTGAACTAGCGACGATGCCTAGCGCTGTCAACAAGGTTGAAGGTCACGGTGTGTTCTTTTTATAGATGTTGCAGGTTTGATTGGTGGATGCCCTTATCTGCAGGGATATTCGGGCATTTATTCACTTTAGTGTGGTTGGCTGTCTGTGGAGTTCTGCCCCGTTGTCGAATGTAGCTCTGCCCTTTGAACAGTATGGCCAGTCCGAAGAATCTAGTGGTGCCCTTTTTCACAGTATGGCCAGTATGGAAGAATCTAGTGCTGCCCTTGGGACAGTATTGCCAGTCTGGAGGAATCTAGTGCTGCCCTTTTTACACTATGGCCAGTGTGGAAAAATCTAGTGGTGCCCTTTGGGACAGTATGGCCAGTGTGGAAGAATCTAGTGGTGCCCTTTTTCACAGTATGGCCAGTATGGAAGAATCTAGTGGTGCCCTTTTTCACAGTATGGCCAGTATGGAAGAATCTAGTGGTGCCCTTTTTCACAGTATGGCCAGTATGGAAGAATCTAGTGCTGCCCTTTGGGACAGTATGGCCAGTATGGAAGAATCTAGTGCTGCCCTTTTTCACAGTATGGCCAGTCTGGAAGAATCTAGTGCTGCCCTTTTTCACAGTATGGCCAGTATGGAAGAATCTAGTGGTGCCCTTTTTCACAGTATGGCCAGTATGGAAGAATCTAGTGCTGCCCTTTGGGACAGTATGGCCACTGTGGAAGAATCTAGTGCTGCCCTTTTTCACAGTATGGCCAGTCTGGAAGAATCTAGTGCTGCCCTTTTTCACAGTATGGCCAGTATGGAAGAATCTAGTGGTGCCCTTTTTCACAGTATGGCCAGTCCGGAGGAATCTAGTGCTGCCCTTTGGGACAGTGTGGCGGCTGTGGAGGAAAGTAGAGCTGTTCTTTGAGATGGTTCAGCCGCTGCGGAGTAATACATCGCGGTCCTTTTGAGGTGGCGCGGTGTGGCCGCTCTTCTTTCTGATGTATGGCTGTTGGCAGCCGTCTGAAGAGGCCGCATATTTGCACGTTTGTAGGTGAGCCGCCCCCCCCCCCCCCTCCTCCCCTCCCGTCCCCATACCTAGAGCCATGTCGTCTGGGGTCCCATGTCTGGGTCACATAAGGTACCTTTCAGTAACGGTTCAGTGGGGGCAGGGAGCTGGCTGGTGCTGCTGACCTCTGCTGTGCTCTCTCTCTCTCACTGTTTTTCTCTTTCCTCCTCTCTCCCTCTCTCCCATCCTCTCTCTCTCTCTCTCTCTCTCTCTCTCTCTCTCTCTCTCTCTCTCTCTCTCTCTCTCTCTCTCTCTCTCTCTCTCTCAATTTCGAAATGCTTTATTGGCATGGCACGATATTTCTTATATTGCCAAAGCACAAAAGTGAACATATACAAAGGAACGCATCGACATAAATCCAGACAGACGGTGTACAGACGAGTATGGGCCTATCCTAATATGCTCACTTGTTGTCCCTCTGTTTATGGTAAGCTGTTACGTAATTTGCAGCTAGTCCAATACATTTTCTGTTCTCCTAATCATTAGGGTAGCTTTTGGTGGTCATTTACAGTTTCAAATTCTGGGCATGTTTTTATTAATTTGGGGTAGAAATTCTCTCTTTTGTCCTGGTAAGTTCCACACGTTGTTAGGAAGTGCAGCTCTGTCTCCACCACTCCCTGACTGCAGTGTGAGCACAGTCTGTCCTCTCTGGGCAGCCGGGTCTGCCTGTGTCGGCCTTATTTGATGCCCAGGCTGTGCTCACTGAGTCAGTACATTGTGAAGGTTTTTCTCTGCTTACTGTCTGTCACCATGGTCAGGTAATCGGCCATGGTGTATAGTCTGTTCTCTCTCAATTTCAATTCAAAAATGCTTTATTGGCATGACAAGATACAATTTATATTGCCAAAGCACAGAAAAGAACATATAAAGGACAGACACCATTGAACACATGAACATATACGTGGCCATACAGTTTACAGACATATAGGCTCACTGGTTGTCCCTCTGTTTATGGCAAGCTGTGATGTAGTTTGCCACTAATCTGATGCATTTTTTGTGTTCTCCTAATAAGTAGGAAAAAATCTCTCTCTCACTGTCTCAGTCTCTCTCTCTCTCTTCATCCCTCCCCCTCTCTCTCTCCCTCCCTTCCTGTCTGTCTCTTTCTCTCTCTTTCTCTCTCTCCCCCTCCACTCTGAAGGGTCCTGCCGCAGTAACGTATTGACGGTGTTATTGATCGCATCTCTTGTGGTGTCAGTGTTAATGGGTCCGTATCCGGGCAGCCAGTGTAAATATCCGGCTGTTTCCTGTTAGCTGGCGTGTGTACGGCATATCGGTCCAGGGATACCCAGTCTTTTCTGAGAAAGGTCACCGGGTGTGCAGACTTAGCTAGCCCAGGAGTAGCAAACCTCATTCAAGTAAGCATGGTTTTGACTGTGACTGTGATTAATCGATATTCGTTCAATCAGGGTTTCTAGTGCTGGGACTTGGGCTAGGGCTTTGCGCATACCATAGCAAGACACTGGGATCGCTGCTACTCCCGAGCAACACTTTTAACCATGTAGGGTGGTAGCCTACATTAATACATATTTATTTGAAATAAAGTATGATTAGATTTTTCTCAAGTAGAAATGCAACTTGAGCCGACCAGAGGAGGATGGGATCCCCCCTTGAGCCTGGTTCCTTCCGAGGTTTCTTCCCATCTGCCACAGGGAGTTTTTCCTTGCCACTGTTTCTTTAGGCCTGCTCCTGTGGGGGTCTAGGCCAGGGATGTCTGTGAAGCGTATTGTGACAACTGCTGTGAAATACGCTATATAAATAAAATTTGATTGAACTTTGAACTGCGGTAGTCTGTGACTTGTACAGAGAGGTGAAGTCCGGATGTGTGTTAGGCTGCCTGCCCATACATGCCCCGATGTTCCTTCCCAATTATCAGCTCCCCGGCTTTTTTAGTGTTGGCCCGGGGGGGGGGGGGGGGGGGGTTTAGCCTGCTGAATCACGGCATGGACTGGAGAAATCGAGCCTCTTTCATTAGGGTTGAGATCCAGAACATTATGTACCGGATGTACTGGGGGAGTCCGTGGGAAGTTTGGAACTTCCATGAATTCAAGTGTGACCCGGAGATGTTATTCTCTTCACATATGTAGTCCAACGTCGCAAACTTGTTGTCAGTGAACAGGTCTTTTCTGTGCCACAACTTAAATGCTGAGTCCATTTGTGATGGTAAGAAATGACGGTGAAATGTCAATGGAGAAAAGGCATTTGCTTGACGAAAACTGAAGTTCTTCCTAAACTGATTCCAGATTTGAGGGAGTTCTTTACGCTAGGATTTGCCCGAAGGCTATGAAGGCCCGACTTAATCAATCATGGAGCTGCAGTCCAGAATCCCGACTTCTCCTATATGTCTGCTGACCTCTCCACTACCTTTGGGGTTCCGATGGGGGTCAAAGGTCGTGGAAAGGTCAGTAGTCATATAGAAGTTGGGAGGCTGAACTGCAGCTCCATGCTAGACCAAGTCGGGCCTTCTTGGACTGCAGATGTGGTTATCCAAAAAGGAAACTGACATGTATTTGCTGCCCAGTGATAATCTGAAAAATGAGGCACACTTAATCCACCTTCTGATTTTGACCTCTCTGAAGAAAGGAATGTTAATATGCAGATCAGGAGGGTGTGGCCTCCAGGTTGTGTCAGGGCGGGGGGTTTGACCGAGCAGAGGGTGGGGGTTGGAGCGGTCCGGTTGCTCAGGGTGGGGAAATGGGGCCAGCGCTCCAGGGATCAGCCAATCACGTTGAGCGCTAGCCTCCGGTCGGTTTCCGGCGGACGAACGCGAGCGGCGACGCGCTGATCCCGTCCGTGTGATCTCTCTCTCTCCCAGCATGCCTCTGGCTCGCAGCCTCTCGGTGACCTCGTTGTCGGGGCTGGAGGAGTGGGACGAGGAGTTTGACTTGGAGGATGGCGTGCTGTTCGAGATCGCCTGGGAGGTGGCGAATAAAGGTACCTGACCCCCGACCCCCCCCCCCCCCCCCCCACCCACCCCCCTCGCCCTCTTTCCGTTCCGTCCCCCAGGGACACATCCAGCAACACTATCGCCATCGTTTCTCTCTCTCTCAAATTCAAATTCAAATTCAAATAAGCTTTATTGGCATGACGTACATATATATACATATTGCCAAAGCGTAGCTACAACAAACAATAAAGATATGAACAGAGTACAAATATGTGTGTGTGAGTGGTATTTGTGTATGTTAGCAGGTGTAATGTCAAGTGTAAATTTGGTGAAACAGTGAAAATATAATTTAACAATAATTAAGAAAACTATACAAAAATTAATTTAAAAAAAAAAGATTTTTTTCTCTCTCACATTCCAGTTCAGATATACCTGCTGTAAATGAGGCAATGCTTTGACATAGCATTGCCAATGCGACTATTCACATGAAATTTAATCCAATAACAACAGTTTCAATGGTTTACCGGCCTGAAAAGTGCTGATGACCCCGCGAGTGACCCCTCTTTCCCTGACCCCTCCCTCAGTGGGCGGGATCTACACTGTGATCCAGACCAAAGCGCGGCTGACCGCCGAGGAGTGGGGGGAGAACTACTTCCTGGTGGGGCCCTACACGGAGAGCAACGTCCGGACGCAGGTGGAGCTGATCGAGCCCACGAACCCCGCCCTGAAGAGAACCATCGACAAGATGAACAGCAGCGGGTGCAAGGTCAGCACACGCACACACACGCACACACATACACACACACACACACACATGTATGCGCACACACACACACACACACAAATTATTGCATGTAGACACACACACACGCATGCACATGCACACACACATTCGCTCACACACACACATATGCACACACATGCGCACACACACACATTCACACACATGCACACCACACACACACACACACACATGCACATGCACATGCACACACACACACTCGCTCACACACACACTCACACACATGCACACCACACACACGCACACACGTATGCACTCGCTCACACACACACACACACACACACACAGGCCCTCGAATGACCTCCAGAGGTCATCCGCAGATCCTTCTTGCTCTTTTCCTCTCTGGCTGCTGTGGAATTTAAGCCCCCCGTCCCACTGGCTCTGGCCACGCCCCCCCCCGCACCCCGCCCCTCTCCCTCCTCCCGTTGCCCGCTGCTCTTTGTACCCCGGTCCGTTTTTCCCAGAAGCCGGTCACCCAGCTGGTATGTGCGCTTTAAAGGTTAGCGGTTGTATCAGTGACACACACACACAACCGCCGCTCACACCGCGTCTATTTCTGGGCTCCTTGCTGATATCTGGGGCTCTCTTTCTCTCCTCTCTCTCTCTCTCTCTCTCTCTCTCCCTCTCCCTCTCTCTCTCTCTCTCTCTCTCTCTCTGTAATCACACCCAGGGCCTCTCTCTGTCCGATGGCACGTACACCTCGCTCAAATTCAAACTCGGATAGCTTTATTGAGACGGGCACGCTCGGCGCACGAGCTCGGGGACCGAAGGAATGCGCGCCGACGTCATCGCGCCGTTTGCGGAAGAGCGAGGGAGGTCTTCCTCGCCGCCGTCGCCCCAGGCTTGCTCTTGAAGCCTCGGCCCATAATGATTGGTTGTCTGTGAGGAGCTTTGAAACTGCACTGAGTTGCATATTCAAGTGGGGGGGGGGGGGGCAGGAGGGTTTACCTTTCTCGCTTTCTCCGTGCTGTTTATTTCTTTTCCTAATTTCCCCGAGTCATTTCTGTGTGTCCCGTGAGCTTTTCCGCTCCAGTACTTCCTCTCTTCCTCTCTTCCCTCGTTGCTAACAGCCCGGCTAAACTTTTGTTTCCAAAAATGAATTGGGGGGGGGAATCACTTTGGCAAGCTTTAGGTAAGCCGGCCCTCTCCACGAATGAATCCTGGCGCATTCGGTGCTGTTACTTGGCAACGTCCAATCAGGGTCCGCTTGTTCAGTCCCTGCTACGTGAAGTATTTATATGACTTCTGGAGAGTGGAGAGGGGTTAAAGTTGAGTAAGAGTTCAGTGAAGATAAACAGTGCTTTATTTTGTTTTGCTGCGGTTCCTTTGTTGTATTATCTTACCTTTTTACCTCTTCTCTTTCATTCCTGTGTTATTGAAGGTGGAGGCTGGATTTAATGCCTTTAATGGTCTGGTTAACTGCCTCTCCCTCTCCCGCTCCTGCTCTCTCCTTCTCTTTCTCTCACTCTCTCTGCCTCCCTCTTTCCCCCTCTCACTCCTGCTCTCTCCTTCTCTCTCATTCCCTTTCTCTTTCCCCCTTTTTCTCCCCTCCTCCTTTCACTGTTCCTTTCCTCTTTCTGCTGGTGGTTTTAAATTCAACGGCCTTTTCCTTTCTTATTTTTAGTTAAACAGAGCTTTTTGATTTCTAACAATAAATAATAATTTTAAATGTTCTATAATAGTTCAACACATGTTCCTAGTTTCAGAGCTTCCACACCATAATTTTTTTTCTAAACTCTGCTTGCATGTCAGATACACTCTTACATAATGTAGACAGAATGTAGTTTTTACGATCAGTGACCCTCACAATATATTGTACCAAAACAAACTTTGAAGAAATTGAAACAGGCACATGTAACCATGTTTTATTTTAGTTGTGTGATCTGAGCATGCTCTGTCTCTAGCAGCGTTCCGTTAAAAGGTGAAAAGCATTCTCTTTCTTTCCATGATGGACCAAATTAAGCGGGTAAATGCACCAGCCTATCTATGTATTTTCCTCGTAGGCTGTTCATATAGCAGGCAACTGCCCATAATTTTTTTAGAAACGCCAGGCACTTTTTACTGTTGCTACAGTTTGCACGTGTCATTTCAGTCATTTCCATCTAATGTGATTTATTCGGCTTTTTTCAGTTTTCCTCGATTTTCTACAACTTTGCCTTGACTGCTCTGGGACCTCAGCCAATATTTTCCGTGACCCAGGCTTACCGATCAGTAATCTGTAGTATTTCCCCCTTATAATTAACCAGAAATGATCATTTCACAGCTGTTCTTTTAAAAACAATATTCTGCGTGTGCATGCCCCAGGACCCCCAGAGAGGGTTGTACTTCTTGAAGTCTATGCATTTCAACCCCCTCCCCCAATATTCAAATTAAAGTTACCCCCTTTTATACACTGTTCCATCGTTCATAGGGTGAAGGATGCAGAAAAATGCACACATGATGAAACTGGAAATCGAGAAGTTTTAAGTTTGCACAGGATGAGAAATTTAGAAGAAAAAAAGGCTTGCTAGCCTCGGCTCTTTGCCCAGGCTAGCAAGCGATATCTTTGATGGGCTGAATCGGCTCGTTGGCTTGGCTAGTTCGCTAAGCTCTACGCAGTTCATTAGTTAGCTGACATGAGGTTAGGCTTCATATCACCATAAATAGAAATGTTCAGCAGAGTTTTATATTTTATATTTTGAGTTTCACGTACATTTTGTTGAATAACTTCCATGAGGACCTTGGCAGCATGTGTGTAGTCTATGCTGTAGGTTTGCTGTGTGCTTCAGTTCTTGGCCTGACCAATTTTTTCACAGCCAACCCAAATATTGATTTCTGGCTACGCCGCTGGGTTGCAGTCCGCATTACTGTACAACGTGTAAACAAAGCGTGAAGCTAGCCACTCAAGTGTTCTTGCAGCTCGGTGCTCAGCGAGCCTGGATTTGATCCCACAGAAACGACGATAAAGGTGAACCTGTCATGTACCGTACAGCTAATTGGCCTGCTAATAATTTTATTTGCACCGAGGGGCGGGACATTGTTGTCAATCATGACGTCATTGCAACATTGCCAATTTGCTAGCCCCCCCCCCACCACCACCACCACCACCACTTCAAAACTTGTCCTGGTGCCACCGGGCGTCAGCACCCTGCACGCGCAGTGCTCCCCCCTGCTGATCTGCCGTCCCTGCCCCCCCGCCCCCCAGGTGTACTTCGGGCGCTGGCTGATCGAGGGCAGCCCCTACGTGGTGCTGATCGACGTGGGCTTCACCGCCTGGTCCCTGGACAAGTGGAAGAGCGAGCTGTGGGAGACCTGCGGCATCGGGGTGCCCTGGTTCGACCGCGAGGCCAACGACGCCGTGCTCTTCGGCTTCCTCACCGCCTGGCTCCTGGGCGAGGTCGGCCGCCGCCGACGCCGCGGGGAGAGCGCGCTCGCGGCGCGCGAAACGCAACCGATTTACATCACATCACATCACAGGGGTTTAGCAGACGCTCTTATCCACAACTTTATACATAGCATTTATGTTGCATCCATTTATACAGCTGGATATATAGTGAAGCAATGCAGGTTAAGTACCTTGCTCAGGGTACAACGGCAGTGTCCTACCCCAAGAATTTAACCTGTGACCTTTAGGTTACAAGACCAGCTCCTTACCCATTATACTA
>CM045899.1:9284028-9291528 GCA_025169545.1 Anguilla japonica
ATTTTTTGCTTGACAAGTAAAATTGCCTCACCCCATGGGCAAATCTTGAAATGAGTCAAACTATCTCACCTCATTGGTAATCTTTTTGTCTTATTTAGCCAAAGGGTAATTGAAATAAGATTTTGAAGTCTAAATATAAGGCTAAAGTGCTTGTTGAGATAGACTTTTTTTGGTTTTTGCAGCTTAGAAGTAGAACAGCACCCCCTGCTGGAGCTTGGCTACCATTTTTTAGTCTTGGTGGCAGCTGTCAATCTCAATTCCTGTGTGTGACACAGTCATAACCCCTGCATACAGCACAGTGTGCAGCACAGTCGTAACCTCTTACGTACAGCACAGTGCTTTTCCCTCATGCCGCGCTCTCCCCCCTTGCAGACATCGTGACCCCCAACGGGCTGAACGTGAAGAAGTTCTCGGCCGTGCACGAGTTCCAGAACCTCCACGCCCAGAGCAAGGCCCGGATCCAGGAGTTCATCCGGGGACACTTCTACGGGTAACCTGCGCTCCCGCACCAGCGCCAGTGTGTGCGGAGGAGTGTGTGTGTGTGTGTGTGTGTGTGTGTGTGTGTGTGGGGGGCACAGATCACGGCGTTTAGTGCCAATAAACTTTGATCACCCACGAGTTCGCGTGGGTTTCTCGGGATGTTTAAACAACCAGTCGTTGGTGTTTTTCAGTCTTGTGGAAGCATGTTGTTCTTCCTAGAATGTGCACCCTTGCCTCATGTTGTGCGAGTCGTTTTTGCTGCAAATTAGCATATCGTTGTAGTCACTGTGGTGCAATAATTACAGTGTACTCATTACGTTGTAGACATTATAGTGCAGTCGTTAAGGTGTAGTCATTAAGGTGTAGATGTTATGGTGTAGTCATTAAGGTGTAGACGTTATGGTGTAAGTCATTAAGGTGTAGATGTTATGGTGTAGTCATTAAGGTGTAGATGTTATGGTGTAGTCATTAAGGTGTAGATGTTAAGGTGTAGTCATTAAGGTGTAGATGTTAAGGTGTAGTCATTAAGGTGTAGATGTTATGGTGTAGTCATTAAGGTGTAGATGTTAAGGTGTAGTCATTAAGGTGTAGATGTTATGGTGTAGTCATTAAGGTGTAGATGTTATGGTGTAGATTTTATGGTGAAGTCATTAAGGTGTAGATATTATGGTGAAGCCATTAAGGTATAGATGTTATGGTGTAGTCATTAAGGTGTAGATGGTATGGTGTAGTCATTAAGGTGTAGATATTATGGTGAAGCCATTAAGGTATAGATGTTATGGTGTAGTCATTAAGGTGTAGATGTTATGGTGTAGTCATTAAGGTGTAGGAATGATGGTGTAGTCATTAAGGTGTAGATGTTGTGGTGTAGTCATTAAGGTGTAGATGTTATGGTGTAGTCATTAAGGTGTAGGAATGATGGTGTAGTCATTAAGGTGTAGATGTTATGGTGTAGTCATTAAGGTGTAGATGTTATGGTGTAGTCATTAAGGTGTAGATGTTATGGTGTATTCATTAAGGTGTAGATGTTATGGTGTAGTCATTAAGGTGTAGATGTTATGGTGTACCATTTGTACTGTGGAGCAGCCCTGGGTTGCCCTAGCCCAGGTGGTGCACAACAAGGGCCGATCCGTTTAAGGATTTTGTGCCAACTTATCTTCATAATTATTCAGTTAGCTCAATCATATCTTGATCTGAAAACTGCATAAGCACCAGCTACAGCCGCACACTGCAAGCGTATCCTGAAGAGTTCACTGTACTCAAGTCCAGGAGTTAACCTAGTTTATAGAGCTGTAAAAAAACGAAAACTACGGTAATTGGTTGGAACAGAAACTAGCATGCACACCGGCCCCCCAGGACCGGAGTTGTGCACCCCTGCCCTAACCCCAGATAAAGCCTTCATGAGCCCTGGAGCAGCCCTGGTGTGAGCTTTTCTATAAGAAGCCACCAGACGGGGGCGCTGTGTGATGCAGGCAGCACAGCGGGTTCAGTGTTTGTGTGTGTGTGTGCGGGTTCCGGCCGTGCTGTGTAATTTGCCTGCAGTGGGACGCTGTGCTGGAGGAGCTCGCTGACACGTTTGCTTGCGTGTTTGTCCATTCACAGCCACCTGGACTTTAACCTGGACAAGTGTCTGTTCCTCTTCATCGCCGGGCGATACGAGTTCTCTAACAAAGGAGCCGACATCTTTTTAGAGGCGCTTGCCCGGCTCAACTACCTGCTCAGGGTCTGTACTGCCATGCTGTCTGTACTGTACTGTCTGTACTGCCATGCTGTCTGTACTGTACTGTCTGTACTGCCATGCTGTCTGTACTGTACTGTCTGTACTGCCGTGCCGTCTGTACTGTACTGTCTGTACTGCCATGTAGTGTCTGAGTCTGTCTGTACATACTGTAATGTAGTGTATAAGTCTGTCTGTACTGCCATGTAGTGTGTGACTTTGTCTCTGTCTGTATTGCAGTGTACAGCTTTGTGTTTGAACTGCATTGTACTGTTAGAGAATCTTTGTCTGCACTGTGTTCATCTTTGTGTGTCTCCAGGTCTGTGCCATAATCTGATTTGTTGAATGTTTGTGTTTGTACTTACTGAAATTCAGTTTTACTGTGTGTTTGTTCTGTTCCTAGAAACTTTTGCTTTATGATCATATGATCATATGTATACATTTGAAGTGCAAACATATGTGGCATTTAACTATGGAGATGATGGTGGAGGTTTGTTCTTAATCATCCCTCTCTCTTAACAACCCACTCTTCCCTCTCTCCTCTCTCCATCACACGCTTCTCTCCCTCCCTCCTTTCCTCTCACAGGTGAACCACAGTGAGGTAACTGTTATAGCCTTCTTCATCATGCCCGCCAGAACGAACAACTTCAACGTGGAAACACTGAAGGGGCAGGCCATCAGGAAGCAGCTCTGGTAATGCTGCTCTCTGCCAACAGAATCACGCTAGAACCTCAGCCATAGTGAGGCCAGTAAAAAAGACAATTCAAAAATAAAAAAAACAATTCAAAATTAGACAAAAAAGCAGATCTTAGCACTGCTGAGGACATTGAGTCTGGGGGACAACTGTTTGATATAGAGAATGGGGGGGTTAAAATCGGTTTGCAAAAGGCTAAAGATAGCCAATCACGGAAAGGAAAGTGTGTCGCTCGGAAAAGCCGACTGAAAAAAGAATAATGAGTGTTCTAAGGACATTTCGCTTACAGCTGGTTTGATTGTTCATTTAAGCAGAGCTTCTAGCTAAAAAAAAATGAGAGTAGCCATTAAATAAGCAGTAAAAAAAGACAACAGTATTATAAAAACTTCGGTAAATGGTTTATAGTCTTTAATTTGATGTATTTTGGCTTGTTCAAAAGTACAACAAGTACAACAGTGTTCCAAATGAATTCCAGTCCTGGTGAATTTGCACCTCGGGGGTTCTGTTTTGACGTGATTATCTCGTATAGTATTACAATAGTAAGCTTTATTATTTATTACCGGTAACTCTGTAGATCTGAGATTCAATGAGTAGATCCGTAAGATGCTAAGAATTATGTAAAGACACACAGCGGATTGTAAAGGATACCTGATGTTTTTCCGTGTACAAGAGATACCAAGTACCAACTTTCCTAGGTCATAGTTTAGAGGTACAGGGGCCTTGTAAGGTCTCGTCTTATGGAAAAGTGCAAGGAAGGACACGGTAACAGTACATTTCGATAGAAAATTGATAGGCGGCATTTTATCAAAGTTCGTCAAGCTGTGAAACCTCAAGCCCTCCTCCAAAATGGTAATGGTAAATGGACTGCATTTATATAGCGCTTTTATCCAAAGCGCTTTACAATTGATGCCTCTCATTCGCCAGAGCAGTTAGGAGTTAGGTGTCTTGCTCAGGGACGCTTCGACATGCCCAGGGCGGGGTTTGAACCGGCAACCGTCAGACTGCCAGACAATCGCTCTTACCTCCTGAGCCATGTCGCCCATGGCTGACACCAAAATGGCCGACACGCAGAGAGCTCTGACAGGAGGGAAGCAACGAGGAGCGCGTGAGTCGGACGGCGTTGTGATCGGCGTGTCTGCTCTCTCTCTCTCCCTCTACGAACAGGGACACGGCGCACACGGTGAAAGAGAAGTTCGGGCACAAGCTGTACGAGTCGCTGCTTGGGTAAGAGTTCGCCGCCCGTTACCGCCGTTACGCCAGTACCGCTGCCGCTGGTGGAGGTACGCTCTGCGCACGGCTCATTTTCTCAAGGCTCTATTTCAGTGCATTTTATGCTGTGTTGACAGAACATTATTTTAAAATTTATTTTGAGAGAACTATCACTTAAAATTTGAGCAAACAGCAATTGTATACAATGGTATTGCCTATGTGAGGTACATAAAGTGTGTATACATCTATCTGCATTCTTGCTCTCTCTCTCTCTCTCTCTCTCTCCCTCTCTCTCTCTCTCCCCTCTCTCCCTCTCCCTCTTCCTTCCTCACGCTCTCACTCTCTCCTGTTCTGTCTCACTCTCCCTCTGTCCCTCTCTCTCTCACTTTCTCTCTCTCTCTCCTTCTCTCCCTCTTCCTCTCTCACTCTCTCCCTCTTCCTCTCTCACTCTTTCCCTTCTCTCTCTCTCTCTCAGGGGTCAGTTGCCGGATGTGTCTAAGATGCTGGATAAGGAGGACTTCACCATGATGAAGAGGGCCATATTTGGGAGCCAGAGGCAGTGTCAGCCCCCCATCTGCACCCACAACATGCTGGAGGACAGCACTGACCCCATCCTCAACTGCATCCGCCGGATCGGGCTGTTCAACAGCTCAGCGGACCGGGTCAAGGTGCGGTCACGACCCAAACATTACACCCCAACACACAACCCAGATTACACCCCAAAACACAAACCCGCATTACACCCTAAAACACAACATGTATTTCACCCCAAAACACAACCCACATTACACCCTAAAACAACACGCATTACACCCTAAAACACAACCCATATTACACCCCAAAACACAACACGCATTACACCCCAAAACACAAACCACATTACACCCCAAAACACAACCCACATTACACCCTAAAACAACACGCATTACACCCTAAAACACAACCCATATTACACCCCAAAACACAAACCGCATTACACCCTAAAACAACACGCATTACACCCTAAAACAACCCACATTACACCCTAAAACACAACCCACATTACACCCCAAAACACAAACTGCATTACACCCTAAAACAACACGCATTACACCCTAAAACACAACCCACATTACACCCCAAAAAAACATGCATTACACCCTAAAACACATCCCACATTACACCCCAAAACACAACCCACATTACACCCTAAAACACAACTCGCATTACAACCCAAAACACAACCCACATTACACCCCAAAACACAACCCACATTACACCCCAAAACACAACCTGCGTTACACCTCAAAACACAAACCCGCATTACACCCCAAAACACAACCCACATTACACCCCAAAAAAACACGCATTACACCCCAAAACACAACCCGCATTACACCCCAAAAAAACATGCATTAAACCCTAAAACACAACCTGCATTAAACCCTAAAATCACATCATATCGTGCATAATTTTAGCACGTGGCGAATGGTGCTAATTCAGAATTGTTTATGCTGTTATCAGGCGACACCAGTCTGACCCCAGTTTTATTGCGCATCCCTAATCCCAACCATGTGATCCCCTCCAGCAATGCTAACGCACTCATAGCGCCCTCTGAAACACGAGCCGTTTGACACCCGTGGCTAAATAAAGCTGCACTTCCTGTCGTGTGACTGGGAGACGTGCGAGCCTCAGAGTGCCGTGTGACCCAGTTGCCGAGTCAAGGTGACACTGCTGGAATACGGGCCTTACGATGCCTTATGGCAGTGGGTCCCAACCTCGATCCTGAAGCGTGCCCCGTGTGTGTGCTGGTTTTCGTTCCAACCACAAATTCAATTCCAGAATTTATAACAAGTCGTTAATTTTTCTGAATTGGGTGCTCTTCGTGTTTAGAGGGATCATTTACCTTCTTCGACCACATTATGTCAGAAATAGCTAAGCATTCCATGAAGAATAAAATTCCAATGTCCATACTGTGCTTATCGTGCTACATTGCAGAAAAAAACTACATTAAAGGTAAATTACTTTTTAAAGGATCAAATTAAAGACTGAGGTCAGTCAGTAGGCTTCTAATTGGTCAAAGTGTGGACACCTGGCCACTAAAACTAACCATCTGGAAGATAATGAAGAATTCAAAGACAAAGCAAATGTTAACGAGCCAAATAATGTCAATAAATATCAGGAAATTTAACATGTTCCGCTACATGTTCAGGGGTCTATTGATTAATCTCGGCCTTTCAATTGGTCCAAACAGTTTGTTACCTCTTCTATGTAATTGTTTGCAATAAAGCACAATATGAACATGGGAACTTTATTGTTCATGGCTATTTTTGACATGATGTGGCTTAAGTGGGTTAATGATCCCTCTAATTAAGAAAAGTGAACAACTTGTTCAAATTCTGGCATTGCAATTGTGGTTGGAACGAAAACCAGCATACACAGGGGTTCTACTGAGGTTGGGAACCACAGCCTTATAGCACCCTGCAAAACCAAGTCAAGGAACAGCCGTGTAACATTGGCTTCTCCAAAAGGAAAGCTACGGCTAAAGTTAGCTTTAAGTTTAGCGGAAAACGTAAGCCCTGAAATAATCGGAAATAATCATGACATTTTGGTACTTCGAGCTCTGTTTATTGCCAGTGATGGAGGCTGACTCCAGTTCTCCTCGCTGTGCTGGCCGTTTTCTGGAGTGACTTCCTGTTTCCTGTTCAGGTGATCTTCCACCCTGAGTTCCTGTCCTCCACCTCCCCGCTCCTCCCCATGGACTATGAGGAGTTTGTCAGGGGCTGTCATTTAGGGGTCTTCCCCTCCTACTATGAGCCCTGGGGCTACACGCCAGGTGAGTCTTCACACAGCGCAGTGTGTGTGTGTGTGTGTGTGTGTGTATGTACGTTTGTGTGGACTGTGTGTGTGTGTGTGTGTGTGTGTGTAAGTTTGTGTGGACTGTGTGTGTGTGTGTGTGTGTGTGTGTGTGTGTGTATGCTGCAGTCTGTGTGTGTGTGTGTGTGTGTGTGTGTGTGTGTGTGTGTATGCTGCAGTCTGTGTGTGTGTGTGTGTGTACGTTCGTGTGGACTGTGTGTGTCTGTTTGTATATGTATGTGTACTGTCTGTGTGTACTGAATGTGCATGTTTGTGTGGTGTGTGTGTGTGTGTATGATCAGTCAGTGTGTGTTCCTCCCTTACCAGTTTCTCCCCTCTCTCTCCCTCCTCTCTTCTCCCCCCCTTTCTCTCTCTCTCTGTGTCTCTCTCTCTCTCAGCGGAGTGTACGGTGATGGGTATCCCCTCCATCTCCACTAACCTGTCCGGTTTTGGCTGTTTCATGGAGGAGCACATTGCGGACCCAGTCCGCTTACGGTTGGTCCCTCAGCTGTCCTGTTCCTCACTGAGGCCCGTCAGAGCACCGCTGCCTCCTCCCTAAATCATA
>CM045899.1:9294028-9299028 GCA_025169545.1 Anguilla japonica
CAGCCAAACATCAGGAGTCATGTGGAATGCTTCAGGGGAAAAAAGAAAACGTCATCACTGAGATGTATTGGGTGTTGATAAGACAGCCAATCAGCAGCAAGGCCTTGTGACCATGTGATGTGTTTTTTTCAGTAACTTCCGCATCAGGTACGATTAAAGAAAAAAAGTGGAAAGATCGCTCTGATTATTCTCATTATGCTTAAAAACCACAATTAAATATATTGTGCAGACCTACAGAAGTGCAGAAAACCATAGTATTACAGTGTTAGAGAGCCACAAAGTCTATGCAACAAAAACCCCACCATGTAGGTAGCACATGAAATCAATCAACACTCTTGTTTTATGTGTAGAGACACAAACTACTGTTTTATGCTTTCATCCTGAAGTCAGTCTAGTGACATTGAACTAGGAGGAGAAGTTAACTTATTAAATATAGATATAGTGAGATAGAATAATATATTTATTTGTCTTTAACCTGTTTAACCAGTGACTTCCCAACCTGAGCCTGATTGATCAGTTGGAACCCTGGTTTTTCAGTAGAGATGCAGCCACCGTTGTTACGCCTCTGAGAGAATCCCTGTGCTGCTCAATTCTGAGGCTTTGGGAATGCACCTGACCGTGAGCAGAGTTTGACCGCACCACGATCGTGGTACAAACTGTAAGACTGAGTTTGATTACTGACAGTGAGCGAAGTTTGACCGCACCACGACCGTGGTACAAACCATAAGACTGAGTTTGATTACTGACAGTGAGCGAAGTTTGACCGCACCACGATCGCATTACAAACCATAAGACCGTGAGTTTGATTACTGACCGTGAGCGAAGAGTTTGACCGCACCACGACCGTGGTACAAACCATAAGACCGTGAGTTTGATTACTGACAGTGAGAGAGTTTGACCTCAGCATGAGCGTGTTACAAACTGTAGGAATGCGCATTTGATTCCTGACACTGAGCAAAGTTTGACTTCACCGCGACCACGTTAAAAAACCGTACGACAGCACATTCGATTGCTGGAAGTGAGGAATTATCACCTCCGAGCCACTAGGAGGCAGCACTGAGCCGCCTAAATCCATGACAGACGGGCTGTTTCTGCAGCACAACCCTGCTGCTGCGGTTCGTTGGGGAAACGTGGTGAGGGTCCACTGCCGTCTGTCCCCAGACACCGCCCCCGTTTCCCGGAAACACCGCGTGGAAACGGAGGGAAAAACAAAAATCCAAAATTTAAGAAACATTTTCGTTGTCTATTACAAATATGCAATTCCTACATGCAGTAAATAATTTTATAATAAATGTCCTATAAACAAAATGGCATGTATGAGTGTGCTGATACTTCTCATAAAATTCTGAATATTTTGATATGTACTTGAAGTATATACTCTTTAGATTTTGGATTAGGAAGGTGCAGTTTCATCCCACAGTTGAGAGTATTGAGGCTCGTTGCCATCCTAGATGACTGCAACGTGGAGGTCCTCACACTGGTCTCGGTGCCGTACGTAGCCAGAAAGCTTGCTGCCTTTTCTTCAGAGAAGCACTGAACTGCAGTACATCTCTCCATGCTGCATGTAATAAAGAGTGCCTTATCACCTGGTCCTTCCAGACGTCCAATCAGAGCGCTTTAATTCCGCCACACTGGCAGAGATTAGCCGAAAGCGCATAAGCTCGGTTGTCCCGCCCCACGCTGTAGCAACGAGACAGCCTAGAGACTGGGCCCTCAAACCGGCCGCGAACTCTCGCCGGTGGGCGGAGTCGAGTGTGTGTGCGCGCGTGTGTGTGTTAGCGCACTTTGTTAGCGAGAATCGCTGTGTCTGTGTGAGCTTGTGAGCGCCGACTTGCCCATTGCTGTGTCCTACGGACCAGTTTAGAAGCCGGCGCGGGAGTCGCCCTCAATGAAAACGGCTTTCAGGTTTTCGCCAAGGGATGTGTGGCTGTCGGAGGATGGACAGGAGGGCGGGGTGGACAGAGAGAGAGAGAGAGAGCAGTTAACGTCAACTGCGCCGACATTTACTTTAACTGTTCGAGACTGTGTACGTTCAACTGCTTGGGTTTTGATGTTTGTGTTGCTGTGTATTCCGAATGACTTGAAAATAAAGTCGAAGTGCTAACAGTGGCGAGTCGAGCGGTGTTTCCTCAGCAGGGACAAATTAATTCGGTGTGCACACCTGCGCTAACGTGATTATCTGGCAGACAGGATCTGGGCCTGGCACCCGTCCAGTCCTCCCGCTTGAAGGATTAAAACGATTAAAATAATCTCGGTTGAACGTAATCCCGCCAAATGGCCCCCTGTTTCACATCCCGGTGTTTTTTTCCGTGTACGCGACAAGGATAGCCGAATCGGCCAATGGGGATGCTCCCGTTCCGGTATCACGCCCACAATCGAACCTTCGAAGTTCAAGACCCAAGAAGAAGAAGGAGACACTGCCAGACATAAACTGCAGTTTAATTAAAACAGCATGTGGTAAATTTGACTTTGCGCGCATTCCTGTCGTATACCTTTTACCACATACCACTGCATGGGGGAAGGCCAGGTCCGTGATGTAACAAGGGGATACCGCTGCACTGTGGGGGTTGTAGTCCAGTGTAGTCCGACACTCAGATGCTTGTTAATTTTTATTCGCGGACCGATTTCAGGAGCAGCCCGGGCAGTGTCTTGTCAGCAATGTTTAACCTCAGTGGGGCCCGGATCATTCTTCAGCACAAGTAAACCCGGCCTCCATGTCCTTCGCAACCTTGGGGGGGGGGCGAGATTCGGGTCACGAAACGGGACGGGAGGGAGGGAGGAGGTGGCGTGGGGGAGCAGAATGCATCGCCGTGGCGACGGGGGGGGTGTGGGGGGAGGGAGGGGGAGACTCACACAGGAGGCTGCTCCAGAAGGAGCCGCGGGTGGCGTTTCCGGTCACTGCCCCCGCCTGGGCGGGGTTGCGCCGCACCGTCGTCACGGAGAAGCCGTCGGTCCCGGTCACCTCCACCTCCACCACGTGAAACTCGCTCAGCCTGAAAAAAACAAGGGAGGAGGAGAAAGAGAGAGGCGTATGGGAGAGAAGGAGAGATCGCAGGAGAGAAGAGGAGGCGAGAAAACACTTTGAACATTAGAGATATTAACTGCCTTTGGAACGGGAGTCAAGCGGACTGACTTTTCTCGGATGATTCGGATTGGTTCATGACATCCAGTGACATCATGAGTGATGTCACAGTTAGCCTAGCATCCTACACAAGTGCGTTCAATGTCGCCCTTTATAACATTTAGCTGTTAGCCAGGTGGCATTATTGGTTAATGTCACATTTGGCATGAAATGCTGCATAAGAAGGTGTTACATCACCCTTTATAACACATGACATTTGCTTATGTATGATTTGCGAAGCCATTATGTCATGCCATATAAAGCCTTTATGAAAAACACTTGTGTTTAAAGTGTGACTGATTTAACTGCATTATGAACAGTGCTATCATTAATTAGGAGGCCAAACACAAGGGTGTGTAGCAGCCCTAGTGTTTATGCTGGGATTATTATTATCTTTCTTCTCACTTTCCTACTTTCTCACCCCTTTCCCATGCTCAAAAACTCAAGAAATTTGGCATGCATATCCCACCTGACTGCCAGTGCATTATGACGTGCGTGCAACCAATTGCCCCACCTGCAAAGTTGGGGCAGTTAGGGAAATTTTTCAACAGTGAAAGATTATTCTGCCCATGCCATTTCACTGACATGCTCTAAATTTCTTCGCTTAAGAAACCCAGTACGCCAGATTGGATTTTCCGCCATTTAACATTTTTTGCAAAACAAACCTTCTCCTACAACGTTGGTCCGATTCTCACCAAATTTGGCATGCGTGATCAACAGCATGTCCCTGTGTAAACTGCAAAGTAAATTTGGATATCTCCAAAGATCACACGCTTCTCATCATATGAGAATATATGAGAATGACGACATTTTTTAAAATTTGTTTCATCATCTGACAAAAGCAGACGAAAAACAAAAACAGACGACAAAACAAACCTAGAAAGATTAAGCAAAATAAAGGAAGACAGAAAAAGAGTGGAAGGTGATTGGGCAGAATGATTGGGGTGGGTCACATGACCCCCGTTGGGGCAGGAAGTGCCTGTCTAAGCCTCACTTTGTGTCAGAGACGATCTCCCCCGTCACCCCGGCGAAGCCCAGCGAGTCGGCCGCGATGGCGGCGGCGGCCATGGTGTTGACGTTGTTGGGGGCCAGGGGGCAAAGGTCAGCCACCGAGCCTTTGAAGAGCACCCGCCTGCCCTCCCCTTCCGTCCAATCAGAGAGCAGGTCCCCCGACAGCCTGAAGCAGGAGGGGTGTTTAGACATGCGGATGGAGAGAGCCTGAGAGAGAGAGAGAGAGAGAGAGAGGGAGGGATAAAGATGGAAGGAGGGACAGAGAGAGAAACACAGAGAGTGAGAGAAAGTGTAAATATTAGCCCTGTCTATTGCAGATGTTTGGGCATTCATAAGTTAAACTGACAGGGTTTGAATCTAAATGGGCTGTGATTACTGTTCCTTTTACTGAACATGCTCTACAACCTTCTGGCAGTCAAAGAAAATATAAACCACATGCTGAGGTTTGTGCTGACAGCCTTACAAACATACATACATGCATATAACACCATTCCTGATCTGAAAAATATGTCCATCCTCCACTGACCCTCTCAGCTTATCCCACACCGCTTTAAAAGGCATCTCACTTTTAGTGCCCCGCTATTGTTCAGCCTCTGGATGTCCTGTCCGCCCCACAATGCACCGCTGGGCACGTAGAGCGTCCTCCCGTGGCGCGCCGCGGCCCGACGCAGCTCCGCGTCCACCCGCGGGTCGGCGAGGGCGGTGGGAGAGCCGACCTGCGAGGAGGAGAACACCGCCGCCGCCGCCGCGTCGGTTAGGCCCCCCCCCTTTTCATTCATCGCCTTCAAAAAAAAAAAACCTCACGATCTGACAGGAAGAGACACAAAGACACCAAAGCGGCTCGCGGCAGATCCATTAAAACGCAAAG
>CM045899.1:9301528-9356528 GCA_025169545.1 Anguilla japonica
CTTATTGATCCCAAATCCGTGTTTTACAAACAGAGGTAAAAAAAAAAAAAGACACGGGGAGAGATGAGGAGAGAGAGGAGAGGGAAGAGCGATTAACACACAGGAGAACGAAGATCCTCATCACTAACCTAAATGGCCGTACCCCACAACTCCCACTTTCACCAGCTTAGACTTCTCAGCCATGACTCTTTAGAAGGAAAAAAAAAAAGAAAAAAGGTATCAGAAGCAAGGTCCAAACAATTCCACCCATCCATGCACGGAGCCTGTCTGCTGGAGTTAGCATAAGACGTCAGGCTCCATGGTAGCGTGCCTCTGTGGAGTAGCCTAGCATGTGCAGTATTAGCGTTTGTTCATATTCTGAGCTAATTCCACTCAATAACTTTCTCTTCACCTCTGCTCCATTTCCCCCTCTTATCTGCGGCACCCGCACCGTCCGTTAGCTAATCTATATCAGTGATGCTGGACTTTGTCCCCCACCAACAATACACACCCACCCACACCTTTAAGGTAACTGCCCCTCTCCCCCTTTCATAATTATCTATTATGCTACAGAGTCACGGACTCACCAATAAATTATTCTCCGTCTGACCTGTCTTTCCCTCTGCGGTTCTGCTCCAGCTTTGGAGTGGATTGTGGGATAGAGGAGGTCAAAGTTTAACATTGAATGAACTGGTTAATTATTAGTTCATGTTTCGTGCCAGTGTTTTAGAGTTTTGTGTTTTACTGTTATTTGTGGATAATTAATATCCATGTTTAATAAGAAAACATTACTGTTTAAGTGATGTTTTTTTTTTTTTTTTGCCTAATGTATATGTGTAGGTCAGTTAGGCCTACATTACAAAAATATAGCTTTCCAGCTTTCCACCCATGGGGATCCAATATATTTAAATTCTTTTATTGTTAATATAGTTTCCCTTTTCATGACAATGGGAGGCCATTTTGTTAGCATTTACACAATTTAAACACACAGCAATGGTATCAAGACAACATTGACATTTGTGAATTGAGAAACTTACTTGAAATATACACAACATGCAGTATAAGAAATGTGTTGAGCGTCATATAATTTATATAAAAACGATGCATCAATGACTAAAAAGGTGTTCAATTACAAGTTTTCTATTTACCTGAGCAGAAAACCTACCACGTTTTCGAGAACCACGCCCCCTGCACAGCCTCCGGTTTTCACCTATATTTCTGAATGCGTTTGCCCCCTTGGTGGCTGAACTAGCATGGTGATTTATATGGGCAGGTATATCAAAAAAACTTTTAATCCAAATAAAAATATAGTAATACTACAATAGCCTACATGAAACTCGCAAGGATTTACTTCGCATCTATTAATGGCATTCGAGAAATGTCACGCACGAGGACCACGCAAGATCATACTTTTGTATCGACCGTTAGCTTTAAAGAGCACGGATTTTTTAAACACGCAAACTTAACAGACCGGTGTTATGAATTTCGGTTCAGTTCTGTCGTATCAAGTTTGGTTCTTCATGTATTCTTTATTCAGGTGAAATCAGCTGCAATAGTGGTTCGTATCCATATGTAGGCTATCACTTGATACGCACTACATATGGTTTTGGCGCGGCATGTCTTGCCTAACGACCCGTTAGCTGTGATAACGTTTACGATTAAGCACGGCATCTCGCGACTTACTGCTTTAAAATGTAACGTCATATTGTCACTTGCCTTCAGAGAAACTCTTGCTGTCCTCATATGCAATTGTGACACTTGGATCGCTAGTGATGGACGTCATCTTATCTCATCTCACCTGATTGACGACTGAGGTCGGGTAGCGCTGAAAGCCATGACTCACAGAATAATCACGAATCAGAATTAAACCGGGACTGCGGGAGTAGAGGTCATCAGTGATGCCAGCACAATTGACTGATAAAGCTTCTCTGTGATTGGCAGTCAGCAGTCCAAAGTCCTTAGTCCAAAGACTCAGAACGGGGACCCACTGACACAAGTCTGACAGCCTCCAACGCTATAACACAGAAGCACAGACTGGAGAGACTCGCTTGCGGAGGGAGTTTTGGACGGAGAGAAGAAACAGGGGAACGGGTCATTCTCTGACCACAGTCCGACGCAGGGTGTGACATGGACATCCTTGAGACTGATGCATACGACCGAAGACAGCGCAGGAACTCGGTAAGACGCAACCTTCCTTAAAACTCATCTGAAGACTGAACTCCCAGAACTTGTGGCCAGATTTTGTGAATATAGTACAACAGTGGATTATCGGTAAAAAAAATAGGGGAGCGTGGTGCAATTTCACAACAAGTATTCCTCTCAGTATGAAGACTGTGTGCTCATGTGTTTGATAGATAAGAGATGGGTGAGGGGGGTAGGTTGGGTAGAGAGTTTACTATAGTGTACTGTAACTGGGTTAAGGTTTGTGTAAAGACTGCGTGCCTATCTGTGCTCACAACCATCACATTGCAATGGCTGGTCAATGTAACTCATACCGTGAAATAATCAATGAACCCCCAATTCTCCCTCTCCTCCCCTCCCTCTGTCAGTCCTGCGTTCTCTTTCTCTTTCTTTTACCCTTCTTTACCCTCAGCTCCTTCTATTTCTACCTGTGGATCCCCCAGAGTGCGCCGTCCGTCTTCGCCGCAGCGGTGAAGTCCGGTCCTGTGCTCTCATTGGCTGCTCTGGTGCTGCTTTACAACGGTGGGCGGAGCTTCTGGGGAGTGGCGGGCGGGCTCCTCCTCTCCGCCTGCGGGGACTGCTGCCTCATATGGCAGGAGCTGTTTCTCCATGGTAACGACCGCACACTCGCTCCGGATCAGCGCTGGGCTGTTTTGCACTGAACTTCGTTGGCGCGATTGATCTGCGTACGCTGTGGTTTCAGACAGTTGTGTGAAAATCAGTTTCCACGTGAACCAAAAAAAACGGGCGCGACCAAATCCTATCTGTATTTGGACCTGCCGATGGGAGCCAAAGTTCGTGTTCTTCTTTGGAGACCGAAACCTTGCTCATGCAAGCCGTGACTGACGGAACTTTGTAGGCCCGCCCATTTTGAGGTTCACGGAGCCTCATTCCCTCAAAGCCGAATTATTAAGTCTGCGCTTCACCTTTTACTCCATTGAGCTTTGCACGTCATTTAACAGCCACAGAACGTAGCGTATGTCTGACAAGAGAGGACCAGTCTGGCCGGCAAATTAAGCCGTTTGCGATGCCCGACGCAGAACTCCAATTAAATCCCAGAGGCAGGGAGAGCTCGTCGATCGTCACATGAAAGAGAGGACGTTGCCGGGCGGGCGAGGCGAGGCAGCTATTATCGGCTCAGATTGAAACAGGCACATGAAAGGACGCACGCAACGGGTCTTTCCCGACCGTGCCGCTTAACCGCCATCTGCTTATTCAAGCAAAAAATGTTTCGGGATAAATAAAAAAAAAACTAAAAAGCAGGGAAAGCAAGCCAGCACATCCTGAGTCTCTGCTTTAGAGCTTCTGTTAAATGAGTGTGACGTTTCGACGCGCACGTTTTCACGACGTCTCTCTTGGTTTTTTCCCGCAGGGATGGCCGCCTTCGGCTTGGCGCACCTCCTCTACTGCTTCGCCTTCCTCACCGACCGCTACTCCTCCCTATCCTCCTCCTCCTCCGCCACCTCCTTGTTTCTGTCCATCTTCCTGTGGTTGACCGGGGCGGGGACGTACTTCTACCTGCTCCCCTTCTTGCAGAAGAGAACGGACTCCGCCATTATGATTCCGGCCTTGGGGGCGTACATGGTTCTGATAGTAGCCATGGTGACCCTGGCCCTGCACACGCGGCAGTCCACGACCGCCATGGGGGGCTTGTCGTTCTTGGTCTCCGACCTGACGCTCTCCCTGCAAGTTTTCGGGGTGGTCGACCCCTTTGCGGAAGGCAGGGCGGTCATCATGACGACCTACTACCTGGCGCAGCTGCTGATCGCCGTGGGAGACGTGACGGCAGGAACTGACATGGGAGACGGGCTCAGGAAGAGGAAGAGGATGTAAGGGTGAGCAGAGGACTGAATGGACTCGTGTGACGAACCGGCGTAAATGGGCTCAATACGCTTCCCCCCCCCCATCCCCGCCCCCTCCCGCCCGTCCCGCCCCGCCCTACCAGCCTGCAAGGGGACTCATAAAAGACCCCCCCACCACCACCACCACCACCCCCTCTAAGTCTCACAGCTAGACTTGTACAAGATTCACAAGAATGTCCAACCTCAGATTAAACACCAAAACTCAAGATTGGGTTCAGATAACCACTGCTGTTGTCATTCACAATAGTTTAAAAGTGTAAAAAGATTCATCATTTCCACGCTGTTTTAATCATTGCGAATGCCAGGGTGACACTGCTCGTTCACTGCAAGCTTCTTACTGAACGCTTGTTTTTTGTGTGTGTGTGGGAAGCGAAAGCAGCTTGTGACCAGGCTGTCAGAACAACACTTTCTGAACAGAGAGCCCATCCAACAGTGGACGAAAACCACTTCCTGTTCATAGCGGTAAGATCAGATATACTGGCAGTCATGAAGCAGCGACAGGGTGGATCTTCTGAAACTGTAGGCAACTAGATAGCACAGAACACACACAACATCACACGTACAGGGTAAGGTCCAAAAGCATTATGGGTAACTCGGTCTAGTGCAGTCTAGCTATAGACAATTTTTGGCAAATGTTCAATTAACATTCGAGGGAAATATTAAGAAATGCAGCTGACAAACGCTTGCTACACCCTGGAAAACTTCTGAAATTGATACTAACTTTTAACATACTTTTTCCCACATACAGCAATTCTTCAGATACCCAAACTCTGGATAAGAGTTTGAGCAGATAACGGTAAAGCTGTAAAATTGAATCTCAAATGAGAAGCTAACTCAGGTTAGAAAATAAGCAGACGTGTATAAAGCTATTGAGCCCGGTACTGTTTTAATATTTTAACTTCACTGTGTCCAATATTGGAAAAGTTGCAGGGTTAACATTACTCAGCACAATAAAAACTGGATACTGTGGCATTTTTGCACAGAATGGCTTATTAAACTGGAAAGCCCTGAGCCTTGACTGAATAACTTGATGGAACAGTTTATTTTGCACAGGAACATCTTCAGTATTAAACACTGATAGTGTAAATTTTACTCTGAGAGTCCTCTTTTGGACTTCAATTAGCTGAATTAGCACTGAAAACTTTGATGTGTTCTCCACAAAACACTTGACGCTGGTCACCACATGCTTTCCTGAAGCAAAATGATCACATTCCATTGGCCCATTTTCTTGAACTGAGATTTTTTTTTTTTCTAGAAGGTTCTTGATTACTATTTGTTCTAGAGCAGTGGCTTTTCCAGGTGCACCTAGCACTGAACATTCATTTTTGTTAATGCAAATGGTCAGTCAAGGTTTTTGAAACTGTGTTCGTATTTTTCCACTTTTAACTCATTGCTTCATTGCCACTTGCTCTGTCTTTGAGCTATAGAACAAACGGTTGAGTGGTGGTGGACTGCATAGCGCTATTGCCGCACAACAAGAAGGCTCCGAGTTCGAATCCGGAATTTGCAGGTTCTCCCCATGTACACTTGGGTTTCGTACCGCAGTCCAAAAAACGTGCACGTTAGGCTAATTAGAGACTCTAAACTTCCTGTAGGTAAGAGTGAATGGTGTGTGTGCCCTGCGATAGACAGGCAACCTGTCCAGTGTGTATTCCTGCCGCTCACCCAATGCATGCTGGGATAGGACCCAGCCCCCCCCCCGCAACCCTGACCAGGAATAGAAGATTTAGAAAATGGATGGATGGATGGATGGTTTAGTCTCAGTGGACCAGGTCCCTCAGCGATTAGGAAACCGCTGATCGCACCGATTGGTCCTTAATGCGGTTATTATAAACGTGACCCCTTTCCAAAGCAGGAGGCCTCGCCGATACGGCCCATTAGAGGAGATTAATCTCCGCGCATTAGCATAATGCATCAGCTGATCTGATTAGCCGAGTCCTGAGACACAGCCATGCGAATATGGGACATTTGCCGTTCGGGGCCAGGGCAGCCATTTCCAACATACTGCAGCTTAAAAGGGAAAATCCTACAGCTCACGTCAAGAGCCACATAAGGAACGATTCAGAGCTCATTGCGATTCAGAAAACCAGCACACACAGCAGATCCTCCTCCGTTAAACCCCCGTATTATGCGTTTGCTTATTGTGCAGTTTACAAGCAGACAATAGCTTCCAAACCAATCGGTCTTCTCTGCTATGGTTTTATTTATGGCTGGACCGTAACAGCAGGGCCAGCCCTACAAACGCGACCGTCTGTGACTGACTGACTGACTGAGTGAGTGATGAAGTTACACCATTGGTCGACCGAGTTATGAAGTCACACCATCGGTCGGCCGGATCACGTGTGTTAGGTCCAGCCATATACTAGGTTTTGACCTGGTCTTGTTTTTTTGTGCTCTGGGCTGGATTCAATCAACATTTGCTCTCAAATAAAGGTACGTTTTTTCTCCAAATTGGATGCTCACAGACACGTTGGAGTTGGACAGAGATCCTTTGTCCACAGGAAGAGTGTGGGTTTTTGACTGGGTGTGGCGCTCGGCAACACCCGCACGTCCTGTCGACCCATTCGCCCGTCGCCACAGCCAATCACGTGTGACGCTGTGTTTACACCCTCAAACTTAACTTGCTCAAGTTTTTTTTTTTTTTTTTAAACCTTCACCAGTATTTTGGCAAAAACTCAGCGGGCGAAACGGTCCATACTTTGCTCCGTTTCGGGTCTTCCTTCTCTCTCCAGTACGGCAGAAGTCAAGTCGTCGGGCAGATTCATGCAGAAGCACCATCTTTAAGCATTTATAAAAACATTTATTCTTTCAAACTTTGGATGAGGCAATCCAGAGCATTAATCGCATTCGAAACACTGTCATAATTCCGTAGACTTCGGACTTCACACTTTACAGCTTTCTCCACAGATAAATAAAAACAAACAAAAAAAATTTGAGGCTCTAAATTTCGCTCCAAGCCAGAACCATCGGAGAACGCATTACCCCATCCTTACAAAACTGCAAAATGAAAATGATTATGTTCCATAGAGTCATCTGAATGCAAATAGAGGGTTCATCAAGGAGCTCAGAAAAGTAACTACGGTCAATATGCAGTCCTGAATAAAATATCCATAAGCCGGGCAGGTCGCAGAAGGATTTTCAGCCAATCAAAATAAATTGATGTCAGTAAGGTCAAACGGCTGTCTACGTAATGGGGATAGACTGATGACTGACGGCCGTTTTTAATGATTTTCCAAATCCTTGGAATTGTCAGGCCAATGACGGCAAGGCAGACGCAGGGGTGGACCAATGGGGGTTTCAGCGGTCCATTCCGTTGTCGTCGTGGTGCTGGCCCCGGAAACAAGCGGCCAGCAGACGCTCGCAGAACTCCAGCTCCTCCTGCGGCGGTGTGGGGAGAAAGAAGGTGAGGCCGGTCGGTGTGCTGGAGCTGTGTCAGTGTGAGAGAAGAGAGGTGGGGAGGTGTACAGCAGTGTGTCTGTGTGTGTGTGTGTGAGAGGGAGAGAGAAAGAGAGAGAGAGAGGAAGAGAGGTGGGGAGAGTAGAGGAGGTGTAAAGGTGATAGACGGGAAGAGTAGAGGAGGTGTAAAAGGGAGAGGTGATGAGAGTAGAGGAGGTGTAAAGGGGAGAGGTGGTGAGAGTAGAGGAGGTGTACACCAGTGTGTGTGTGAGGTGAGGACAGTTGAGGAGGTGTATAGGAGGCACACAGCAGCGAGGCGCACCTGGCTCTCCTCCTTGCCCTGCAGCTCCTGGGCTTTCCGCTTGAGCAGCTCCTCCAGGCCCAGGTCGGGGCTGCGGCAGTCCTTCAGCCCCTGGCTGCACCCGTCCACCAGGCTGGGGGGGGAGACACACAAGACCCTGAGCACCAGACCCCAGACCCTGAGCACCAGCCCCCAGACCCTGAGCACCGGCCCCCAGACCCTGAGCACCGGCCCCCAGACCCTGAGCACCGGCCCCCAGACCCTGAGCACCAGCCCACAGACCCAGAGCACCAGCCCCCAGACCCTGAGCACCAGCCCCCAGACCCTGAGCACCAGCCCCCAGAGCACCAGCCCCCAGACCCTGAGCACCAGACCCCAGACCCTGGGATATTTGTGTGTGACTATACACTGTATGACCAAAAGTATCTGGACACCCCTTGATCTGGGGCTGTTTTTCATGGTTTGGGCCCTTAGTTCCAGTAAAAGCAAATCTACAGCATTCTGTCACATTCTAGGCGATTCTGTGCTTCCCCAACAGTTTGGGAAGGCCCTTTCCTGGAGTGTGTGCACATGCACGTGCGTATGCGTGTGTACATGCATGTGCGTGTGTGCATGTGTACGTGTGTGTGTGTGTGTGCGCAAGTGTGTGCACATGTATGCGTGTGTGAGTGTGTATAATGGTGTAGATGTGTATGTGTGTATGCGTACAAGTGTGTGTGTGCGAGTGCGTGCGGGTGTATGTGTATGAGTGTGTGTGTGTGTTTGTGTGTGTGTGCATGTGTGAGTGTGTATAGTGCACATGTAATATCTCACCAGCAGAGAGCTCCCAGCACATGCTCATGGAAGGGGGAATGGGGAGTTCGCAGAATGGACACCAGCTGCTGCACCATCCCCATAGACAGCACTGTGTCTGAGAAACACACACACACCAAATCAGATCAGTCCAGACAGCACTCTGTCTGACACACACACACACCAAATCAGATCAGTCCAGACAGCACTGTGTCTGAGAAACACACACACACCAAATCAGATCAGTCCAGACAGCACTGTGTCTGAGAAACACACACACACACCCAATCAGATCACCCCAGACAGCACTGCGTCTGAAACACACACAAACACACACACCCAATGAGATCAGACCAGACAGCACTGGCTGAGACACACATGCACACACACACACAGTCAACTCTAACCATAGACAGCACTGTCTCTGAGACAGACACACACACACACACACCCAATCAGATCAGCCCAGACAGCACTGTCTGAGACACACTCTGCAGCACAGACACGATAGTGCAGGACCCGTGCAGTACAGACAGGACGGTACCTCTGTGCTCTGGGTGAGCGGTCAGCAGGTTGAGCAGCAGGAAGGCGGACTTGGTCCGGAGCTTCTCGTTGTCCGACTGCATCCCCCGCATCAGCACCGAGAACCCGTCCAGAGACAGGAAGAGCTTGAGGCCAGTTTCCTGCTCGCGCACCAGGCCTGCGGGGGGGGGGGGGGGGGGGGGGGGGGGGGGGGTTCAGGGACAGGTCAGCGCAAGGTTCGGAGAAAGACCCTTACCTGGGTCAACCGCATCCAATGCAAAACATCAAAGCGTAACTATGGCAACGTGACGCGGTCTGAAGACGCATCCCTTCAGGCTGTACCTTGACTAACTACACCACTCCTCCGCAGGGTTACTCCCAATCCAGACCTGGCTCAAATACCTATTTGTTTTGGATTCAAACACTTTTCTACGCTTTACTGATCTTGTCTGGTGTATTGAAACCAATGAAATACTCTCCAAAAGTGCAAACCCTGCCTTCCGGTCATATTGCCAGGCTCAATTATACCAGGCAAGATCAATAGAGCACAGAAAAGTATTTGAATCCAAAACAAATACATATTTGACCCAGGTCTGTCCCAATCCCAGATCACTGTCTTACATCACTTCTAT
This sequence comes from Anguilla japonica, assembly GCA_025169545.1. Classification (NCBI taxonomy): domain Eukaryota; kingdom Metazoa; phylum Chordata; class Actinopteri; order Anguilliformes; family Anguillidae; genus Anguilla; species Anguilla japonica. Next base: position 9,311,194 of record CM045899.1, read on the forward strand.
CTTGATCTTCTTGCACTTTCATGAAACACTTGTTTCTTCATCTAGCGCTTATATTGCACTTGTAGCTTCATCTTGACGTTGTAGCTCTTTATCAGACCTCTTACTTCTAGTTTGACCTGCCATAACTTTACTGACTTAGCCTCCGCATACTGCGTGAACTAGACCAGATGTTCACGGCTACGGATAAACGATACGCGATGGGGGAATTGTATCCGATCAGATCCGCGTTTTGTAGCTGTTCCAACGACCTATTGTACGTCGCTTTGGATAAAAGCGTCTGCCAAATAAAATGTAATGCAGTAAGTGCGCTGCAAGAAGAAAAAAAAAAAGGAACACATCCTGTGGACGGCAAGCCGACCATCCGGGCGGACGCGTGCTCTCGACCGCGAAAATCAGCGGCCCTTAAAGGAACACGCGGCGTTCTTAACTTTCAGCAGAACCATGCGGAACAGCCACGGCCTGGTAATTCGGCGCACCCGACGCCAGGGAACACAATTTCTCGGAAAGTCAACAAGCCACACGAAACAGAATCATGAGGGGAAAAACCAACCGCGTGGAGGGTGGGGGCGGATGGGGTGACGCGGTCCAGCGGCGCGGACGGAATGCTCACAGGACACGGCGTAGAGGGCCTTCACCCGGACGGCGGGCTGGGGGTCGGCGTCGGTCAGCCGGAGCAGCCTGGTCAGGGCCTCCCGGTCCAGCAGGTGGCGCTGGACTTCCGGCATGTTCTGAGCGCAGGAGGCCAGGAGCTGGGCGGCCCTCCACCGGACCCCACCCTGCGGGTGCGCCAGGCATCGGGACAGGCACAGGTCCAGCCCCCCCAGCACCATGAAATCTGAGGGAGCAGAAAAGAGGAGGGGGAGAGGGGGTGAACCGTTAGCAGAATCCGCTCTCGCCGCGCGGGCATTCGGCTCTGACTCATAACGGACTCTTTCCGCAAGGCGTGCGAAGCCGCCCCAGTTCAATTCGGGCAACAGACGGCGTAGAGAACGACAGCAGCAGGGGCGTTAAAAGCCGAGGCCGAATCGGAGTTCACAGAGTTCAGGGAGTTCACTGCTCAATTTTCTCATCTGACTGCTCTGCGTCGAACCGCTATCTCAACTGGAGCGTCCCCGCCTCGCGTTTGCCTGCTTCACGTGCGTCTAACGCACGTCTGCGTAACCAAATTAGGGCGCGGGTCGTGTGGGGTTCCGCGGCAGCTGTCCCGTACTGTAAGCCTGTTGCTGACTGCTGCCTTGTTTCCCTAATTCCAGTTGGTCAACTTTGGGCTAACAGTTGTTTTCTCCAGCTGTCCAGAAACAAGCCTCTGACCCTGGTGGCTGCTTGAGGTATTACACAACACTGGTTGTTGCTTTGGACCAACAGCCAAAACTCTATTTACCGAAGAGGGGCGAATACTTCTATAGCATGAAGTGACACGGTACACTAAGTGGATAAAAATGACACCCCTTTCCCTCGTGCAAGGCTGTGCACACCGTGACTAAGCATAAATGATGAGCCGAGCTCGCTATCACACAGACAATTCATTACATTACAGGCATTTAGCAGGCGCCCTTATCCAGAGCGACTTACACAACTTTTACATAGCATTTACGTTGCATCCATTTACACAGCTGGATATATACTGAGGCAATGCAGGCTAAGTACCTTGCTCAAGGGTACAACAGCAGTGTCCTACCCTGGAATCTAGTGTGAATCTAGCCTGTGAACTTTAGGTGACAAGACCAACTCCTTAGCCATTATACTACACTGCCACCCCAGACAGACACACACATGCACATCTGTGTGTAAGCTGAAGTAGTGTGAGGTCCCCGCCACTCCCTCACCTCTGGCGTTGTCCAGGTTCTCGCAGAGCTCGGAGAGCAACTCCAGAGCCTCTTCCGTCGCCTCGTCTTCTTCCTCCTCCTCCTCGTCCTCCTCCTCGTCGTCCCCTTCCCTTCCCTTCCCCTCCACTCGGCGGAGGATGGCCAGGCACTCCTTCATCTGCTCCACCTCGTCCTTCTGTCCCCGGCACACCTCCGCCATGGCGGCCCTCAGCCACTCTTTTCTCTGGGCGTGCGAGAGAGCGGGGGTGGAGTTATTCCCACACATAACTGCAGAGACCGACGGGCCTGACGTCAGCCCTCTAGTTCTGCTGTCCTCACAACCGGCGCCTCTCATCGTGACCCACGCCCCCCCCCCCCCCCCCCCATGCAACACTTCACAGGCGTGTAAAAATAGCAAATGCATTCAAAAATGCAAATGTGCAATAATCTTCATAATCGCTATCTGGCAAAACCATTGAATGGTATTGGGTGAGCAAAACCTAATGCGTCATCCGCGTTAATTTCGAACACAGTAGTCTCGCAGGAAATTACATAAAAGCTTCTTACATTTACTGCAGCCATTGGCACCGGTTTGAATAAATCCTTTAAAGCCGAAAAATGTCGTTTCAACTGTGGGTTTTCGAATAAAACCAGACGGAAAATCCGAAGCATCCCGTCAGCACAGCACTTAGTCAAGGGTCTCATTTTTGAAAACAGGATTTCAATGCAGTTAACATGGCAAAACACTACGCCATCTGAACTGGCAGTGTACTTTGGCTGCTACTAGAAATAACAACAGGAGCCTTTGTTGCGCGGTGTCCGCGGCGCTGAGCTCGCGAAGGCAGTCCAACTTTACAACCACGACCAGCGCGGGACGCAGCAGAAGGCACGTGCCAAGTCGGCACGCGAGGATTCCAGCAGCAGCGCGTGTGTGTGTGGGAAACTGGTGCTGTCGCGCGTATTTACCTCCTCTGACATGGGTTCACTGGGGGCAGTTCCGTCAGCGGCAGAGCCTGCCTCCACAGCCATTCGCAAGATCCCCTGTAGGTTACGAGGGTGTTGCCTGTTACCTTCACCCTCAGCCATCGCGCTCTGGACAAAGAGGGAGCGGAGACCAAAAGGGGTTAATGCAATGCAGAAGGGCTAATCCCTCCTATTTTCACAGAGAGGGGAAAACAGAGTGTGACAGTGGTAGTGTGGACTTGAGCTTTAAAGAGACGAGAGAGGGCACCTAGGACAGACAGGAAAAAAGGTTGGTAAACTAACTTGCATGCACTCTATACTTTTGAGTTTCGCGTTTGGATCACATGCTCCACTTAGTCCGAGCGACTGCACTACAGTATTTGCACTGAGTCTGTTTGTGTTTGTCCTTACCGTAGCAACATTCGGAGCAACCAAGCAGTAAACTATGAACGACTTCACCCATTGACATTCTACGTTCCGGAGGCGTAGCACAAACTATATATAATCGTGAGGGCGATTATGTAAAGCAGCAAACAAGCATGGCTTACTCGAAGGTGCGAATGAAGGTTCGCACACATAACCAACAGGAAAATAAGCTATTGGACTGAACTAATGATGGCACTAAAAAATAGCATTCCTCAGACTGGCAGTCTTCTGAATATCCTTTACGTTAGCTATGACCAATGTAAACTAACGCTAGTTAGTGAACTAAATACGGGCATATATCAATTACACACCTGGCTTCAGCAACAGCCAGATAGCTACCAAAGTAACGGTTTGCTCTTTAGAGGTCTACTGGCTAACTTAGCGGATCTACCGCAAAGTGTTAACGAACCGGTCCGAATATCGACCGTAGGCTATAGGTAGCTCGTGAACTTAGCTCGCGCTAGCTACGGAGCCAGTTAGCATAGGCTAGGCTACCACGAGGGACGGGCTGTGACTTGCTATGAGCATTCAGTAACGTTGCAGCTAATGACTAGGATTGACAGAAAACAATGTGTTGCCCTCCAACACTGCAAAATGTCTTCTATATCTTTCGGCCTTACTACTAGCTAACATGACTTCAGACTTCAATACGGCTAACCAGGGAACGACTAGCTATCAAGTAAAATTATTTAGCAAGCACGCTAAGCTAGTATATTAGTAATAACCAGAGACTGTAAAAAATAACTAGCTATGAGCTGTGAATCCAGGTAGCCAGCTAACGTTAGTAAATTTTATTGCAACTTACCTCAGTATTTAAGTTTAATTCACCGTGTAAATATAATATCGGAGATGGTTATTGATAATTAACTAGACACGGTTCTTTGGTACGGTATAAGTAGGTGATAAGAACATTCTAGATTTTTCGAGAAGACGTAGAGCTGGCGGGCCGTCGCAGTACGACCATTGCCTCATGTTGTGTATAGCCTGTGAGTCATGCTCTACCGTAATATACAATTTATACTCGCATTACCCATTGTGTTCACATTCTGAGGTGTGCATCTGCAACCCAGAACGTGAACGATTACACAAAAGCAGAATATAAAATTATTGGAATGTGGCATTATTGTTTATAGTAATCCATCCCTTCATCTCTTTCCTCCATCCACTTTTCAACACTATTGCACTTTTATTTGAGACACAAGAAATCAAACAAGCTATTATTCAGCTACACAGGCCCCCATTTTCTGTCACTCCCCCGTTCCCGTTGGGACACTTTACTGTCCCATGGGATATTATGCGGTCATTTTTTTTTTTTTAATTCTGTTGCCAACCATTGAACTTTTTACTGAGTCAACGCTGTTTTTGCAAACGTTTTAACGTTAAATTCGAATGAGTAAGGTAAAAGTAACATTTTCGTACCTAAAGATACGTCTGACAAAACCATGTTTGCGTCCATAGACTGAGACGGCAAATGAACCATAAATGGTACGTGCATACACCACTTTAAAAACGAATAACACCACATAAAAAACACAATTTTGTGCCATTGAACACCATTCACTCAGTTTATAAACTCGACCATATAGTGACGAAGAGACGATCACATAATTATTTAGACTTTTATAGCATATAACCTCCCAAAGAAAAAGAGCTTGAGTGTAGCTTGATTCAACGGTATCTTTGAATTTGTTTTCTTTCACAGTTAAATGGATACAACAACTCTCGAACCGCAGTCATGCAATTGACGTCTTATCTAAGGGCGGGTGATTTTTTCAGTACACCCTACTTAGCCAATCACAACACTTCGCATCGAAGTACACTTCGTTTAGCCAATCACACCATTTTGCATCGGAGTACCACTCGTTTAGCCAATCACAACACTGCTTATCGAATGGAAACGCATGACGACCAATCGAGGTGAAAACGTGCACAACGGCATTAAATGACTCCAGTGTAAACCAATTGAACAAAATACATACGACTAGGTCGGTTGCGTTGTGTCTCGTTGTGAAACTTCTATGTTTAAAAACACAATTAAAACGATCGTTTTCCACGAAATAATGTAATTAATAGCTACGGATGAGTTCATAGTGCACCACTTCGTTGAGTTCAAACATCCATGCTCCACGCGATACCGAGATACGTTGAAGTTAGCGCACTTTCACCGACTATCAGTTATTCTAACGTTAGTCTTCGGACGAGAGGCGCCCAGCAACATCGACACAAGACTGTCAGGTAACGGCATGATATAGGTAGCTAACTGTAAGCTAATGCTAAGCTAGGCGGATAGCTAGCCAGCTCGGTAACAAGCCTGCTAATCGGTGACTTATTTGCAGAGTATCCAACGCTTGCTACGGTTAGGTGCGTTTCTAATTAACGGTTAGCCACAGTTGCCGGGAAGCTAGACAGCTAACAAGCTAAGTTTCGTGTTTCCGATAAACTGCGCTGTGTTCTTCCGGTTTCTCTGTTCGTTAGCTACCTAAACTAACCTAGCATAGCTTACATGAAACTGTTTAACAACAGCCAGTCAGCTCACTCGGTGTAAGTTATTAGCGTTTAAGCTAACTTAACTACCTAGCGAGGTTGCTCGCAAAATAATAATCCTTCTCGGTTACGCTGGCGTCTCATTTGCTTGCTGTATGTCTAGCCCCATTGTGAGGTCCCGCTTTGGTCGGTGTGTCCTTCAGCGAGGTCTCGTAGGCAGCTAGCTGACAAGGCTAGCTAGCGGATGGTTGGCATTTTCCGACGTTAGCTGCTTAGCTACCTCGAAGTATCCTTTAGCAATACACTTTAAATTTTGTTAGCCACCATTGCTAAAGTTGCATTGTGTTCAGACTAGCCAGTTTTGATTCCCAAGAGACCCCAGCATATCACAGTCTGAACAGTCTTACTTTGTTAGTGCCATCTACTAGACAGTTTTTGCTTTGTTATCTGGTATTATGTGCCCATAGAAATGTATAACATACCGTTAGCTATCTGGCTTAACTTAGTTAACGGTATATTCGTTAGCTGGTCAACCATTCGGCATATGCGTAAGCTTATGTGTGCACGCTAGACGTTACATTTTGCATGCTTTGCTACTTCAAAGTCTGAGCCAGGGAGGATTGCAGGGAATAGTGATTTGGCTGTCTAGCACGTTTTCATAGTGAAGTGGGTTGTGTGCCACTGAAGGGGGACTTGGTAACTAGTTGGCTAGCCTTTGAGAACTGGAGCAAGAATATATTGAACTGGTCGCTTGTGCGGAGCTGGTTAGCTGATCGTGCTAACTTTGTTAGCTTGGCCGCATGGCTAGCCAATGAGGTGTTCAAATTTTGTACACTACCAGGTATCACACTCATTTGAATGCTTTGTTTCCCTCTCGGTGTCTTCCTCCCGCTGTCGTTGAATATAACACTGACCCTGTGTTGTTTGCGTTTCAGTATGTGGATGGAGGAAGGAGATGGAGGGATGCAGTAGAATGAGTGTCCGAGAGCTGTGCGAGACAGATGATCTGGCCACTAGCCTGGTGCTGGACCCCTTGCTGGGATTCAGCACACACAAGATGAACATCAGGTACGTGCTTCTACCCGCACTGCTAATCACGCGTGTGGATTACTTGCTGTATAATACGCGTGGTTGCCTGGTTTGGTTGTTATTGCAGGATTGTTTCCTCAGATATGGCATTGAACCAACCTTCTTGTTTTCATTTCATCCTGTTTATAATAAAAAAAAAAAAAAAAAAAAAAAAATCAAGTTACCACAAATAATATTTTTAATTATTATTTTTGATCAGTTCACATGAGCTGATTTTACGGCTGTTCCCAAGGTGCGTTGAAAGGGTAATTGTTGTGTACTTGGATTGAGTTGCAAAGGCGAAGTTAATTCTTGAGCTGCGTGACTTCCTTGCGTGAATACTTAATGACAGAAATTAGCTTTAAATGTGCAGTAATGTGGGTACGTTCGTAAGTGTCCTATATCGTATGTCAATGCACAGTTTGGCAGTAGGGGGCATTTCTAAAGTTTTCCACAGCTAGATTAAGTGACAAACTAACTAGCCACGAATCTGCAATGAGGACAACAAACAAGACCAGCGACTGGGAGTCCGAGTAACTCCTGATACTGTCACAATATGTTTCTCATGATACGATAACATGACAATGCTTGTGATTCTGCGATATGTAATATATTGCAGGACAATCATCTGCAGCGCATTGCGATATCTGTGTAACTGAATAAATATATCACATGAAAGGCAAAATCATGTCTCAAAAAGGAGGAATACTGTATCATTCAGATGGAAAACAGCCATAAACTGAAAAAAGGCCGAAAGCAGAACAGTCCCGGACTTTGCACGTCTAAAGACAAGCCTGCCTCATAGTAACTTAAGTCTTTTCAGTTTGTGCAAAGTTTAACAGAAAACCCAAAATAATTTATTTCAAAAAAAGAAAGATGATTACTGTGTAAAATCCATATGCAGTGTAGACAATCGTCAGTTTCAGATGGTCCATGTGTAACACATAACAGCACTTGTTTTACATCTGCACTGAGCTAGCGAAGCCATTTGGCGTATTTATATGTACCGTGTTTATTCAGTTTTACATGTGTCGTCGAGTAGGTGCTAAACCGAACGAAGGCAGTTTAGTTACGGTTTTGCTACGGCAGGTTAGCGGCAGTTTTGAAGCAACCGGAGTCGATGGCTCGCTAGCTCTCCATGATAGAAAACATACTGAGAGAACAGTTTGACCTAAGATCAAATTGAATTTGAATAGTTACAGAAGTGACAGCGAACCTGGCTTGCTGCTTGAGTGTCTGGTTGCTAGGTAGTATCGTGAAGTAAAATTTCTATTGTGTGTTTATGGCCATGGGTTTTTTCCAGATATTAGGCCCTCGTGTTGCTAGGGAATGGGAACTACTCTGGCTAATAAGCTTTTCTCTTGATATGACCATGAGGATGAGTCGCCATCCTGTCTCTCATTATTTATGGAATAATGATTGGAAATCCTTGTCCTGGTTTTCTCGCTGTGCAAGGAGAGTTCTATTCAGATGTTAATTTGAATAATTTGTTAATTCGGGAATGTCCAGGAATCTGTTGAATAAATATCTTTATTTACGAAATCCATTATGTGAAAGACACAGACGTGTTTCCCAGAAATCCAGGGTTGGAATGAACAGCTCGTAATTGGCTAATTGGTCAGTATAACTGGAAGCCAGCGTAGACTGAGGGCATCCCGGTGGTGGGAGCCGCGATATTCAGGGTACTGCAGCTTTGCTGTTAGTTAACACAGGGAGAGCTGCAGGTCAGCCAGCTCTTTGGCACTTTCATCTTTTCTGATGAAAATGTCACTATTAGGCCGCTCTGCCTGTCGCGACGAGGCCTCTCCTCTCTGCCCTTTCGCGACGAGGCCTCTCCTCTCTGCCTGTCGCGACGAGGCCTCTCCTCTCTGCCTGTCGCGACGAGGCCTCTCCTCTCCGCCTGTTTGTGCTGCTCAGGTCACAGAAGCATAGTTGGCTGGGTTCTCTCGGAGTGCATTGTGTGCCTTTTTTAAAATCAAAAGTGCTCTTGCGTAAATCTATTTCAGTTTCTGGAGTTTATACATTTTAATATCAGTTTTAGTGTATATTTTTTGGCCCAACCAGTTTTTGCTTATGATGAAGGATATGCAACAATATCTACTAATTTGAACAAGTTGGAGATATAAGAATACCTAAAAATATCCGCCGTAACACCCCATAGTCGAGAGGGAATTTACATAGGTGTAGTCAGGTTAAACAGAACCAGTTTTAACCCAACTTTGCATTTAGTAGCAATTAAATTGGAAGCAGTCTGTCTTTGTGAGACTCGTGCACGTACGCAATGTAAAAATGTTAATCAGGGTATCCTAAACCCGTGAAACGTTAACCTTCTCTCTCTCTGATCCCCCGTCCGCTTGTTCTCGCGACGGACGTTTCGCTTTGAAGCGAGTCTCGGCAAGCGCGCTTTGATGTGGCTTTTGTCAGGAAATCTCGCCGTTTCCGCCATCTTTCGCTGCCTTGAGAAAAGATCGCGGAGATATTTCGGTCGGAGGAAGTTTACCCGGCGTCGTCGGTAACCGCAGAGTGCACTTGCCGCTTTTCAGCGGTCGTTATCTTCCATCGGTTCTCACAATCATTTCAGCGATAGTGACAGTTTTTTTTTTTTTGTGTGCCGTCCCATCATTTTGAATGCTTTTCCCTCCAAAGATGCCTCGTTCGCGAAACGCGTGCGGTCACGTCCGACCGTGAACTGCGCGCAAGAACGTTTCCGAGACCGCTTCGGAATTTATCATCGCTTTTCTTATCTGTGTTGGTTCATGGCTGTTTCCTTATGCTAATCATATGAACAGGGTTGCACAAACAATTTTGAAACAGTGCACACAGCAGTCGTCATCTCATACAGCTGGGAAATGCACAGAAACAAAGGTCTGCACGTGCATTACGAACCCCATATTGGTTTCTGAAAGGAAACTTTTTAAGAACAAAGGCTTGATGTGCCTAGGGTGATTTATGATTTTTCGTTCAGTTTGACAAGGTTCTTTAATAAATAAATAACCACCAAAACCAGCTTGCCATCACTGCACACGCTCATGTGAATTGAGCACATCAACATATCACAGTGGGCTGTGACAAAAAGCCTACAGGACGCTGTCGTTATTTGACTCTCTTTCAACTGAACGTGCCATCGCTCTGCACTGCACTGAATGCGCGGAATAATATAGAATGCATTCTTTGAATTCCCAGTATTTTCAATTGTCCTATAACGGCACCATTTTAGCAGTATAACGGGTTCTGCAAGTGATGGCGGCAGAAATTCCTGGCGCCTTCATTGCGAGCGGTAGATAAATTATCCCGGTGGCAGTTAATTACAGTGGACCAGCATTTTTTCGAAAAATGTTACCTCAAACGCTTCCGGAATGTATTTGGGTCTTATTGCCGAGTGCCTTTTCTGCCGTGCGTCGAATGCCAAGACGAACGAGTCTCAACCGATTCTTGTTTCTAGACTGATTTGAACTGAAAGTTCGCTCGTTTGAACGAGTGCTTTTTGTTTTTATTGAATCGGGTCCTCGTTTCGACGGCGAGATTCGTTCGCGGTTCTCAGTTCTCTGATTTGCAGCGTAGATGCGAAGCCTGGGTTTTCGGCACTTTTTTTTCCCTCTCACCATGCTTCAGCAGATTCCGGATCCTTCCGTAAGCTCCAGTGCCTTTGAAGTCGGTCTGTCGGTATGGATGGGCACACGCCCAGAAACCACACCCACAGACTGAAGAGGTGTGATTAACTTTCAGCTGCATGTACAAACATTCCGGTGATTTTAGGACCAGCTCCTTCCATACCAGGCAGGAAAGTTCCATAGCTATAAAAAAAAAAAAAAAGCCTCAACATCTACAGATCCTCGGCTGTGCCAAACTGAACCACTGATATGAGCTTAGTAGGAGGATAGCCTTTTTCTTTCCACTTTCCGGCTCTCATTTCGACAACACCTATCGAACATAGTGTGACATTATGTTTATTGTTTGCTAGTTTTGCCTCAAGAAGGGAAGAACGGAAACGCCTTAACGCTGAGCGGAATGGAAAGTTGTACTGGCGCCGTACTACACTGACGCACACAGCGTCCCTTCTACCCGCTCTCTCTCTCTCACACACCCATCTGTCCACGTTGTAAAAGCGCGTCGATTTCCCCCGACTTGGCGGCGGGGGGGATTCCGCCAAGCCGGTTTTACCAATCAATTTTTTTTTTCCGGCGGGTTCCGGCCGGGCTTCTGACCGATCGCCTCCGGTTCCTCCTCAGGACGCCCGCGTCAGTCGCTCCAGCGGCGACACGCGTGACTCACAACGCGTCGAATCGTTTTTTTTTTTTTTGCCGCGCGTTTTCCTCCCGCCCGACCGCGGCGAGGTTCGGATTGCGTGCCGCCGTCGTTTTCACGAACGGGGGGAGGAGGATGACGCTTCTCAGGATATCCGGTCAGCGCTTTTTGCTGTCCCGGCAGGAGAGCGTGACTGAGAGCTGGGCCCCTCCGGCGCCGCTGATGATGCTGACGACCGCGGCGGCGACGGACCGAAGGTCACGCCGCTGCTGTGGCTCCGACCCTGAATCCATAGGGAACACGAGGGCGTTCATTTAACCCTTTCATTCCAGCTCTGTCCGTTTGCGGAATGAACAGAAATTGAAGTCTGCGACCGCAAAATGTCTAGGTGACTTCAATTCCTTCTCCGAATTGAAATGGGATTGTCCCCAAACTCTGGTTATTTGTGCGTTTCTGTCCAGAATGTGGAATGCACACTAAATAATGTGCGTACTCAGAACCTCTTGAGTCGGTCTTACCTCCCGGATTTGTTAAAAGTTCAGTTTAAAAATTTTTTTTTTGACCACAGCAGCATCATATGATGGTTTTAAAAGGGTTTGTGTGTCGGTGTTCGGTGTTAAATAACACAGCACTCGCGCGCTATGATAGTTTCTGAAAGGTTTCTTTTTATCGCATTGAATTCTTGGGAAATTGTGGTTTTAAAAAAAATATTTTTTTTTTTTTTTAGTCGAAACGTGGTCCCAAATGCCGAGCTCATGTATAAAAGATGATGTAATTACTCACCTGAAAGTGCTTCCATGAATGTTAAATGACATGCATATAAGCTTTACTCTATTTCTGTCATTGAGAAATGGGTTTTTTTTTTTTTTTTTTTTTGGCGGTCGCCGGTTACACCAGACACCCGGCCGCTCCTTCCCTCTCAGAGCGCCTCTGGTGCCCTCGAGGCGCAATTAAGATAAACGGTCCCGCTTCGAGCCCAGCCGAAATTTTCAGGTGTCGCCTGAATCGCCCGCCGGCTCTCGGGGCCTGTTACCGAGGCGGGCGGGCGGCCGCGCTGAAAGCCGCGGCCGTTTAAAAAAAAATAAATAAAAAAAGAAAAAAAAAGAAAAGACGCGCTCTCGTCCTCTGTGAATGACCCCGTGAGCAGCGGCGGGAGGAAGCCCGCCCTCTCCGGTGCGCAGTGACGCCGCGTCCCGTCCGCGGCTCTGTCGACTGCAGAGGCCATTCGGCTGCGGCGACCGCGTTTCCGGAACATTCCGCTTACGTACAGTAAAGCCAGAAAGAAAAAAAGAAAAAAAAAACACCGGCCATTAGATTTGCTGACCATGGCTGAAGACATTAATGAACACTTATTAACGGAGCAGACCACGATTTAAAAAAAATTACAAGGAAAAAAAAACACTGGCCGTTAGATTTGCTGCCGACCGCGTCTGAAGACATTAATGAACACTTATTAATGGTGTAGTTTAACGGGCAGGGAACTGGCCTGGAAACCTGAAGGTTGCAGGTTTGATTCCCGGGTGGGACCGCTGACCTTGGGCCCTTGAGCAAAGTACTTCTAACCCGCGTTGCTCCAGTGTATATCCAGCTGTATGCACTGTGTGGATGGACGCAGTGCAGATGTTATGTTAAAAAGCTGTGTGCATTTCACAGTAGAGAAAGCAACACTTCCTTAGGAGACAGCCAGGCCTACAGCGGTTCACAGACAGTAGCGGCAACAACAATGACGTAAGCACTTAAATCACCGTCGTGCGGTTTCCGACAACCTTCGCGTACTTTCAGTTCTGTTCTTTGCTGAAGTGGTTGTAGAAAAGCAGGACGCACGAGACTTCATTCACCTTTTTCATTCTCTGTGTAGTTTAATCTGGTGAAAATCGTAACCGCGCCAGGCAGTCGAGCGGTGTGCTGATGTTGTATGTTAAAGGTGCGCTCGGATAGCAAAAAAATAGAACACAACATGTATTTAAGCGATCTTTGTGTGCATGAGCACAGCGCATGTACACCTAGCTCTCTGACGCGTAGCCTATTCCGAGAACCGTTAGTAAATACAAGCACAAACCCGTAAAGACCTTTGATTCGATCATGGATTGCGAAAATCATTCTGTAGAGCAAATCATGCGTTAAATCCATAAACCTTTTCTGTGAGATGTCGATTTTATTCTAGTTTTATTTTTTTTCTTAAACGTGCACTGTACTGCCCAAGCAATCGACCCCCCCCCGAGGACAAATAAAATTGCAATGAATGAATGAACCTCCGTGATTTATGATGCCTTTGGATGGGATTGGACTTGCCCTCCTGCCAATTTTCTGTTTTTTTACAAAGGATAAGGCGCGATAAAAACCGCCTTCACCTGGCAGCCAGACATCCTGTTTGTAGAGTTTTCCCCCGAAATCGTCTCTGCGCGGCCGATTCGCGGGCGGCGTTTCGGGCGTGGCGGGCGGGCGGGCGGGCGTGCGTTACGCCCGAACCCGAGACCTCAGCTACCCGGAGTGACCGGGGGGGGGGGGGGGGCGCCCTGGAGTTCCTGCTTCCGGAACGTTCCGCGTTCGTTCACTAGCATTGAAGTAAACCGCAGGAGCGCGCGGGTATGGCGTCGCGAACGTCTCCTCGTCTGGCGGTCGACCGTCGACGCGTTCTCAAAAAAAACAGCCGACGTCCGCCAAAAAGACGACCGCGGTTCTCAGGACCGTGGAGAGGAGAGACCGGGGAGTCCCTGAATCGGTCGCCGTTGAGATCCCGACCTCAGTATGTACGCGTTTTGTTTCGACAGCTGTGTAATCACGTTTACATATGTAGATTTGTTCTCATTCAGCCGTAAATTACCATGATAATCAGCGATCTAACATCTTTTTTTTGGGGGGGGGGGGGGGGGGTTGGGGGGAGGGGGGGGGGGGGGGGGTGTCGAGGGGGTTGGAAGGGAAGAACGACAAACGCCGTGTCTTCCTGAACAAGCTCTATTAATCCGATCAAATATTTTCTGACCTTGTTTGAGGTGGATTAAAAATCGCTGCTTCACGTGGATTAAAAAAAAAAAAAAAAAAAAAAATGTACTCCCTAGAAAAACAACGATTAAATCGTAATTTAAATAAACGAAGAAAACCCCCTCAGTGGAAACACACGAAGCTGCGTTTGAGGTACTAACCACACGTTTGTGCACACGCTTCATTTAAGCTGGAAGTTTTTTTTGGAGGTTTTTTTTTTTTTTTTTCCGGAGGAGAGTTTGCACATTCTCAGCTGCGAAGGGGGCCGCTCCTCGCACCGGGCGCGTTCCCCCCCCCCCCCCGCTGCGGGCCGTTTGTTTGACTAGCCTCTCGGAGGGAAGGAAGCCCGCGACGGCAAACTCTTTTTTTTCTCGGAGAGCGTACGCGCGCGGCTTGGATGCTATCGCCAGGCGCCGTCGCGCGGCGATTAGCATATTTGAGCGACGTCGCTTTAATTCGGTAAACGCCCACTTCCCATTATGATTCCCTTTTGCTCGCGAGGCTGAGCCTGATTTAGACGAAGCGTTCAGAGGCAACTGCAAATGGCTTGCGAAGTGAAAGGAAGAGAACTGTCAACACTCGCCCCTCTGTGGGGTTAAAGCAGCCAAAGCTGGCCTGCATATGCCAGGGGCAGCTGTAGCTCTTTTCCTCTCTTTGTCCCTCTCCCTCTTTATTTTTCTTTTTTTTTTCTATCTCACACTCTCTCTCTCTCTCTGTCTGTAATGGTATGTTCTTCTTATGGTGTACTGAACTGTAAACTGTGCTTCATTTTTATTGGAAATGTGGCATTTTTGTTCCGCTTTTAGAGTGGAACAATAGGCTAATGAGGAAGTGAGAGAGAACAATGTCTAAAAAAAAAAAAAAATAATGAGATTGATGTCGCTGCAGGACTCGTGAACCGCAGACTGAGATGGTCCGCCGGCCAATGGCGGTGCCCGTTCAGAAGCTTCGCCCTTGTAGTCCCGAATCGGCGTCGGAGCTGACGTTAACGATGCAGCTAACGAAAGTGCCGCACGTTAACGAACGCATCCGGTGGGCAGAAAATCCCTGCGGTCGTGTGAACATCTTGTTCTCGCGTCCTCTCTCCCGAAGTCGCACCACCTGACCTTGGACAGAGGGCAGTCGGCGCTCGTCTTTTTATTTGACTTCTATCGAGCGCGCACCGAGCGCTTTGCAGTTTTGGGTCAAAGAGGGGCGTTTGAGGAGATCCTACTGCTCGAAAAACTCGAAAAACGCCGCTACACGTAAAGATTAAAAGCGGACCGCGAAGCGTCTTCACCTTTTAGCCTCGCTGGCGTTCTTGGTAACGTGTGAAAACCAAGATGAGAAAGAACCTGAGAGCCGTGAGGAGCGTAGCGGGCGCCGGCTGATTAACTGCGGCCGAGCCGTAGCGCGGTCTGACGCACCGCGAGGTCAGGCGAGTCCCTGGCGACGTTCGCCTCCCACGGCGCCACAAACTATGCAGCAGAAGCAGGCGGGGGAGCGACGGACTCCTGCGATACAGAATACACACCGGGGTTACAGGGACACGTTCGCTACTGAAGCACGGAATACACACAGGAGGCACGGGGACACGTTCGCTACTAAAGCACAGAATACACACAGGGGACACGGGGACACATTCACTCCTGAAACACGGAACACACACAGGGGACACAGGGACACGTTCACTCCTGAAACACGGAACACACACAGGGGATACAGGGACACGTTCACTCCTGAAACACGGAATACACACAGGAGACACGGGGACACGTTCACTCCCGAAGCACGGAATACACACAGGAGACACGGGGACACGTTCACTACTAAAGCACGGAATACACACAGGAGACACGGGGACACGTTCACTACTAAAGCACGGAATACACACAGGAGACACGGGGACACGTTCACTACTAAAGCACGGAATACACACAGGAGACACGGGGACACGTTCACTACTAAAGCACGGAATACACACAGGAGACACGGAGACACGTTCACTCCTGAAACACAGTTCATTCCTAGATCCACAAGCTTTCTCAGAGAGTAAAGTGTACTGTGTTCATGTGGTATTTTCTGTCTTTACATTTTGGATTATGTATTGCGATTGTTTCTGAGGGCATAGACATTGTAACCAGATGAATTTCCCAGTGTAAGATATAGTGTCTCTTTTATGTGATGCATGAGTTTGGTATAAACGTGTTCACTGCCCTGTTGGTCAGGAAAGGCACCACGTTTTGGTGCGGATTTGACCGCCGGAGTGTTGGTCTGAATCTCGCTGGACCGCCCGTCGACTAGTGACGGGGACCAGAATTGGCCGTGTCTCCACGCGAGGGATTGTCAGCTGGGATTAGCGCCTTCTTATTGCTCCCCAGCGACACCTACTGGCGACACAGCACCTGCGAGAGTTGCGCTTGCAATTGGCGAAGTGGCCCTTTCCTCCCAGCGTGATGTGTTGCCTAGTTACAGTCACAACAATCCTGGTTGGGGGCAAAGAAGAAGAAAAAAAAAAAGGAAGTTCCTGGCATCGCTTGCATCGGATTAGGCTGCTTGCTTCCCTTTTCCCTTCGGGGTTGTGGTGAATTAAGTTTCTCATTCATCCATCTATTATCTAACCCGCTTATTCCTGCTCAGGGTCACGGGGTTGCTGGAGCCTATCCCAGCATGCTTTGGGTCAGAGGCAGGGATACACCCTGGACAGTTCGCCAATCCATCGCAGGGCACACACACCATTCACTCACACACACTCATACCTGCAGGCAGTTTAGGCCTATGGTTCTCAACCCTGGTCCATGGGGTCCCACTGTGTATTCTGGTTTTTGTTCCAACAATAGTAACGTGCTCCGTATTGTAATTGTTCTTAATTTGTCTTTCTATTGTAGGAAGATTTACCCTCTTAAAGCTACATTATGCCAGAAATGGCTGTGTTTGCCCTAAAAAAATAAATGTCCCATATTCACATCTCAGGAATTTCAATCGTTCTCACAAACTTATGCTTTCGTTTACTGTGCTGTATGTGCTGTATGGCAAAGAATATCAATTGAAATGGGTTTCATTTTTAATTGACTCATTTCCAAACTGATGGATAAAATCAATTGGGTACAATTTTCTGAGAGTGTGGAAAGCTAAAAATAATTCTGTGTAAAATGAACGGAGTTTAACTGACCGCAAATGGCATCAAGCCAAACCTGCATTGTGTTAAAAAAAAGTTTAACCACTTAGTTACGGTTGAACACATTTTCAGCAGCTTTGATTGATTGGGAGATTGACTTTGACAACAGCCCAGCATACACATTGGGCCCTCAGGACCGGGGTTGACAAACACTGATTTAGAGTCTCCAATTAACCTAACCTGCATGTCTTCAGACTTAAGGGAGGAAACCAGAGTACCTGGAGGAAAGCCACACAGACACAGGATGCGACCTTTGCACAGAGAGGCCCCAGCCAGGAATGAGCTGTTTTTGTTTCACATTACCCAGTTTGTGCCTCTATGGTTAATGTTAGTTTCTGTAGCAGTTTGTTGCTCTATGGTTAATGTTAGTTTCTGTAGCAGTTTGTTGTTCTATGGTTAATGTTAGTTTCTGTAGCAGTTTGTTGCTCTATGGTTAATGTTAGTTTCTGTAGCAGTTTGTTGCTCTATGGTTAATGTTAGTTTCTGTAGCAGTTTGTTGCTCTATGGTTAATGTTAGTTTCTGTAGCAGTTTGTGGCTCTATGGTTAATGTTAGTTTCTGTAGCAGTTTGTTGTTTTATGTGTAATGCTAGTTTCTATAGCAGTTTGTTGTTTTGTGTAATGTTAGTTTCTTTAGCTGTTTGTTGTTTTATGGGTAATGTTAGTTTCTTTACCAGTTTGTTGTTTTATGTGTAATTCTAGTTTCTTTAGCTGTTTGTTGTTTTATGGGTAATTTAGTTTCTTTACCAGTTTTTTTATGGGTAATGTTAGCGTTAGTGTTGTTTTTGCATCGTTGCTTTCGCAGCTTGTTGTTTAATGAGTAATGCAGTCTGTACAATCCTTGCTAAGCAGTCTGCATTGAAACAGCAGTTGATACTGTAGAACATTGGTATTGTCAAGGCTGTGGGCAGTGATGCTCAAGTCCCCCTCCATTCTTGGGTGCTGTCTGTCAGATAGCATTGTGGCACTGTAAATATTATCTGTAAGGAAACATAATGGTTTTCATTAAAAACCTTCATGAGCTCTGTTTGCATTGGGGGTTTTTTCCTTGTGAATTGTAATTCATTGATGCTGCAAAGGCGCCCTGTCTGTTGGCTGCATTTTTCCCCAGGCACTGACAGCTTATGTGTAGGCCCATTGGAATAATGGTTTGTGTAGCTAGCTATAGCTAATGATTCCCCTATAGTTTGTTTAGCTAACCGGCTATAGCTATGGCTAATGATTCCAGTATAATTTGTGTAGCTGGCTAGCTATTGCTGTGTATAATGATTCCAGTATAGTTGATGATTTTCACTTTAGCTGCACTGATGGGGATTAAAGGCTGACAGAGCTTTATGGATAATCTCTGATTGATAGAGCATATTTGGTGGGAATTGTTGTGGGTAATTTAGATGTAAATGAGTCACGTTTAGTAGCATTAAAATACTGTTCCATGGGCAATTTAGTATGTTTTTATATCCAATTATTCCAAAACTTTAAAGTTTCACTATTAATTTTTTTTCCATCATATTTTCCGTGTATTATTAATTCAATCACAAATAAATGTTAGGAAATGTATTTTGCATTATTACATATGTGTGGAAACCTTCACCTCCTGAAAATGGAAAATCACTTTCACATTTTGAAAATGAAAAATAAATTCGATAAACGATGAACAGTTGGTTCAGAGGTCTCTGATACAGCTACTTTTTGAACATTACATTTTCAGTTCATTTACATTGTAATTATACAATTTATAATCTTCGTTTTATGGGCCGATACCAGCAAGATTGCTTTAAGATGTAATCAGCCAATACTGACATGACCCTGACAATATCAGGCATCCCTAGTGACTGGCTACTTTACATATACACAAATAACGAGGCTTGCGCTGCAGATTAACTCCATTTTAATACAATTTTATTGTAATTGTAATTAATTTAGCATTTATTTTCCCAGTCGCGCGCGGACTCATTGACTGAGCGTACGGGACAGGCTGCGAATGCAAATTTGGGAACGTGGACCCTGCCGTCCCGGGGCGTCTGCTACCCAGGAGATAAGCCGGCGTCTCTCACTGTATTTCTGGTTCCGGAACATTCCCGTTCGGAAATGAAACGTGCGGGGTCAGCCCCCTCAAAACGATCGCCGGGGCAACCCAGCGGGAAGGTTTTTGCAAAATAAAAATGCTAATCCCACCTTCTAATATGCAGCGGCTTCAAAGCAAAGCCCTCCCCCCCCCCCCCTCGTGTCATAATTGCGTGTCATTACTTGGCTTGCCTCGACCAGGAGGATCAAACAGACTGGAGGTGGTTAAATGACCGCACGCGAGTCTGTGTGTAAAAAAAGGTTCTCACCCTGTTTCCCCCCCCCCCCCTTCTCCAGGCTAATTCAGTCTAATTTGTGCATCGCTTCTTTTTTTACAAATGTGCTGTCACAGTCATACTGTACAGGAAGGTAGGAAGACTGTAACATTGAAAAAAAAAAACTGGGCCTGAATGCTCAGGAAGCAGCAAGTGAGGTGTTAAAGGGGGTGGGGGTGGGGGGGGACCTCCCTTGTGGGAAGTCGTCTGGAGGGGAACTCTGGGGCCGGGGGGGGAGGGGGGCGGAGCCCCGGCGCCGCCGGTGTCCCGCGGGCGTGTGACGCGGCGTCTCTCTGGTTTCCCTTTCCCAGTCCGCCGCCGGAGGTCAGGCGATGGGGCTACCTGCGGGAGGCGCTGCTGCGGTTCCGGCGGACGCACGACTTCGCGGCCGCCTTCGAGGCCCTGACCGTGGGGGAGTGGGCCTGGGGCTACTTCACCCAGCTGGGCTCGCACCGGCAGGAGCTCCTGCGGCAGCACGTGAGTGACGGGCCTGCACGGGGACCGGCGGGGGAGGTTGTGTGGAGGGCGTGTACACACTCACCTGTGTGGGAGTTTGTGTACACTCTCACCTGTGTGAGAGTTTGTGTGGTGGGTGTGTACACTTACCTGTGTGGGAGTTTGTGTGGAGGGTGTGTACACTCTCACCTGTGTGGGAGTTTGTGTGGAGGGCGTGTACACACTCACCTGTGTGGGAGTTTGTGTACACTCTCACCTGTGTGAGAGTTTGTGTGGTGGGTGTGTACACTTACCTGTGTGGGAGTTTGTGTGGAGGGTGTGTACACTCACCTGTGTGGGAGTTTGTGTGGAGGGCGTGTACACACTCACCTGTGTGGGAGTTTGTGTACACTCTCACCTGTGTGAGAGTTTGTGTGGTGGGTGTGTACACTTACCTGTGTGGGGAGTTTGTGTGTGGAGGGTGTGTACACTCACCTGTGTGGGAGTTTGTGTGGAGGGCGTGTACACACTCACCTGTGTGGGAGTTTGTGTACACTCTCACCTGTGTGAGAGTTTGTGTGGTGGGTGTGTACACTTACCTGTGTGGGAGTTTGTGTGGTGGGTGTGTACACTCACCTGTGTGGGAGTTTGTGTGGTGGGTGTGTACACACTCACCTGTGTGGGAGTTTGTGTGGAGGGTGTGTGCACTCACCTGTGTGGGAGTTTGTGTGGTGGGTGTGTACACACTCACCTGTGTGGGAGTTTGTGTGGTGGGTGTGTACACTTACCTGTGTGGGAGTTTGTGTTGAGGGCGTGTACACACTCACCTGTGTGGGAGTTTGTGTGGTGGGTGTGTACACTCACCTGTGTGGGAGTTTGTGTGGAGGGTGTGTGCACTCACCTGTGTGGGAGTTTGTGTGGTGGGTGTGTACACCCTTTCTGTTAGAGTAAAATCAGACATCCTCCTGTGTGTTTGCTTGGCACTGCATGTCAAGAGCACGCTGAAAACTGATGCTGGAGATTCTCCACTTGGCTTTGTTTCAGACGAAAGGGTGTGTCCCCACGTTGACCGCTTTCCCTCTTTCAGGTGTACCGCTACCTTAGCGCCTTCCTGTTGGACAGCGGTGTCCGAATCGAGTCATGTGACCGGTACTCCTCTGAAACAAACGGAGCCAAGATAACATCGACACGACATTGGTGAGAGAAAGAGGCTTTATAATGCATAATGCTGCTGTGTTAATGCGCTTTGTGCTGCAGTGTTAATGCGCTCTGTGTTAATGTGTTGCTGTGCCTGCAGGCTGGTGGGGGAGAGGGTGGAGGTGCTGCTGTGTTAATGTGCTCTGTGTTGCTGTACCTGCAGGCTGGTGGGGGAGAGGGTGGAGGTGCTGCAGTGTTAATGTGCTCTGTGTTGCTGTACCTGCAGGCTGGTGGGGGAGAGGTGGAGGTGCTGCAGTGTTAATGTGCTGCTGTGTTAATATGCTGTGTGTTGCTGTACCTGCAGGCTGGTGGGGGAGAGGGTGGAGGTGCTGCTGTGTTAATGTGCTCTGTGTTGCTGTACCTGCAGGCTGGTGGGGGAGAGGGTGGAGGTGCTGCAGTGTTAATGTGCTCTGTGTTGCTGTACCTGCAGGCTGGTGGGGGAGAGGGTGGAGGTGCTGCAGTGTTAATGTGCTGCTGTGTTAATATGCTGTGTGTTGCTGTACCTGCTGGCTGGTGGGGGAAAGGGTGGAGGTGCTGCAGTGTTAATGTGCTCTGTGTTGCTGTACTTGCAGGCTGGTGGGGGAGAGGGTGGAGGTGCTGCAGTGTTAATGTGCTCTGTGTTGCTGTACCTGCAGGCTGGTGGGGGAGAGGGTGGAGGTGCTGCAGGGCTGTATTGCTGAGCTCAGCCCTGCTGATGGTGCAGTCCTGAGGGCCGGGGTCAACGACTTCAGCGTGATGTACTCCACCCGCAAGCGCTGCGCCCAGCTGTGGCTGGGGCCCGCCGCCTTCATCAACCACGGTGAGGGATCATTCACAGACACCCTCTCATGTGGCGAGGGGCCCCTCTTTCACAGACACCCTCACACATGGTGAGGGGCCCCTCTTTCACAGACACCCTCACACACAGTCCGGGGGCTCTTTCACAGACACCCTCTCACACAATGAGGGGCCCCTCTTTCACAGACACCCTCACACACAATGAGGGGCCCCTCTTTCACAGACACCCTCTCACACAGTCTGGGGCCTCTTTCACAGACACCCTCTCACATGGTGAGGGGCCCCTCTTTCACAGACACCCTCTCACACACATTCCGGGGCCTCTCTTTCACAGACACCCTCTCACACAA
The DNA here is from genome assembly GCA_025169545.1 of Anguilla japonica. Lineage (NCBI taxonomy): Eukaryota > Metazoa > Chordata > Actinopteri > Anguilliformes > Anguillidae > Anguilla > Anguilla japonica. Next base: position 9,333,420 of record CM045899.1, read on the forward strand.
TGAGGGGCCCCTCTTTCACAGACACCCTCTCACACAATGAGGGCCTCTCTTTCACAGACACCCTCTCACATGGTCCGGGGCCCCCTCTTTCACAGACACCCTCTCACACATAGTCCGGGGCCCCCTCTTTCACAGTCAGTTTTAAGGCTTTCGTACTTTCCCTTCAATTTGGCAGATCTAAAAGCGGTTGTCGGTCAGCTCATTTCCGGCAGGTTCTTGGAGGTTATGTTTTCATGGTAACAGGCGCCCCTCACTCGCTACGTAAACACTCAGCTCACTTTTGCCGTGGAAAAGGTCAGCAGCCTGCGACGGAAACTAAACTGACATTTTCCACCTACCGTGTGCGTTCCTCCTGCATGCTAATGCTAAAGTACAGTCCCTCCTGAAGGCCATGTAGATAGAGAACTTACCATTGAGTGAGGACAGAACAGTCAAACGGACAAAACGGAACAGGTAGATTTATTTTATTTTTCCTTATAAATGTGACTGCCCTGGAGCCAAATCACCATCAGTAAAAAGGGAGCAAAAAGTATTTTTCCATTAAATCAAGTGCTGTGCTGTGGACAGTATTTTACAAATGCGTGTTTTCAGTTACCTCTGGTCATTTTTTGACTCTGTATTGATTCTGTTGAGTCCAGCGATCTACTGACATTTTAGGGAAAAAATTATCTGGTGTGCCTCAGACTGGTGAGCGAGTGTGTGTGTGCGTGTTTGCATCCGTGAGCGTGTGTGTCTGTGTGTGCGTGTGTGTGAGTGTGTGTGTGCATATGCGTCTGTGTGCATGTGTGTCTGTGTGTGTGTGTGTGTGTGTGTCTGCATGTGCGTCTGTGTGCGTGCGTGCGCGTGTATGTGTGTGTTTGAGAGTGTGTGTGTGCATATGCGTCTGTGTGCATGTGTGTGTGTGTGTGCGTCAGTGTGTGAGTGTGTGTGTGCCTGTTTGCGTCTGTGTGCGTGCATGTGTGTCTGTGTGCGTGTGTCTGTGAGTGTGTGTGTGTGTGTGTGTGTGTGTGTGTGTGGGTGTGCATGTGCGTGTGTGTGCATGTGTGTGTGTCTGTGTGTGCATCAGTGCTGTTTTCGTCAATGAAAATTAAGACTTTTTTGTTAACAACCTGTTTTTTGATGACGAAGACGATAACGTGACAAAATGCCTTTATAGGACGACAACGATGACTAATTCATTTCGCATTTAAAATGACGAAAAAATGACGAGACGAAAATAATAAAATAAAAGGAAAACAGACCCAGACAGAATATAGCCTATTGTTTAAATACAATATGCTGTATTAGAAGAACATGTGTTGATACATTTCACCAATAAAACTCCTGCCGGCTGCCCTGGCTCTAGGGGGGCGTAGCGAAACGTTTGATTTGTGTTGATCCAATAATAAGCATGCATTATAAGGTGCAGAAAACCAATGTGTCAATGCATGCCTGTCATTGGCTTAATTGTGAACTTGACTCTCTCCACAGATGTAAACTTTGATCCACATTTCTTGCTGCTATAACCACTCTATCACTAGCAAACATTGACGCAACGTTCCTTCTTCTGGCTTCTTCTTCTGGAAGAAAAAGAACGAAAGTGTGGGAATTTTCGGAATTCAACACAACATAAACAAATGCCGCATTTTTCGCGACTGCATAATTCGCCGTTTTACAAATTATGCAGCGTCGGGGGAAAGATGCGGCATTTTGTTGATGCTGTGTTGAACTCCGAAAATTCCGAATCGCGAAAAACTGGAGGGACTGGTTAGTTAGCCTGTGAGTTGATATCCGCTGAACGTTAGTTTACCGGTGCATAGATGTCAGGGTGTCGAAGCCTCAGATGTATTTTTAGATCTGTTGTATTTTTCCCCTTGAGTATGTAAGTACACTTTTGTTCTTCGCCGAATGATTCTGGGCTTTTTTTTGGTATTTGTATTTAAAATATTCCTGTACTGGCAGCTTAAAATAACGGGTGGCTGGGGGGCATTCTTGTTGGAAAGTCTTTCACATTTAGAAAAAAGGGGCGAAAATGTTAATTTATTTTATTCTACATGTTTTAAAATACTTTGCCTTACCATGCTCAATTGATATAAGAACACTTTTGTTTTGTTATACTGGTAACTTTAAGTAATCCAAAATAATCTCCACAATTCTTGTAAAATAATCTTGTCTTTTTGGCAAGCTTACGATAGCCGAAGCTGTTAAAAACAAATGTTGTTATTATATATGTATCCATGTAACTCTCAGCCTGTGACCATATGATTTTTTTTATTACATGGAGTTTAATCAACAAAGGAGCTGTGTGTTTTTAAATGAACTTGTGAAATGCTTTACATTAATCTTTAATGTCTTTGTTGTCTTTTTAAAAAGTAAAGCTGCTTTGTTACAGGGCGACACACTGCAGGCAGACAATGCCGTATGTACATTTGAAGCGCAGAGTTCACTTGTGTAAAAGGGGCGGACGCTCCTGTCATAACAGGTTGTTTCTAAATTAGTCGGGTAGTCTGTGAGTACCAGTCATTACCTTTGTAGACTACCTTTAGGGCATTTAACTACTGGAGGCTGGAAATTACATGTGACAAAAATTAAGTAGGACTAAAAAAACTTTGTTATTTTCGTCGACTAAAATAAATATGATTTTAGTCATTCTTGTCTTGACTAAAATTAATGAAGAAGGCATGACTAAAATGTGACTATAACTAAAATGCATTTTAGTCAAAACACTTAAGACTATGACTAAATCAAAAACCGGTGGAAAAAACAACACTGGTGTGCGCCTGTGTCTGCGCGTGTGTGTGCATGTGCGTCTGTGTGCGTGTGGGTGTGTGCATGTGCGTCTGTGTGTGTGTGAGTGCATGTGCATCTGTGTCTTAACAGGATGAGCCCCCAGCAGCCCCCTCAAAAACACGGACCGTACATTACCGTTGAAACATAAAACGGAGCCAAAGCACGTTTATCTATCATTTACATAACCTGCTTTTATGATTCGCTGAAAAATGACAGCGTCGCAGGCCGTATCAAGGGGAGGCATTAAGAATTAAATCCGAATGAATTTGATTAAAAACATCCGTCTTTGCCCGGCCATTTTAATTCATTGCGTTTGCATTTAAAAACAGGAGCGAGGCGTTATTTTGACGCGGGCGTTTTCCGAGGACCCGCTTTCGCTCGGGGCCTCGGCTGCGGTGTGTCGCGTCCTGGTCGCCTCCTGGTCGCTGTCGCTGTCGCGAGCTGTCGCGTCCTGGTCGCCTCTCGTTTTCGATCGCTAAGAGGGCCCCTGCGGCCAGGCTGGCTTAACTTCAGGACGAAGTGGCACCTCTCCACCGAAGAGGTTTTGGGCTTCTGCAGAACTGCCGTGGCAGCTTCACACACTTAACGTTTTGCTATAAAGTAATAATTTATCCTTGCACCCATGACTGTTAAGCTACTACCGTTAGGCTATTATGGCACATTTCCTGTTCTAGACTTCTGTTTTTTTTTTTTTTTAAACCCTTTCTAATGTTTCTTTTATGTGGTTATCAGCATTAAACTCTGTAGGTAAAGAGGTCTGAAATCTCAGTATCAGGCACAATGGAACAAGGTGTGGTGTACGCTGATGTGTCTACACCGCTCCATTTCGATCAGCGTTAGCACACTGCCGGTCACGACACGGACCGTTTCAGAAGACTGAGCGTCGGTCTGGCTTATAAGAGATTTAAGGTTTAGACTGCAAATCTCTCAGACTAGCAGAAGCTAATCTTCAGTTCTGACACAGGAAGTCATCACCTTTTGCAAATGACAATGGAACAAACACGCTTACGGGCACGTGTTTCTAGAATAAAGTAACCGGTCCCAGTGGCCACAGTGGAAACAAGTAAGTCCATATTGCAGGAACAAGTCTTTAGAACTTCTTTCCTAAGCATAGTTTTAGCATACTAATGATAATGATAATAATGGTAACTGGCGTGACTTCAGTTGGAGTACTGCCGTTGCTTTATGGGTTGCGTAGGGCTGAATAATGGCTTTGAGGAGCGCTCTTGCTGCTTGCCGCACAGGAAGCAGCAGTTGGGCTGGGGCTTTGTGGGCTGGGGCCCCCACCAGCAGGAAACACGCCTGGCCAGGTGCACGCGCGTGTCTCAGTCCCCCCTGCGGAGCTCCTGGAGACGGAACGAACCGCAGAGCGCCTGTGACATCAGCAGATGGAACAGTCAGTGAAGTACTGAAGTCCATCTTCAGGGTTCACCTGACAGTCATAGAACAGTCAGTGAAGTACTGAAGTCCATCTTCAGGGTTCACCTGACAGTCACAGTCATAGAACAGTTCACCTGACAGTCATAGAAGTGACTACTGAAGTCCATCTTCAGGGTTCACCTGACAGTCATGGAGGTTCAACAAACAGCCATTGTATGCAAGCAGTGTCCTCCGAGAGACTGTTGAATCCCATTGGAGTTGACCACAGCGTAGAGACAGGTGTAATTGCCTCAGTTAATGTGGGTTAAGAGCAGTTAACACACAATTTAAACTTGGTTTCTCTGTATGATCGTTAAAAAAAAAACTTTTGCGTTGTCACGCAGCTGCGTTTACAAAAGTGGAAACTATCAGTTTGAGGTAACCGGCCAACAAAGACAACTTTGGCTTCAAACGGAACGTGCATCATTTTTAACCGTAGATGGACGGTACTCAAATTCAGTTCATACACCCCACAGAGCTCCCGCACCCACTCTGTATCGCGTGAAAAGCTAATTTGGCCAGTCCCTGATGCGAGGAAGACACGGACCCGCTGGCCCTGGGGAAGTGGTATCAGGCCCTGGCACCGTTCACCGGTCTTACTTAATTCGGCCCGGAACATCCGCGCCGCCCCGACTGCCCCGGCTGAGTAGTTCCCGTCGGCCGCTGGGAAGAGGTCTCGCCCCGACGCCGGGCTTGAATAACCGCTTTCATTGTTGCCGGGGACGACTATAATTTAGCTTTTTTTTTTTTTTTTTTTTTTTGGTTTTTTTTTTTTCTTTTCTTTTTTACAAATGAACCGATTCGCACTCCGTGTCCGAATGGAATTGTTTCTTCGCGCCCGGAAGATAAAGAATAAACCCGTGAGTGTGTGTGTGTGGGCTTGTTTTTTTTTTCCTAACCTGTAATTATGACAGCGATAGCCGTTTTTATGTGCAGTACATTTGGTCAGTTATAACCGCTTCCCCATCGCACTGCAGCTGTAATTACAGTCGCCGTCGCGATCGTCGTTAACCCCCGGTCTAATTATGACATTGCCAAATTCTTTTTTTAAGTTTATTTCTGAGTTACCGAGTGCCCTTTAAATGGACAAAAATGGCTGATGCTTGGTGTGCTTTCGTGCTCGATTTTTTAAATGTGGGATTGGATTGCGAAGGCAATTCAAATGTTGTTTTGCCAAATTGATCTCATTTCAGTCTCTGAATGAAACGCTTTTAGCCTTATTCTGCAACCGAAAGACTTCTTCCCCCACCCCTGGAGTTTTCGAGGCAGAGTACCTGTGCACTGAAGAGCTTTGACGTTCCCACTCCTGAACACTAACTCAGTTTTTTTTCTCTCTCTCTCTCTCTCTCTCTCTCTCTCTCTCTCTCCTTTTCACGGTGTGAAGACTGCCGGCCGAACTGTAAGGTAAGAACCTTGTTCCTGCAGATCGACTCTGTCCTTCAGGCACATCGTTTGCGTCTCGTCTGCATTCCGGTCCCCTCCCCACAACCGGCGCATCGAGCGCCCGTCTCTCGCTTTCGATCGATTTTATCGCCCGGGTGTTTCCTCAGTCTTTTACGGGGGGCCTCGAACCCCGCTACCCTTTCCCCGCGACCCGTCGGATGGCGGTAGTCGACGGTAACCCGGGCGGGGGGGGGGGGGGAGCACGGAGACACAGAGACTGCGGGGCTCTGGCTGAGGCCGCTCGGCCGCATGGAGCTGAGAGGAGGCGGGGTTAAGATGGCCGCAAGGAACCGGGTCTAAATCGACCCCGACGTCTCCTCCGTAGGTTATGCTGCCTCTAACGTTCGGGTCAGACTTCCATAAATTCATCCACCCATCCATTATCTACACCCACTTATCCTGGGCAGGGCGGCAGGGACAGACATATTTTTTATTGATTTGGCTCTGTACTCCGTAATTTTAGATTTGCAAGCAAACAACTCTCATGTGGTGAAACTGCAGATTATCTGCTTTCATTAAAGTGTATTTTTAATACTTTTTGATTTAACCATGGGTAAAGTCCAGCACTTTTTATACATAGCCCCTTCCGTTTCATGGCACCGTAACGTTTGGAACATATTAATGTTACTGCACTGCCACGCCATTGGCCGTTCCCTGAGCAGGCCGCACCGCACCGCCACGCCATTGGCCGTTCCCTGAGCGCATAACGGGTGCGGTCCCTCTCCCCGTTTGGGCGGGAGGGCGCAGCGCCCTTAGGACCATAGCAGAAACAGAGAACAGGATCTACGGCGCAGGGTCGATGATGTCACTCCCCCGGCTCACTTGCATATCCGCCGGGGTGCACTCCCTTTGCAGCGGGTGACCTGGGGACTCACCTGCCCGCAGGCAGGCAGACCCACCTGCCCCCCCGCCCCCCGCTCAGAAGGGATTTCGCGGCTAAGACGCGGTGCGGCGAAATCGCCATGCGACCCGGAGCCACCGAGCGCGTGCGAAAGGAGCCGTAAAATAACGTTTCGCGTCGGGCCCCGGTCGTCCGCGTAATATCGGCTCGCCCCCCCCGACATCTCCGCGGTAACGACAGGCCGCGGTTCAACCGCTCTCCTCTCCCGCCGACTTCAACTTTAATCATTTTTATAGCGCGTTTCGTACGGATAATTGCGACCCGACGTAATAAAATGACCGTTATGAGGAACAGATCAACAAAGCCCGTCGGCATTATAAACGAGAGCTGTTAGCGCCTGTAGACACGCAGTCCCCTGACAGTTTGAGGGGGGGGGGTTATTTTGTGTCGTTTGTTGTAGTCTCTTGTTGGCCACTGTCTGTCACCAGTTTTATTATCTCTCCCTGTCGGCTGTGTACTGACTCTGCCCCCGTGTTCTCTTTCTCTTTCTCTGTCTCTCTCCGTCTCTCACTCTCAGTTTGTCCCCGGTGACAAGTACAGGGCGTGTGTCAAAGTGATTCGGCCCATCGCCCCCGGAGAGGAGATCACCTGTTACTACGGCGACAGCTTTTTCGGCGAAGATAACGAAATGTGCGAATGCTGCACATGCGAGAGGTGAGGGGGAGGAGGAGGAGAAGAAGGAGAGTATGGAGGGGAAGAGATTTGAACAGCCATGTTTTAATCACTTTGCCTAAAGTGATCTTCCTTTCCTAATACATTTATGCATTCCGTGTCCATGTGTGGGTTTTATAATCCATCCTGTATTTTTGCTGTTGCGTGTGTGAATGGCACATCGTCTTGAGTTAGTCTGTCTGTTCCCTGCTGCCTCCTGCCTTCTCAGGAAAGGGGAGGGATTCTTCAGGCAAAGAGAAAGACAGCCGCTTTGTGAGGACCCGGGAGACATCGCAGGGCAGAAGTACAGCCTGAGGGAGACCGACCTCCGTCTGAATCGGGAGAAGGGGAACTGCACCCCAGGGTCTACCCCGGCGCCCACAAGCACAGGTAGCACTCTGTCACTGTACACACCTATCCTCACAAGCACAGGTAGTACTAACCCACTGTACACACCTGTCCCCACAAGCACAGGTTAGGGTCTGCCAAATTTAAACTATGCATCCACAATTGAGATACAGTTCAAAGTTACTCATTACGGTTATTTTTCAGATAATAAACTGATCATTAATTAAGTTTATAATTTGACTTACATGAAATGGAATTGTTCCTAACCTTGACACCTACTGTTCTTTACTTAATGTTACAATTGCCATGTATTTTCTCTGTCTGTTAAACCCTACTTGTTCTGCTTTGTCTCAGAACTGTGTATCATTGTTTTGTGGTAGTACCTCGTATCACATAAAGATCAGACATTATCTTTAAAAAGTGCTTATCTTTCCGTTTGTAAATTTTTTATGAACTGCTTGCATAATGGAGGATTAATTGTCTCCACCTTGTCTGTTCCAGCTCTTTCCCCGAGATTTTCCCTCTCCCAGAAGATGAAGAAAAATCCCGTTGCCACGAGCGCCAGCAACCGGATGAGAAAGAGGAACCGGTGCAGACCGGACGAGCAGGAGGAGCCGACAGGAAGCCGGACGTGGTGTTCCGAGGCCCCTCGTCGCACGTGGTGCTGAAGGACCTGAGGGTGTGTCTGCACCGCTGCCCCGCCGAATTGCTCTTGAAGTCCAGGCGGCCCGCCAGCGGCGGGGGGGCCTTCTCCCGCCCGCCCGAAACGGCGAAGCCCGAGGGGGCGGGGACGCAAGGCGGGCCCGTGATCCTCCTGGCCACGGGCAGGGTCGAGGGTGGAAAGGGGAACGACGAAAGCACTTTCAATCATAAGCCAGCCCGTGAGCTCAACCTGCAGCCCTTCACCCTTGGCCCTCCGTCACACGACGACGCGATCGGCGGGCGGAACGGGCGTAAGACGAGCCCGCTGGACAGAATTCAACTGGTGGACACGGCACCCCTTGTTGTACAATCGGCGATCTCCCCTGACGCGGGGAACGCGGACAGAACTCAGCTGGAAGGTTCTGACGCTGGCTCGCAGTCGGCTGTGCACAGAGTCGTCGTCACTAATAAAAGAAACAAAAGCAGGTCGACCGCGATGAGGAAAAAGTGGCGATCGCCCGGGTGGCCCAGGAGTTGCTTGTAGCGGTAGCATTAAAGATGGCCTTAGTTACGCGAGTGGAGTTGACAGCAGTAAAACGGGTGCTGTGGATATCTCTGTTAAAGCTGCTCCTGGTGAGAGCAACTGCATTACCATCGCTAACAGCAGGTCCAGCAGTAGCGTGTCCTACATCATTAACCGGTTATACACTGGAGCGGGAGAGTCGAAGAGCAGCGAACTGCAGCATGCAGGCTGTCCGCCTGTCAGCGGGCGGGAGGAGCCACAGGATTCGTCCACTGAGAGGACTGATGGCAAACCGCAGGACTCAGAACCCAAATCTGAGAACGGCAGCGACGGCAAAAATGTCTCAGACAACTCCGGACGCCTGGACTGTAAAAATGAAAATCGCGCCCCAAACCCTTGTCAGCTAGTCGCTGCCCTTGTCACCGTTCCTTCTCACTCTGTCAAGTCCCACAACAAGTCCACCCTGTCGCCCTCCGGCCAGTCTCTGTTGTTTGGGTTGAAGCAGTATCTGACGGTTGAAATGGTTAGGATATCCTCTCGTGAAGGTCAAGAACCAGGAGGAGGGGTAGTTGAGGGAGAGCAGGAGGAAGGAGGGAAGGAAGGAGTCAGTGGGAAGGAGGAGAAAGCGGGTGCTGGAGGTGCAACAGTAGAGGAGGGAAAGACTGATGTTAAAGATTCAAAACCGCGTTCCAAAAGAAAAGGCCAGGCCCGCTCCAGACCTAAAAGTATGAGGGGGGTGACTGAGAGGTGTGTCGGAGCAGTGTGTCGCCAAGGTGGAAGCAGCAATGCGGCTTCTGAGGAAGTGACAGGTTCACAGCAGTTAGAGCAAGAGAAAGGGGGAGAAGAAAGAAGAAAAACTGAGGGAGGTAAAGGCGAGGAGGGTGTGAATGGAAGCGAGAATGAAAATAGTGCTGATGTAAGGGAAGAGATAATCCAAGAGAGAGCTACAATGGCGACGGGAGAGAAGGGTGGAGAGGAGGAGACGACAAACAGTCAGAGGGTTGAGAAGGATGGGGAGGAAGATGGTGGGAAGCGGGATGAGAAGACAAATGAGGGCGGGAAAGGAGCCGGGAGAAAGAAAGGTGAAGGAAAGAATAGTTTAATTTCAACCACAAAGATTGCAGAAGAGAAAGAGAAGAAAGGTGCAGATGAGAGAGAGTCTGCACAGGAGAGGAAGGAAAGAAAGCAGGACAGCCATTTGTCCGGCCCAGAAGCATGAGGAAAGGGAAGTGGATGCTTGTGCATCAGAACAATGGAGAAAAAAAGAAAGTGGAAGAAATTGACAGTAACGGTACGAGAGATCAACCAGAAAAGAGGCACTCAGAAACCACTCGGGGGAAGCTTTTGGGGAGTATTGTTATTAAGGAGGTGAGGATTCTTCTCTCTGACGTTCTTGGGAAGAGCAAAGAGCAAAGCCTGAGCGTGAAGCGGCAGGAAAAAGATGCTGAAACCCCAGAACATAAAGAAAAGAAGGACGGTCCGGGAGAGGAGGGGAAAGGAGGAGAGAAGCCGAAGCTGCCGGAGAAGAGAAAACCGGCAGGAAGAGGAAAGAGGAGAGCGAGGAAAACGCCTGTGTGGAGGACGCTGAGGAAGAGAGCGGCGGAGACGGAAGAGAACTCGCTCCCGCCTCTGACAAGCGCGGGGAAACTCATAAAGCAAAATGCCCCGCAGCAAGAACGGCCTCAGATTATTACAGATCTTCCAGCGCACTGCGCGATCTCAGCGGAACCGAAAGCTCCCGAGCCAGCACTTTCAGCCCCGGAGCGGCCCGCCGCCGAACAGTCCGGTCTAAAACGAGGCCTGGATCTCGCCGCGCAGGCACACAACCAGGCTCGAATCCCATTAAAGAAAAGGATGTCTCTGCAAGCGATGGCCATGGGATGCGAGCAGAGCTTAAATTCGGTTCCGTTAGAAGTCCCGTCGGAGAAGGCGGCGGTGCAGCCGGAGCAGAAGTTGGACTCGGGATCAAAAGCAACGGAAGAAATTAAAGTGCAAACCGAGTCGAAGGAAGAAGACGGCGGAAAAGCAGAGGGAAAAAATGAAAAATGCGCATCTCCATCCCGCTGCGACGCAGCGAAGCCCGAGAGCGTGCCAAAGGCAGGATTAATCCGAACCTCGCGACTGGGCTCGAAGCTCAGGCGGCTGCATTCTGCGGCAAACAGGAAAGAACGGGTCCAAACGAGCCGAAGGGTTCCGCCGTCGAGGGCCGGGCGGTTGAGATCGGGAAGTGTCCGGAGGGCCAGAAAGACGGTGGAGCGGAGGCCGGGAGCGGCGAGACAAACGGGCGGAGTAAAGACGGAGACGGGGCAGCGGAGCTCTCGGGTGGAGGCGGAGCAGAGGGACCGGAGGATACCTCAGCAGAGACCGAGCCGGAGCAGAGGAAGGGAGCGGAGTCCGAGTGTCAGGAATTCCAGACCGAGCGTGAGCTGGAAGTGCGGGAAGAATCTGGCAACCAAGAGACTGTAGAGGAAGTGGATGTAAATTCCACACCTGTGTGTGTGGACCAAAGGATGCCATCCCCAGAGACTCAAATAGATGGTCCAGAACTTTTAGAAAAGTCTCCATCTGATGAGATCGCTCTGTTCAGTCCAGTCCTGGGCAGGAAAATGAAATGGTTAGGGAAAAAGTGGAGGAGGAGGAGGAGGAGGAGGAGAGGAGAGGCAAACCGAAGTCCAGATTTTGTCTGCCTTCCAAGATTGTCTGGAGAGGGATGATGACCAGAACTGCAACTTGAGAATTCGCCTGAAGAGAAAAAGAGGGGAGGAGTGGGAGATGGAGAGAACTGAGGAGGAAGACATGATGACCATCACAAGTCCAAGTGAACTTCCGCTTTTCGAGCCTTTTCAGGCCCTTCTGGACTCTGTTTCCATCCTAAACCTTGAGATGGAGAGGGAAGTGAGAGCAGAGATGGTCCTGGAACAGGAAGTGGAAGCTCATAAAGACCCAGAGGAAGGGTGGGAGAAGGACGCCGAGCTGAAGACGGTTGAGAGTCCAGGGAGTCCAGGTCAGGGTGAGAGAATAGACACAGGAGGCGAAGAACTGGTGGGACAAGGGGGGGAAGGTTTAGAAGAGAGCAGAGAGGCGGGGGGAGTGAGTGATGAAGACATAGATTGGGGGGTTTGCGCAACACAACAGGCTTGGGGAGCGGGAGGGAATTTGAGCGAGGGTAGTGCTAACAGAGGGGATATAGAGACTGATGCTGCTAGTATAGAAGGAGGAGATGAAACCAAAACGAGAGACGAGGAAGGAACAGCAATGAAACCTGAAGAAAGCGATATAAACTATGAAAGAGATGAGGATAACGGTGGCAATGGAGAGGCGGAGAGCAGGCCACTCTCCACCTCTCCACTGCTGAGGACACATTTCAAGGTGGAAGTGGAGGACGGCGATGAACAGGAGAGGGGACAGTTTTCTAATGCCGACGGAGGGGACCAAGCCTTGCCGCGAATCAGACTGCGGAGGATGGCGGCGGGGGAATGGGCGGTGGAGACCGAGGACTGGGAGGGGAACGACGGAGAGAGAAGCTTCCGGAGGGTGGACAGCGAGAGCGGGCACGAGGGAACGGGCGAGGCTACAAGAAGGCTGAGAAGGCACACGTCGTATATTCAAGAGGGCCAGTTTGGGGGAAACGCGAAATTTCGCATGTCGGAGGAGGAGGATGATGAGGAAGAACGCTCGTCTCCGCGTTCTCGCCTCAGGAGGAAGGTTAAGCAGAAGCGACGGAGAGGCGTCCCCGCCGGGCCTCTGAAAATCGAGTCGTTCGGCCTCCCGCTTTCTCTCTCACCCCTCTCCCTCAACTCGCCCCACCGCAGCTCCCCCGAGGACCCTTTGTCGTCCGAGCCTCCGAACTGGAGGAGGGGGGCGGGCAAGAGCAGGGCGATGGTCGAAATCCGGAAAAAGGTGAGGAAAATACGACCAAAGCAGGGAAGGGCCCTGAGGAGGAGGAGGAGGCGGCGGAGGGAGGTGAGAAGGTCCGGCGGGCCGAGTCAGAGCTTGCTCCAGATCAACCAGGGTCTCTCCACCGTCCCCACACTTGAAGCATCAAATCAAGCACAGGCCTCTGAAAGAAGCATTCCCAATGACACACATTCTACCTCTCAGTCCCAACCTAAAGCTCACTCTCCCCTTTTCTCATTGATCGAAGGCTCTCTCCTTAATATCGAGTCCAGCAGCACAAACTGTTGTGAAGATCTCCTAGACTTCCAGACGTTAAACTTGGAAGGGTATTACCACCTCCCTCACCCGAGCAACTTTCCAATACGCTTGGTGCATTCTGCCCCGACCAAGAAGAAAACCATTCGGATTCCTTCAACAGCCCTTTCTCCCAAACCCCTTCCGAAACGTGGCACCCAGGCACTCCGTATCTCGACACGCCAAGTCCAGGAAGCAACTTCAGTTCGGGTGCAGATCTGCAGAGCTTCCCAGATTTCAGTTGCCCCAAAAGTGTCCCTCTCTCTTTAGGTGAAGATCACACGTCCACCAAAGATGCACCGTCTTTTAACGCACTTGGCTTTACAGCGGCCTCTGAAGCTGCCGCACAGGGCGCCCATCCCGCGTTGAATTTCTTTCCCGATAAAAATCAACAGGCCGTCCACACGAAGGAAGACTCCAAATCCCAGCATTCCCTCGCTGACAGACATCAGAGCTCCGGCAAAGAGCTGCTCATGTTTGGCGCCTCGTCCGGCCCCGGGTGCGCTGCCGCTCCGAGCTCGCTGGCTCACAGTTCGCAGGTCAATCCGCTCAATTACAGCTTCAGCTCGAGGGGAGGTTCCGCCCAGTCCGCGTGCGCCAAAGTCCAGGCCGACCCCCAGAACAAAGGCATTCAGCCGTTCCACAACATCGGCGCCGCGACCAAGCAGGAGCTCTTCTCCGCCGGCCACGCGACGCCCAGCGCGTTCGGCCTGGGGGCCCAGGGTTTTCCGGCGAAGTCCTTCGGCTCGCCGGCGGGGGGCAACGCGGCCGCTTTCCAGCAGCCGCACGCGGTCGGCCACGGGGAAGCGTTCTGCTGCACCTACGACAAAAACACCGGCCTGTTCGAGAGCTCCGGTTACCTGGCCGGCCACTGCAAAGACGCCGGCGCCCTGGGCAACCCCGGCCTGCCGTTCAAACCTCCGGGCCCCAAGCTCGGGTACGGCGACCCCGGGAAGAGTCGCCTGGTTTACGAAGCCCCGAGCCCCAGTGTTGCCTGTCACCAAGGAGGATATCCGGAGTATGACTTTGGCGTGGGAAAAGGCACCGTTAGTTACGAGGCCTTCGGAGTACCTGAACAAGCCTCTGTCCCACGGCGACAGAATCCACCCGATTTATTACGTGACCACCAGTAAAGAGCCGGTGCCCTTTAATAAAGCGCCCCCCGATAAATCGGGTCTTTGCTGCGGTTTGTCGGAGCGGAACATCTCCACTTTCCACAAGTCCTTCTGTCCCTTCGGCGTCGGCCATCAAAGTTACAGCATACCTCTCGGCAAAAGCTCGAATCAGGGCAAGCTGGAAGCTCTGTCCCTCTCTCAGAACCCCCACTCCGGCTGCGCCCCGTCTCCCCACCCCCCGACCAGAGGCCGCTGCCTTTCCCCAAGCCCCCCGCGTTTGCGCCGCAGTGCGACCCCTCCGGCTTCGCCTACGGCTCGTCGGAGGCTCTGGACAAGCCGCCGCCGTCGGCGCCCCCGCACTGCGGCCCGCACGCGGCCCGCAAGCCCCCCGAGCAGCAGGCCTCGGGGGGCAAGCCCCCGCCCTACGGCCAGGCCTCCTCCCCGTACGTCTTCAACTTCACCGGCGACCACTCGTCACCCTGGGCTACAAGGACGGGGGGGAGTACCTGAACTACTCCGGGGCCATGCCGGGCAGCTACACGTACCGCTGCCTGATGGAGCCCTCGGGGACGCAGGGGAGGCTGGTGCTGGAGCCGTGCGGGCCCGGCCCCTCGAACTGCCCGCCCCCCGCACCCCCGGGCGGCTTCGCGGGGCTGCGGGGGGAGGAGCTGAGCAAGAAGGACCTGCAGCAGCAGCAGCAGCAGCAGCAGCAGCATCAGGGCCTGGGCTCCGCCCACGGCCCCGCCCCCTCCGTGTCCTGCTCCCTCCCCGCTTCCTCCCACTCCCTGGGGTCCCTCCACACAGACAGGAAGCCCAAGAGACTCAGGCTGGTGGTGACTGACGGCTCTGTGGACCTAGACCTGCAGTACACAGACTGATTTGCCTAGGCTTTGAAAATAAAGAAGGCTGACTGATCCAAACACCCCCCATATTTATTATTTGCTGTTAATCGTAAGACCAGGAGTTTACGTGGCGGCCGCACAAACAGTACTGTTCGTCTTCTGTACGACTAACACTTTCTGCCTGAGACTTTAAACAAAAAACAAAAGAAAAAAGAAAGAAAAAGTGTGTGAATGTGCACAGGATTTTATTTTTTATTTTTTTTCCCAGAAAGTAATTTAATTTTTTACCAAAAAATCCCCCCAAAAAATGCGGTCACAACCTCTAAAAGATAAAACGATTAAATCGCTTAAAACGATTTACCCCTGTCCAATCACAGCGCGACCGGGCGGGTGCAGCCCATAGTTAAACTGAAGTAGAACACGAGGAGGTGAAGCTCGGATAGAATGTGATGGATTGTGTGTCTCCCTGTGCAAGATTTCAGACGCGTCATTTCCATACTTTATTTCCACTAGGAAGTTGTAATATTTTAGCTGACATTATTTAATATCCGTTTTTTGCGGTGGTACCACAGTTCTCTCCTGACCTGGCATAGCAGAATGTAGCCACACGGTGGGGTCGTTGTGCCCTTTCGTGGAAATATGTACCCCAATTATTATATTTATTTAATTCAGTCCACCTTTTTTAAGAAGTGGAACATCATTTTTATATTCACCTGGGTGGTCATGAAATGTATACGTTTATGTATCAGAAAGGATGTGTGTGTGTATTGTGTGAGTGAGAGTGATGTGTATAATTGTATGTTTGTGTTTGCGCATACTGTGTGTGTGTGTGCGCGTATGTGCGTGTGTGTTTGCGTGTACTGTGTGTGCATACTGTGTTTGTATGAGTGCGAGCGTGCGTGTGTCTGTGCGTGTGTGTGTGTGGGTGCACGCCTGTGCGTGCGTATATATCTGTGTGTGTGTGTGTCTGTGTGCGTGTGTGTGTGTGCGCGCGCGCGCCTGTACGTGCGTATATATGTGTGTGTCTGTGTGTGTGTGTGTGTCCGTGTGCGTGTGTGTGTGTGTGTGTGTGTGTGTGTGTGTCCGTGTGCGTGCGTGCGGCGCATTGCCTTACTGGATGAGCTAGAAGCGGCGTCCAGCGAGGCGCGGCGGCGAGGGGGGCGGACCCTCCGAGGGGTGGGGCAATGCGCTGCGAGCGCTCAGCTGCGCTACTGTACGGCAGGCCAGGCTCAGGTGCTCCGCTGCTCCGAACACTTTATTTAAACCCGCGGGGAGGGGGGAGGGGAGGGGAGGGGGGCGGGGTCAACATGGAAGCGTTCTCCCTCATTACTGAACCTCAGCGTCCCGGCTCCCGCGAGCCCTCCTCGCAAACCCAAGTTCTCAAGCTCGCTCGCCGCTTTCCGGCGACGCCGCTCGTTAAAGGAGTCGACGCTTCTCCGGCGACCGCGCCCGTAGCTAACGACGGTCCGAGTCGCACTTCGTCGACCGCCGTTTTTTCCGAGCGTTGACGACCGAGCGAGGCGCTCGCTCGCAGATTTCACGCGAACGCGTTCGTCTCCGCCGTGCCCGTACTCGCCTACAAACGGAGGGTAAAATGGCTGCCGGCTGTTACATCACGGTAGGGGGGGGCGGAGCCCAACCAGGAAGTTGGGACTTGGGAGACCGGACTGGAACCATAGGGATTTGTGATACTGTATTTAAAAAAAAACAAATAATAAAAAAATAACGGTGCTATCATGATATGTCATGATGCGTTTAAGTTAAGCTGGGCAGCGTGTATGTATACATTTGTTTCTGTGTTTTAGGTGAGACAGGAAAAAAATGGCCAATTTATTATTTATTTCATTATCTCTGGTCTTAATAAATGGTGCTTTAATATAACTTAAATGTAACAAACTGATTGTATATGATATGAAGTTATGAAGTTAATATTAATGGGTGAAAAAAAATTGACTTTTTTCTGTACTTTTTCTGGAAAAAAAAACATTGGCGTCCATTTATGTGTATATCCCAGGAAAGCTCTTTTTAGGGGAATCTGGTTGGGATGTACGTTTGACGCCTTTTGTAAGCAAGAAACTGGAGGACCGATCCTTTATAATGTTCTGCTGTAAAATAATACATTGGAAAAATTAAAGTTTAAACATGTTTGTTACCATTTCGACTGATTTGTGTGGTTGTGTTGTGCTGGTTGAAGTCCCCCTTTTCTCTTCTTACCCGTCTTTTCACTTGTTGTTCTCTCCTCCTGTTTTCTGACATATTCCCTCTGGGCTACAGCTTGTACCATCTTATCATTTTTTTATATCTGTCCTCAAGACTTTTTTCCCCCCTCCTTTCAGCCCATCTGTCATTTCCCGATCTCTCTCTCTCTCTCTCTCTCCCCTCTGTCTCTCGCTCTCTCTCTCCTCCTTCTCTTGCTCTCTCTCCTCCCTTTTCTCACTATCTCTCTCCTCCCCTCTCTCTATTCCTCTCTCCTCTCCTCTCCCTCTGTCTCTCTCGCTCTCTCTCTCTCTTCTCCCCTCTGTCTCTCGCTCTCTCTCCTCCCTTTTCTCACTGTCTCTCTCTCGCTCTCTCTCTTTCTCTCTCTCCTCCTCCCCTCTCTCCAGCCCGTGACCCACTTTCCCCCGGCTGCTCGGCGAGCGAGGGGTTAACTCCGAAGGCAAGTGGGACAGCTTTTTCCACAAGGAGGACAGGGTGGAGGAGGAGGAGGAGGTGTTTGAGGAGGGCGCAGACCGAGTTCTCAGCGTTTAACTCCCATGAAACGGGAGTGGGCGGGGCAACCCTGCCGACGCGCAGATACGCGCCCCCCGCGCCCCTGGGGCGCGCTCCCCAGTGTCCCGCCAAATCGATTAACAGCCCCGTGAAAACGGGGAGCCCTCAGCGAAATAAGGAATCTGTGTCAGAGTACCGTCCAAGCAGGGTGTTTAAATGAGCGAGGCCGTGCGTCTGTTCACACTGTGAAACAGGTGCACTGAGTAACACACCACTTAAACGCACAAAATGGGAACGGCCTACATTCCACCGAGAGACTGCACGTTCTGACAAATGACTACAAATCCCAGCGTGCACCAGTCTTCTTTATATGACTTGTATGCTTTCACGTCTGTTCCAAGTGTCCAGTAGAAGGCTTGCTTCGACAAAGGTTACATATTTAAAACGGAAGCGTACGTGACACCAGAAAAACTCATTCCTTCCGTTGCAGCCAGTGTAAAATGAACGTGAGAGCTCTCAGCGCAGGGACTGCTCTTAACGGGAGCAGAGTCCTAATAACGCGACCCCCCCAAGGACAACATTTTGGAATGCTTTTAATAGCCATAATTATTTTTCTCAGTCATTAAAATTATTTCCTTGCGTAAGGCTATTCATTTGCATGAGCAGGAACGTTATCTCATTGAAGCGTTTTATAATGACACCGAAAGTAACCCCCTTTTTTTTGGGGGGGGGGGGGGGGGGGGGGCGCGCAAATATTTCTGGTGACCGCTGCGTTGGCTGGGCACCTATTTTTGTCTTTGCCAGCAGCTGTGGATGATCTCATTCCTGAATCATACCGATGCGAGAGGGCCTAGCGGTGGGTCTGCCGTCTTCACCGCGTAGCGGCCCAAATGAGCACGTGGGCCGCGCTGCCGGTTCTCGCTGTTCTGACCCCATACGGCTTTGGTAGCTTCGCTAATCCGAACCGGCTTTTCTGCCTTTTTTTGACACTGCTCAAAATGTGGCAGGTTGAAGGAGGAACGTCTCCTTTCGAGAGCTTCTCTCAGGACGGCCGTGACGGGCGATGTCATTTCCTCTGGAAAGGTGCGTCTGCTTTGGGAGCTCAACGAAGGCGAGTGCGGGTCGCTCGCCAAAAGCAGCGAGATCTCCAGCCGTGGAATGAGGTGTGCTTTGTTAGGGTCGGAGCAAACGTAGGCAAAGAGTAGATCTCTATGACTGTATTTCACTGCCTCCCCCTACTCACCTATGTCCAGCCCCACCCACCCTCTGGAGTTAAGCTCCACCCTCTGAAGTTCCACCCATACCTTCTGACACCAGTGATGACAGACTAACTCTACCAACCTTCCACATGTGGGGCGAAATGCTTACATTTATGCAGTAATGTTGTGTTTCCAGTGTGTTCAGAACTAAAAATGTCCTTTCAAAGTGCCATTTTGAATCAGAAGCTTTTTTCATTCAATTGTTCATATGGGTGCTTTGATGGTACCATAGACTGCAAATACAGGAGAATGCTGTGGGGAAGAAAGGTTTGGTTCTACATGGAATTATTATTGAATAATCTGTAGTAATTGTAGCACACTGTAGTATCCACCCCCAGTGTAAAAATACAGCATTATCACACATCGAGCAGGCTGCAAAAGCCATCCGCTTGTAACAGTTTCATCAAGCGGCTTGATCAATCAAAGGAGAATTGATCTATGCCAAAAACCACTAAGGCACCATGAAACATGATTTACACTTTCTCATGTAGCGTGCTTCTGCAATAAACTGGTGGTCTGTCCAGTGTATTCCTGCCTCTCCCCTAATGCATGCTGGGATAGGCTCCAGCACTCCCTGCGACCCTTCTCAGGATAACCGGGTATAGACAATGGATGGATACTCTGTGATTATTATGGCAAGGAATAGATGTCTGCAAAATTGTGCCATAGGTCTCTATATCAGATTCTATGCAGTCTGCAGATGTAACTTTTTGCAGACCGGTAAGCTTTTTTTGTTCCTGAAATTTTTGGATTCGGGAAATTATAATTATGCTGCTAAACAGGCTTTCCCCGCGGGTATAATCATCACGTTTCTCTGCTCTCTCAGCTGTACCTCACGCCCTCTACCCCTCCCCGTTCCTGCCTTGCGTTCGCGTTTTAATTAGCCTCCTCTCCCTTTGCCACTGGTGTCCGAACGGGGGGGGTCAGCAGCCTTGTCGTAACGACCAGGTGCGGCGCCATCGCTGGCGATGTCCGGCGTGTTTTTGCGACCCCCTTTTACACGGACGCGCGTCTGACATATGGAAATGCATCGTGGGTAATGTGTGACGCGTCCCACATAGCGAGCGGCGGCGTCGGCGGCTGGAGCGGGGGCCGGCGGCGGCGGGGGGAACGTTGTCGTGGGAACGCAGTCACCTTGCCCGATTTAGCAGCGGCAGCCGCGGGGGGAGAGAGAGCGAGGGTGAGACGGATAGCCCTGGAGCGCTCGGAACCATCTGTACCCCTCAAACGCCGGAGGGGGGGGGGGGGGGGGGGGGGGGGAACTAGGAGCGGCTGGGAAAGAGAGGGCGAGAGGTACATTCGTTTAAAATCTGACGGGATCATTGTAGGACCTGAACTTGCCATCGGTAAAGTACGGGCCGGACTAAAAGCACCCTCTCCCCATCGTACGGCCCGGACTAAAAGCACCCCCCTCACTGTACGGACCGGACTGAAAGCCCCCCCCCATCGTACGGCCCGGACTAAAAGCCACCCCGCTTCCGTACGGACCGGTCTGAAAGCACCCTCTCCCCACCGTACGGACTGGACTGAAAGCACCCTCTCCCCCCCGTACGGACCGGTCTGAAAGCACCCTCTCCCCACCCTACGGACCGGACTGAAAGTACCCTCTCCCCCCCGTACGGACCGGACTGAAAGCACCCTCTCCCCCCCGTACGGACCGGACTGAAAGCACCCTCTCCCCCCCGTACGGACCGGTCTGAAAGCACCCTCTCCCCACTGTATGGACTGGACTGAAATGATCCACTACCGCACGGGCCAGACTGAAATTATCCGCTACCATACGGACCGGGCTCAAAGCCCCCCCACTATAGTACGGACCAGGCTGAGACGATCCGCTACCGTATGGACCGGACTGAAAGTTACTGTAAAGTTACTGCCGTTACTGTACCATACGGCCGCTGCGTACGCTTTGAGGGAAATGGAAAAACAAAGCCATGGCCGCCAGTCAGTTCTGGTTCATGGAAAAGCTCTAGGGGATGTATCTCTGTACTTCAGAATACAGATCAGCCAGAAATGAATTTTACATGATCTGGCCATCATGACTGTATTCCATTAGTGTGGCTCTCTTTTATTAATGCTGTCATATTTAGTTCATGCAGGAAGGGGTGGGGCCAGACAGTGGGATATAGGGAAGTGATAGGCTGTGGATAATAGGGGCGGGCTTAGCTGTGCACAGTGGAGCTTCCCTGCAGAGGATGGGTGCAGGGAAAGGTGTGGCTGGCCTGTGAAGGTTGTGACAGGGCTGGGTTATAAAGGGTGGAGCTGGACTGTAGAAGATTGTAACAGGGCTGGGTTATAAAGGGTGGAGCTGGACTGTAGAAGATTGTAACAGGGCTGGGTTATAAAGGGTGGAGCTGAACTGTAGAAGATTGTAACAGGGCTGGGTTATAAAGGTTGGAGCTGGACTCTAGGTTATAAAGGGGTGGAGCTGGACTGTAGAAGATTGTAGCAGGGCTGGGTTATAAAGGGGTGGAGCTGGACTGTAGAAGGTCGTAACAGGGCTGGGTTATAAAGGGTGGAGCTGGACTGTGGAAGATTGGAACAGGGCTGGGTTATAAAGGGTGGAGCTGGACTGTAGAAGATTGTAGCAGGGATGGGTTATAAAGGATGGAGCTGGACTGTAGAAGGTGGAGCTTATTGAAAAACTTTGGGTAGAGTCGGCCTATAGAGAGTAGAGCTGTTTGGGAAGGGAGGAGTTTGACTCAGTTTGATTAGGTGCAGGTAGGCTGTCACGGGCAGGACTTGTAGTTAGTGGTAGGAGCTTAGACATAGTAGGTGGAGCTTAGCTCCATATGTAGACGGTTGGTGGAGTTAGTCTGTCAACACTGGTGTTGGAGGGTATGGGTGGAACTTGGCTTAACTCCACAGGGTCGGTGGGGCTATGGGTAGAGCTGCGTTGTGGAGGGTGGAGTTTAACTCCAGAGGGTGGGTGGGGCTGGATATAGAAGGTGAGTAGGGGGAGACAGTGAAATATCGCCAGAGAGATCTATTCCAACACTAACAAAGCGCACCTCAATCCACAGCTAGAGATCTCATTGAGCTGCTAATTATTAGAATCGGATGTGCCAAATTAAGGTTGAAATGAAAACAGGACAGTGGATCTCCTTGGCCAGCCCTGCTGTAGGGGATATGGGTGGAGGTGAGCTTTAGTGGGTGGAGCTTAACTCCAGAGGTTGTGTGGGAGTTTTGGGCGGAGCTGAGCTTTAGAGGGCGGGGCTTAACTCCAGAAGTTGTGTGGGGGCTGTAGGCGGAGCTGAGCTTTAGAAGGTGGAGCTTAACTCAAGAGGTTGTGTGGGGGTTGTGAGTGGAGCTGAGGTTTAGAAGGTGGAGCTTAACTCAAGAGGTTATGTGGGGTTCTGGGTGGAGCTGAGCTTAAGAGGGTGGAGCTTAACTCCGGAGGTTGTATGGGGGTTGTGGGTGGAGGTGAGCTTTAGTGGGTGGAGCTTAACTCTGGAGGTTGTGTGGGGGTTGTGGGTGGAGCTGCGGTTTAGAAGGTGGAGCTTAACTCAAGAGGTTGTGTGGGGGTTGGGGGGAGCTGAGCTTAAGAGGGTGGAGCTTAACTCCGGAGGTTGTATGGGGGTTGTGGGTGGAGGTGAGCTTTAGTGGGTGGAGCTAGGTTGTGGAGGGCGGAGCCTAACTGCAAAAAGGTATGTGGGGCTAGGCTGGGAAGTTTATTTGCAGAGGACAGGTGAACAGCTGAGCTGTATATCTGTTGTTTGACTTTCAACTGTGAAGAGAAGACAAAAAAAACCATTTGTGCCGTCATTGTCATCTTTGAATACAACACCTTTGGAATTACGGGCATCGCAATACGTGAATTTGCCCGTGTCTGTACTGCACTTTGCCTTGTCAGTCATTTTTAGCTTCGTGTCTGTAGCGATTGCATCAGTCCATACATCTGACTGTGACTCGCCATGAAACTGACTCGCCTGAACGCTGACTGACTCCGCAGTAAAAAACAACCCGACGGAACAGAGGTGATTATAAAATTACGATCATGTAATATCGGCTTCGACCTCCTGTATAATTGATGTGGGTCTTTGGACGCTGTGCTACGTCAGGCTGCTTCCGCAGGTACGTGGAGTCTGTTTTTCCTCCTCTTTCTTGGCCGTGGTGCGTTTTTCATCACACAGCTTTCTGTAGTCCGACTCCCTTCGTAGCTAAAGTCTAGAACTCCATAACATCAAAGAGAGGGGGGGGGGGGTATGCCTGTATCTGACTGAGAGAGGGAGAGTGGGAGAGAGAGAGAGAGAGTGGGAGAGAGGCAGGGAAAGATGGGAGAGGGGGAGGGGCGAGA
>CM045899.1:9361528-9691528 GCA_025169545.1 Anguilla japonica
AGGGCGCCGTATGCACATACGCATTTGCATATGTCCGTCACGTTATGGCAGGCAGTTTGATACCGAGCCGCTAATGTTGCTCGGTTGCCTTCTCTCTCTCTCTCTGTCTCCGTGGGGACGCCAGGCTGGTCATATGCTCCTCCAGCGTCCTCGAGACTGTGACTCAAACAGAATCCCGTCGGCGATAAAGTGTGTAGAAGTCTCAGCGGACTAACCTTTGACAGTGCTCCATGAATCACAGCTGTCGTCCCCGTCGCCATGTTTGCATATTGCTACTGTGTGTCAGTGAAAACTGGTCTCTCCCTCTTGGTCCTGAAATAGCCTAATAACCGCAGTTTATCAAAGCGGCGCTCAGGTGCAAAAGTAGCCGAGTTGCTTTTGTGCATTTATTTCATGAATAGAATGTAGTCTTAGCATCTGGAAAGGGAAGTCACAGTTGGTAAGATTGGTTTCTCAAAAATATGATTGGTCCTGAAAGGTTTTAACCAATGTAATGTTATGGAATCCATTGAGTTCTTGGCAACATTATGTCATAGGTGGTTATTTAATGGTTTATTTGGCATGAATATACCTAGAGAGCTACACCTACGCTAGATCATGATTCAACAGAAACTGAAACTAACCACTGGTTTATTTATTCGCAAAGCACATCCCTAAAGTTTGATACATTTCTCCCACATCAGATTGGCAACCTGGTCAGGCTCACAGTAGTGTAAGATTAGCCTGGTCTGGCTCACAGTAGTGTAAGATTGGCCTGGTCTGGCTCACAGTAGTGTAAGATTAGCCTGGTCAGGCTCACAGTTATGTAAGATTAGCCTGGTCAGGCTAATCTTAGTTATTGTAAGAATCCTCCCATGTGTTAAATTAACCCCATTATCTCAAATTATATACAGTACAGACATGGTTCAACATGGCTAATTTGTGCATTTGTGCACATATTTATTCTGAAAAACAACAAATAAACCCAAAAACCGTTTCATATTTTCTTTATTCTCTAGTGATTATATGTACTTCTGATACAGGACAAAACCAGATTTCTTTTTCCAGTTATGCCCCAGGATGTATGCAACACCAGGATAAAACTTTGGAATGGATTTAACAAAGCAATAAAATTTGACGTGTTTTCCCAGAGGTGGGACCAAGTGTCCCTAAAACCTCTTCAAATCACACCAAACCTCCAAAATTGGAATACTGTGTATATATTTTTCCCCAGCTATATTCCACTGCCAGAAGCTAATTCCAGTGAGGGACCTTACAAAACTAAACCCTAAGAAACCCCACAAAAATAAATATTCTGTATTTACCCAACCTCTCTTTTTCCCACGGCGTGCAGGCAGGACTGCCGCCGTGGGCTACGCATGGCAAATTGTGGTCACTCACTCACTCACTCATGGACGACCTGAGAGGGACGTTTTGTGGGACGCATGCGCAGGTGGTGCTTCGTTTAGTAGGACGTTTAGTAGGACGCATGCGCAGGTGGTACGGCACGACATTTTTAAGCACAGCTTTATCACCTAACGGTACTTTAGCTAACCCTAACATGTTCGAGTTTCG
Source organism: Anguilla japonica (assembly GCA_025169545.1). Taxonomy (NCBI): domain Eukaryota; kingdom Metazoa; phylum Chordata; class Actinopteri; order Anguilliformes; family Anguillidae; genus Anguilla; species Anguilla japonica. The sequence continues at coordinate 9,363,083 of CM045899.1, forward strand.
CCTACTTTAGTTAACCTAGTTAGTGCGTACGGATCGCCTACTTTAGTTAACCTAATTAGCGTGTACGGACGCTATCCTGCATGCATGAGTAGGAGCTAAGGACACACAGCTACAACCACCAATGCAGATGTATGGACACATGGAGGACAACAAATAACGTTACAGAGGTGATGACATGGCATAACCAGCTAGCTATATAGTTATACAGGTGCGCCGTGGGTCTGGACGGCTTCGTGCTTGTTGACTAAACCGTGGGAAGATTTTATGTACCAAATGTGTTCATAATGGTTACTTATCACACAAGCTAAATTCACTTAGAAACCATAAAGCCACTTGGTTTTCCCTTGCTGTGTGCTCTGACCTGCACTCAGCTGTCCGGCTGGTGTAAGTCAGGCTTGTAAGCGGTCGGTAGGATGCTATAATTTGCATATGCAAATTTGAGGCTGTATGAAATGAGGCATAACCTCCCAGAACCCCTTTTATTAGTAATCAAAGCTTACGAAGGAATCTCAAGGAGAAGTGTGAAGTGAGGGAACCCATGGCTTTCACCAACAGCCTCACACACAGACACACACACACACACACACTCACTCACTCACTCACTCACTCACTCACACACACACACACACACACACACACCCTCGTATGTGAGCAGTGCTCTCTACAATGACAGTTGATTCGACTGTGCTGACCTCTCACCTTGGACTTCTTCCTCTTCAAACCTCTCACTCACTACCCATCTTCCGCCGTGGTCTGAAGACGCATCTCTTCAGAGTATACCTGGACTAACTGCCTCCATTCTGTGTATCATTTCACTTTAAATCCCCCCTTCCATGACACTCATGTTACATGTACCCCCATTCCAGCATTTTTTGTAATGTGTATTTGTCCTAATATTGTAGCTTTTTCTTCTCCCTGGTTTGGCTTGGCATAAGTTAGGTCAGAATAGTGTTCACTGTGTGAACTGAACTGTGTCCTTGGCTAGAAATAGCTGTATGAAATGAGTTTTATACCTTATTGAACCAGTGTTTTGTAGTTGTCCAACGACCATGATATGCACTTTTGTACGTTGCTTTGGATTAAAATGTCTGCTAAATAAATGTAATGTAATGTTGTTCAGTGTGTTCAGTCTTCCCACTGCCATAGCTCATGGTGTCAAAGCGGTACACAAGCGTCCTTATCGCAACAGGGTGAGAGCCCACAAGGAGGGAAATTACAAAAATATAAAGTCAAATCATAAACGATTTATAATGATAAATAAACAAGCGACGCTCCGGTAAGCAATTGATGAAGCGTGCGCTAAGCTTCCACTCCTGCTCTGTGCGAAAACACAAAGTGAAAGTAAATGGGAAAGCAGAAGAACATCAAAGCCCTAATTGCAGTAGGGAAGAGAGCCGTAAGCCGCATTCGAAAGCTGTGTAAATGAGCTTGAGGACCACGAGACTGTCAGGTTACTGTAATGTATACGGGGTTTCCAAGCAGGGGCAAAACTTGTAGTAGCTTGCTTTTAGGTAATTTACTCGGCACTAAAATGTCTACTTGAGATTATGTTTTCACTGTTTGTAAAGTAAGAAGTTGCCTTTTTAGTGAATTTGAAATTCAATTTTAGTAGATCGAAAAGCTCGTTTTCAAATACTCCTGAAAACACTTTCAGTTCGATGGAAATAATGCATAATGAATGATGACTTTTGCTAGCCTGTATACAAAGAGAAGGTTGATAGCTTTGGGGGTCAAAAGGGGATTTTAGCAATATCAATACCATTACTGTGGTATTAGCAGTTGTTTGACTTGTTGCTGATAGTTATTGGATTATAAAATACCATAATAATCAACCTGGGGTGTCAATTTCTGCCCTCCTTTGGGGAAGGGGAGTGCCTTGTTATTTCATTTCTGATCCCTTGTGATTTTACTGATCAAGGCTGGGTTTTTTTTGCATCGAACTGCAAAAAGTCTAAGGTTTACTACAGTGTTGGTGTTACAGTACTGCACCTTGAATCAGTGACAGATTAAAAGCAATAAATTAAGAGAATGCTATTTTAGATGCTGACATGATTTCATGGCCACTTTAAGGGATTAACCTGGTCAGGCTTATAGTAGTGTAAGATAGACTTGATCAGATTCTGAGTAGTGTAATATGAACTTGTTCAGATTCAGAGTAGTGTAAGATGAACTTGGTCAGATTCAGAGTGGTGTAAAATGAACTTGGTCAGATTCAGAGTAGTGTAAGATGAACTTGATTAGATTCACAGTTGTGTAAAATGAACTTGTTCAGATTCAGAGTAGTGTAAGATGAACTTGTTCAGGTTCAGAGTAGTGTAAGATGAACTTGGTCAGGCTCACAGTTGTGTAAGATGCAGACAGTCCGGTTTATTAACTGTACAATATAGCCATGTGCCCACGAAGGGCCAGTGGTGCTCTGCACCCCAACAATAACTTTTGATAATGACTGTATGTTTCCCTCTTATTTTTCACTCTTTGCTTTCCATTAAAGTCTAATGGTGCGATTCGGAATTGAAATCGTTTTTTTCATTCAGATAAAATGGAGGATTTGCCAGAACGCCACTGGCAATGTGGACCAGTGAAATATATTTTCTTTCCAGAACTGACAGAGAGGGAGAGATGCGACGTTTCTTCCTTCTGTAGTACACAGTAGAAACTGCACCATCAAAGGGAGCTGTTGACTTGGGACGTTTGGGATTGTATCACAGCATATGGGTACTATTGTGCATTTTTTTTAAAAACAGCAGCTGCTTTTTCTGAATCGGGCAAACCTCAGTATTGTTGCTGATGTTGGGTGGGGGGGGGGGGGGGGGGGGGGGGGGGGGGGGTGGTGGTGAGCTCATCTGGAGATTAGATGGATGAGATGCGCTCCAACACACTATCCCTCCACCCTCACCACTCCCACAAGCTTTTCAGCTACCACACTTCATCCTGAGCTGCTGGCTCTTCTGATCTATGCAGCAAAAGTTGTAGCTGTCGTCATCCCGCTCAAAAAAAAAAGAGAATATTGACATTAATTGGGCTGGATCCTCTGCAAAAATTGAAGGTCAAAGTGTGTGTTTACTTCAGCATTCCTGGGCCTCCACCCAGTAAGGGGGGGGGGGAGGGGATACGTAAAACCTGAAGATTAAAGCAGCTGGATCATACCCCACCCTCTGTTTCTTCTCTCTCTTTCTCCTTCTCTCTCCATCTTCCACCTCTCCTCCTCTGTCTCTCAAATTCTAACTCACTGTCTCCCTGGCCGCTAACTGCATTTCTCGAAATGTAGTCAAACGTTATGAAATATTGACATTTTGATGATAAGATATTCAGTGGCACCGACGTAACTGGATAAGTAATGATGGAATACAAATTTACCTTCCGTATCAAAAACAGTTTTTTGCAACTGCTGCTTGTATTTTGTAATCTATAACGTATCCTTATTGTAGCCACTTCTGCTACTGACAGCAGCAGTTCGTTTCAGCGAATTAAAGGACAGGATATGATTGGAAATCTGTCCCAGAAGCTGCTGCTCTACACTGACCATTCTCTGTTATTAAACTCTTTCATATCATTACTTTCTGAAGTATTTAGCGTGGTGTTACCCTTTAGAGATGTAGATGGGTGTTAGCCACTCTTTTACTGTGACTGTGTGGGCATGTTGGGTAGCAGTGGGTACACACTCCCTTACTGTGACTGTGTGGGCATGTTTGGTAGCAGTGGGTACACTCTCCCTTACTGCGTGGGCATGTTGGGTAGCAGTGGGTACACACTCTCTTAGTGTGACTGTGTGGGCATGTTGGGTAGCAGTGGGTACACACGCCCGTTCTGTGACTGTGTGGGTGTGTTGGGTAGTAGTGGGTACACACTCCCTTACTGTGACTGTGGGGGTGTGTTGGGTAGCAGTGGGTACACACTCCCGTTCTGTGACTGTGTGGGTGTGTTGGGTAGCAGTGGGTACACACTCCCTTACTATGACTGTGTGGGTGTGTTGGGCAGCAGTGGGTACACACTCCCGTTCTGTGACTGTGTGGGTGTGTTGGGTAGCGGTGGGTACACACTCTCTTACTGTGACTGTGTGGGTATGTTGGGTAGCAGTGGGTACACACTTCCTTACTGTGACTGTGGGGGTGTGTTGGGTAGCAGTGGGTACACACTCCCATTCTGTGTCTGTGTGGGTATGTTGGGTAGCAGTGGGTACACACTTCCTTACTGTGACTGTGGGGGTGTGTTGGGTAGCAGTGGGTACACACTCCCGTTCTGTGACTGTGTGGGTATGTTGGGTAGCAGTGGGTACACACTTCCTTACTGTGACTGTGGGGGTGTGTTGGGTAGCAGTGGGTACACACTCCCTCACTGTGACTGTGAGGGTATTTTGGGTAGCAGTGGGTACACACTCCCATTCTGTGACTGTGTGGGTGTGTTGGGTAGCAGTGGGTACACACTCCCGTTCTGTGACTGTGTGGGTGTGTTGGGTAGCAGTGGGTGCACTCTCCTTCACTGCGCCCGCGGGCGTGTTGGGTAGCGGTGGGCATTGAGTGCTAATGGGGGTGGCGAGCCTGGGCTCTGATTGGCGGTTTATCAGCTTGACCCGCGGTCGAACTTCCTCCTTTGCGGCGGCTTTGGCGGTGGCCCGTTTCCCCCCCCCTCGGGCGGTGTGTCCCCGTCTTATCTGTAATTCACACGGCCCCATCCTCCCTCACCAATATATATTACCTCCTCCTTCTCTCTCTCTCTCTCTCTCTCTCTCTCTCTCTTCCCCGGCGCTCTTCAGATGGAAAGAATCTCTGCTGACCTCCGGCATGAAGAAGTGTTGAGCGCCTCAGCGCTAAGCGGCGGGGGCCCTTAATCTAGATGGATGCCGTGTCGCTCCCTTCGTATAACTCATTTAGGAGGGAGGGCGGAGGGCGGGAGGGTCGGGGCTTCGGAGCGCAGCCGGCCTCTGTGCACCGGACCGTGTCCGTCCGTCCGTCCGTCCGTCCGCGACGCCAGCCCTCTGGACTTTTTACGGCCCGCTAGCCGCCCCGTCACCCTTAGCGGGGGCCCCATCTCGGCTAAACTTCGCCGATCGCTCGGTCTCAGGTCTCAAGTCAACCAATCGGCGAATCTCAGCCGAGCTCGACCCGTCGATCGATCTCCCTGCTGAACTTCCGCCCGGCAACCGTGCACCAGCTTCATTCACCGGGTGGAAAACTCGCACTTGATTGGTCCGTTCAATCATGACGTAATCTCATGAGTTTATCTTTTTAACTTTTAAAGAGTAGATGAAAGTCTTGTGTCTAATGCTTATTGGTCGCGTATTTCAGTTTCACGAACATGTTTGAATGCTGTGCCGGCTGAGATCGAATAAAAAAGTTAATATCAAACCATAGTAAAATCTTAAATCTTTAAGTATGTGATGTAAAATGTATGTCGTGCATTTCAAAAGCAAATTCAGTGAATAGTTTTTTTTACCACAGACCACATCCTTTAATGAGTGTGGAAAATAAATGTATGTAGGTGTAACGCTTTTTTCTATGTTTAAAATACACCCCTTTCATTTTTGACTGTTATAGTTCAGCATAGACTACTTTTGCACGAGGGGTGCGTTTTTGTTTGCAACGTTCGTTTGCGTTTCTAGGCCGCAGTCTCCGTACCAAGTCTAATCCACAAACCCCCCCCCCCCCCCCCCCCCGTCCCCCCCCCCGATTGGTCGGTTTTCCTCATAATAACAAGCGGTCGCGAAGCGGATCTGTATTAGCGAACTCGCCGCGCGGTCACACCCGATTGGCCGCGTCGTCCGCGGCTCGTATTTCAGGTTTCGGCTGCGACTCGAGCGAACTTCATTAAGCCGGAGAGGCTCGGCGCCGGGCCGGGAGCTGCGGCTCCGGTGGCGGACGCCATTACGGCTCTGGATGGGAGCAATCGGTTTGATCGCGGGAGCGCGGCGCATTAATAATGGAGCCGCCGCTCGCCGCCGTATTTATAGAAGCGGCGGAGAGCGCGGCCGGCGGAGATGACATACGAGACGTTCGTTCGCCGCCCGCTAATGGAGGAACGGTGGGCGACCTCCTGATTGGGGTTGGGGGGGGGGCCGGCGAATCTGGGTCTGGAGCGCCTCGTCCCAAACGACTCTTTGTTTCCTTTCTTTCTTTAGCGCGGCGGTAGCGCCGCTAAAACCGCGATGAGTCAGCGCAGCGAGGAGAGCGAGAGGCGCGGGTGAGGCCGCGGTTCTGCCGGCGGCCGGCGCGGCTAGCGGCGCCGATATGAATATTAATGCGTTAGCATGTAGGCCCTGGTACCGGGGAGGAATGCCGCTTGCGTGCCCGTAAATATCCCCCGCCCACGCTGTCCCCTTAACAGCAGGCTCTTCCCAGGGCGACGGACAGCCGTTCGTTTTAACGGTCCAGCCGCTAATGCGAAACCCGGTTTCTAAATCGCTGCTTCGCTGAGTAACCGAGGAGTCGCCGTTTTTCGAATGCATGTATTTACACGCGTGCGCTTCTCATCTAGACCCGGTCGCTTGCCTTTTTCGTATGGATTGTGCCTCTCTACCGCTCGCGGACGTCATACACCTCCCCCCCCCCGTTTTATTGTATTTTTTTTACGGACACGTTTTTGGGCGGCGGTTCGGTAATAAAGCGCGTCGTGTTATTTCCCTGCGGGTAGCCGCGTACCGTGTGGTCATACCTTCGCGGGACATGACGGATCACAGGTTGACCTCCGCTATCCGGGGGTGTCTTCTTATTATAGTTATTGCGCGGGAGACGAGGAAAGCCTCGGAGACGTGATCGATGCCCCGCCGAGCTGGTCGGAGCCCGGCGAAGCTACGCGGCCGTGTCTGGCGGGCACCAGGGTGCGGGTTTCGGTGCGTTTGTCTCGCCCGTGGCCGCTGCCCGTGGGGGCCGGGGTCTTGAGTACGGATGAAGGGAGAGGCCGGCGCTCTTGTGCCAGGCCTGGAGGAGCTCCACCGCCCGTTGGACGCCCGCTCGGGTGTAAACGTGCGGGGCGGCGAGCTCGGCTTGATCGTGGGCGAAGTCAACAAGGGCGATTAAGTTGGGGGGGGGGGGGAGGCGGTCGTTCCTGACAACAGTGCCTTCTCTGTGCGGCCCACTGGGTCTACAGATGGCGGCAGCACTGCTTGAACACAAGCCTGTGGCTCCACAGCGCGGGGAAGTTCTCCCCTGGTGGCTAATCGCCATCTCCCCTGCTCACTAAACGCCATCTCCCCTGGCCGCTAACCACCAGTGCCTCCCCCTGTGTCACTGTGCCACCAGCACCTCCTCCCTGTGTCACTGTTCACCAGCACCTCCCCCGTGTCACTGTCCACCAGCAGCTCCTCCCCGTGTCACTGTGCACCAGCACCTCCTCCCTGTGTCACTGTGCACCAGCACCTCCTCCCTGTGTCACTGTGCATCAGCACCTCCTCCCTGTGTCACTGTGCACCAGCACCTCCTCCCTGTGTCACTGTGCACCAGCACCTCCTCCCTGTGTCACTGTGCATCAGCACCTCCTCCCTGTGTCACTGTGCACCTGCGCCTCCTCCCCGTGTCACTGTGCACCAGCACCTCCCCCGTGTCACTGTCCACCAGCACCTCCCCCGTGTCACTGTGCACCAGCACCTCCTCCCTGTGTCACTGTGCATCAGCACCTCCTCCCCGTGTCACTGTTCACCAGCAGCTCCTCCCCGTGTCACTGTGCACCAGCACCTCCTCCCTGTGTCACTGTGCATCAGCACCTCCTCCCTGTGTCACTGTGCATCAGCACCTCCCCCATGTCACTGTTCACCAGCATCTCCCCCGTGTCACTGTTCACCAGCAGCTCCTCCCTGTGCACCTGCGCCTCCTCCCTGTGTCACTGTGCATCAGCACCTCCTCCCTGTGTCACTGTGCATCAGCACCTCCCCCGTGTCACTGTGCACCAGCGCCTCCTACCTGTGCATCAGCGCCTCCTCCCCGTGTCACTGTGCATCAGCACCTCCTCCCCGTGTCACAACGGCAGTGTCCTACCGGGGACTCGAACCAGCGACCTTTAGGTTACAAGACCAACTCCTTAGCCGTTATACTACACTGCCGCCTGCACTGCAGAGGCCTAATGTGAACCGGTTACAGTGTCTGAGTAGCGTGTGTACGTTCTGCAAATGCCTGTCACGGTTCAGGGCTCCTCCCCCCGAGAACCCGACAGGCGCGAATCTTCGGGCGCTTGGCGTCGTCGCTCGTCTGCTCCGACGCGCTCACACCGGGCGGGGCTAAGGACGCCGTCACGGCGCCGCCGCCGCGACCGCCTCGCGCGTCGGCCTTCGCAGCCAGGCCCCCGTAGCGATGTCGCGTTTCACGCCCGCGAAGCAGGTTTGCGCGTCACTCCTCCGAGCTGACAACGCGTTTCAAAAAACGTTACTCGGTTCCGTCCCTTGTGTGTGTCTGTATCGCGTTTCCCTCGCGCACCGTTTCCACGCATCGGCTTAATTTTTTATCGCAGGGCGTTAGCTTGTATTTCAGCGGCCCGCTTTTTTACGACCGCGCTTTATTTCCGGAAGTTAACGGCCCGCGTTAAGTGCCCGCGGACATTAATCACGCCGGTCGAATTTTTTCCCGAACGTTTCGCGTACTGCTGTCGCGTTTAAACAACCAAAACAAACGGTTGGATTTACAAGGGCCCGCTTGCACAGGCTTTCGGGGTCTCCTGCCGCCCCGCCTCGCCTCCTGAGGGACAGGGAGAGAGTCAGTCTCGCGTCTGTGACTCAAGCTGACGCGTGTGTGCGCGTTTACAGCACCGAGTTCCGGGTTTATCGGCGACGTTCGACGCCGCCGCCGGCTTTGGAACGCGCGCGGTTTTTTGCGACCGAGTCCGCGCGCTCAAACGCTCCGTGAACGTGGCTCCCCGGGGTTGCGCCGAGCCGCTGAGCTTCTTTCTGCATCGCCTCGCTCAGTGAGGAGAGACGCCTTCCAGGGGGGAGGGAGAACCGGACTCCAGGCTGGTCAGAGCTGAAGGTCTGCTGCAGATGGTTCTGACAGGATGTATGAGTCCAGCAGGGACCGGAGTAGGACCGTATGTACTCTGGAAGAGGTCATTTACCACTGAACGTTTTACTACGTGGTTCCTCCGGAGACGTTGGCCGGACCGCTGAGTCAGCCAATTGCGAGCCTCGGTCAGTCCAGGCCGGTTTCCGATTGGCCAGCTTCGGCCAGTCACGGCTGCAAACTCAGCGCTGCTCAAGGCGGTTGAATTCTGAGGAAGAGTGTGAGACGCGCTGGTGAGGTCGCGGGGAAGCGAAGAGCGGCGCGCTCTGACCCTGCGGGCAGCAGGAAGAGGCGGGCTCTACGGCCGCCCTTCGGTTTGGAGTTCCAGCCGGGAGCCGTGAGAGACAGACAGGATGTCATCACCCCCAACCTGATCCTGTCGGTCGCGAACAGGAGGTGTACCGACACCTCGAGGGGAGGGGGGGGGGGGGGGGGGGGGGGGGGGGGGGGGGGGGGGGGGGGGGGGGGGGGGGGGGGGGGGGGGGCGTGTGTGGAAATGTTGGGTCACACAGAATGCATTCACACACGGCTCACACGTTTCCCTCAGAGCATATGAACAGAGGTTGCAGAGTGTGTGTTAGAAATGAGCATGTGTTACGGACCATGACTGCTGAACGAGTAACCTGTATATTATATTATGTGTACAAGGGGGATAAGGGAAATAAAATTGGAAAGTGTGTGTGTGTGTGTGTGACTGTGTGTGCATATATCAGCATGTGGATGTGTGTGTATCAGCATGTGGGTGTGTGTGTGTTTGTGTGTGTGTATGTATGTATGTATAAGCATGTGTGTATACATCAGCATGTGGGTGTGTGTGTGTGTGTGTGTGTGTGTGTATCAGCGTGTGTGTATATCAGCTTATGGGTGAGCGTGTGTGTGTGGGTGTATTTGTACCAGCATGTGTGTGTTTTCCCTCAGTCCACAGCATCATCAATAAACACAAAGCATTCATTTGTGACTTATTAAAATAGCTACTTATCCTCTGTCAGCCTTCAAATTTCATTTATTAATTTATTTCGACTGTAAGGGTTTAGGAAAGCTAATCCCAGATCAGCAGGTAAAGGCAGGAGACAACCAGAGGCTTTTGATGTAAGATTAGCTTACAATTCTCAGTCGCACAGCACAAAATGAGCTGAAATTATCTGACTGGGGCTTGTGTGAGGAGCATCACTGAGGAAGTGTTCATAAATAAATGGCATGGTTTAAGTCGTTTTCATCAAATGGTGACAATTAATATTTGTGTGCGTAAATTCACTCATTGTCCATGGTTTCGTTTTATCATTCACTCTGCATGGAACATGGATAGCGATGGTGGCTAGCTATGCCTAGCCAGCTTGCTAATGTAGGATCTTTTGTTGCTAGCTAGTTACTGTATTCAGCTAATTCGCTAACAATCAGATGGTGGCTGAGAAGTGTTTAACAGCAGTGCTCGAGACTTACATAATTATATTATTCACAAGCTGACTGAATAATTATGCTGGATGATGTTGTTGCTTTTTTTCCTTAAATAAAAAAGAACTCCGAATGTCAAAGGTGGCATAACTGGAAGGAAATGATTAAGTCTGCCGTTGGCAGTTGGCAGGCTCGCTAAACTGTTTTCACAGTCGTCAGTTAATTGCACGCCTCTGTGTAAAGACCTGAGACGAAAGGCCGCTGGTTCTCTCGGTTCCTTTAGCGGCTCAGAGCCCGGCGTAGCTAGCCGGCTACAGTAGCCGTGATTAGCACGAAGCGTTTGTTAGCCTCTGTTTCTCCTTCGTTAGCCTCTTTTTCTCGACCGCACACCGCTGGCTGGAGGCGTTTCAACATGGCCTCTGAGGTGGTTCACTCATACCTGTTCACCATTACGGGACTTCCTTGTCCATATCTCGCATTTAAGATGACTCGGTCTCAGTGCTGCTAGCTGGTGTTAGCCATCGTATTAGAGCCCGCTAGCGTGAATCTGGTGAACACGATTAGGGCCAAACACAGAGCACAGAGCTAAGTCTAATGAGCAGGCGAGGCAGGCCACAGCCTGGGGTCCTGAGTTTTGGGGGGCCCCAGAGGGCCCAGTTTTAGGAGTTTTGGGGAACTTGATGGCAGTGGAACTCAGTCAGAAGACCCCCATGCTCTTTCCTACGTTCAGTACCCCCCTGTCTGTGGAATCGCCTGAGACGAAGCATTTGTATTTATTTCCTAATAGGGCATTTTATAATTAGAAGCTCTGTGGTTAGTCAAAAGGAAGATGTTGTAGATGTCGAAATGTCAGTCTCCCATGTTCTTTGAACAGCTTCTTTTGCTTTGAACTCTTTGAAGCCTTTATTAGAGTTTGACCTGTTGAGCACCGACTTAGTCCTCTTTTATATAGCTGGCTTGAAGCGTGTTTGCTATCCTTTTCTTTTATATAGAATAGAGAAATCTTTTGCAAAAGGTACTGGCTCACAGTCTTGCTAAGAGAGTAAGCATGTGCAGTGTGTGCACGTTCATTTTTTTGAAGCTCAAACTCAGCTCTCCAATTTTAATATCTTCCATCAATGATTTTTTTTATTTATGGGAAGTGATCCACAGAACAGTACACTTCAGGACAAACCACACCATCGTTTCTGATGAAGTGTCTCTGATTATGAGTATGAATATTAACATAATTAAGATATACAGTAATTAGGAGTACAATTATCACTTGATTTGCCTTGACTTGAACTTTAATGTGATGTTCACCAACATCAGTGCATCTCTGCCTGGTATTTTCTGCACTGCTGCGCTCCTGTTGGGTGACATTATAGTACAGTGGTTGGGGAACTGTGCTGTGACTCATAGGTTGCAGGTTTGATTCCCCGGCAGGGCACTGCTGTACGTGCTTCAGTGGAATATCCAGCTGTTTAAAGTGGTCCAGCTGGGCGAAAAGTAATCTGTCTGAGTCACTCCGTGTAAGAGAATCTGGCAAAAGCAAATGCGTCTGCTTCTCCCCATTAAAAAAAAAAAAAAAAAAAAAAACCGGAAAGCAGGCTCTGGACGTTTTGGTAACCAGGCAAACCACGCTTTGTTCAAAAACGGTCAACGCTTCCGCCGCAGAGCAAAATGCAGGACTTACGCAAACTATGTGTCACTAACCCAATTGTCATGGTAACTCCTTCAAAGCAATACACCAGTCTGCCCGGCACTGACTAGTTATTCATTTTTACTTCCTGTAACCCAGTCCACAGCCTACTTTCCCTTTTGGGGTTTTTTTTTTGGGGGGGGGGGGGGGGTTTGTCATTTGAAGAGAGCAGGGTGTGGGATGCACTGGTTGCTCCTTTCCGTACCTCCACAGCACATTCCGCACCTCCACAGCACCTTCCCCACCTCCACAGCCCTCGGTCTCCAGGCCCGGCTTGTCAGGCTACGGCTGCAGCCCCGGCTCCCAGACCCGGTCCTGGGGACTCAGTGCTCCCTCTGCAGCCCCGGCTCCCAGACCCGGTCCTGGGGACCCAGTGGTCCCCCACCGCCGTCCCGGCTCCCGGACCCAGTGCTCCCCCTGCAGCCCCGGCTCCCAGACCCGGGCCTGGGGACCCAGTGCTCCCCCGCCGCCGTCACTCCCACCGTCACCCCAACCCCTGAATCGCACCAAGCCGCTATTCCCTTCTTAATGACGCTCTTTCAGCGTCTACTGAGGCATGATTTGCTCTCCTAAGGCCGCGTTGTGTCAGAAATAGCCGCGCTAACGCTATGAGGAGTGAGCGCCCCATATTCGCATCCCTGGGCACTTAACCAATCAGATCGTTAAGGCTTTATTCTCTTCAGTTTGCCGAACGCTCTCTCCGTGCTCAAGGTTTCCTTCGCAGACACTTTCAGTCCGTTCAGTTACCAGCCGGCAGGTGAAATCAGTGGTGAAAGAGAGGACAACTGGTCACCTACAATACACTGCCGTAGAAAACGAGCAGCTCGGAGAGAATTTAAGGCAATTGAAAACGAGTCAAATCTGCGTCGTGTTGAGTTCAAGGAAAAAATTAGAGCGGAACATGGAACACATGTTGAAAACAACCTGATCTGGTTGAGAGATTTGGTCGGAACAAAAAAAGTAAGGATGCAGTCCGTCTTGGTCCCTCCGGGTTCGAGAAGCACTGCGGTGTGCCTGCTGGTGTGCGTACGTCTGGCTAGTGATGGGAGAATGGGTGGAGCTACCATTGCAACTTGCTAATTAAGAGCCAATCATAGTCTTTAATTGTGCGTCTCAACACTCTGATTGGTAAAAGAATCAGTGATTGGCAGATCATTTTCAGTCGGTGTCACGTCCAGCTAGTGCTTTTGTTGAATTTCTTTGGTGATACCGTACACAGTCTCAGACTTACAAACTAAATATACAGAAAATGTTTTCAATAAATGATTGTTATATTGCAACACCTCACAGAATATGGGCAAATATGAACTTTATTGTCACTTAAAGATAGTGCTATATATTTTAAACAAAACATTCCAGTGAATTTTTAACATTAAATTTCTTAAAATTCCTTTTTTTTTTTTACACTATATTGCAGTGTAATCCTTTCCGCAAGGGTCTGTTGTTATGATAACATAATGTCAGGCAAAAGTGCAAATCAGCAGTGCACTGGAAATACAGGAAATAATCTCTAGCTGTGTAAAACTCTCCTTTCTGGAGACTGCAGCTTCAAGCACAAAATTAGGTGTGTTGAAATATGCAATTGCATTTCCTGTACTTCATAATGTAACATTGGGTCGCTCACCTTATCTGCAAAGACACCTACAGCTCCTGGCAACAGGTCACATGGCACGATCCACACAAGTAGAGCACCGGTTTTCAAACTTTTATGATTCAGGGACTCTCACCCAGGCTCAAAGGCCTCCAGGGACCCACATTGTAAGTTTAAAAAAAGTTGTATTTAAAAAAAGATTTTATATTTTAAAATATTTTCCACAGTGGGGGGCATTGGTGGCCCAGTGGTAGAGCTCTTGCCTGCCACGCCGGCGGCCCGGGTTCGTATCCCGACCAATGCCCCAAACCCAGCCACTGGGGTTGCGCAAAAACCAGTGCAGTCGTAGTGCCGGTCACTAAGCCCAGATAAATGGGACGGTTGCGTCAGGAAGGGCATCCGGCGTGAAACATATGCCAAATCAAATATGCGGATGATCCGCTGTGGCGACCCCTAACGGGAACAGCCGAACAAAGAAATTTTTTTTTTCCACAGTCATATATATATATAGTCATCACCAGTCAACCCAGGGGATTCACTAATGTACCTTCAAAGACCCCCAGGAATCTCCAGAATCCCCCCCCCCCCCTCATTGAAAAGCCAGGGTGTATATTTCACTGGCTCAAACTTGCTGTGGGGCCAGCTACAGCACTAGTGATTGACAGAGTGACAAAGTCCAAAATCATATCCCGACCGTGGCACGCGGGCAGGTGTGGGGGTGGTGTTCAGTGAAGACAACATTCTCTTTCCAGACAACAGACACAAATTCAATATTATTGAATTTCATTCAACGTACATTTCTTTACTGAACACATTAGTTATGATTTGTGGAGCATAGTAACCATTTGGCAACCCAGGCTTCTTGGTACTCACTTAAGAGCTGTATATGGGACACCCTGGGTGTTCCGCCCTGTGCAGTACAAACCGTTTTTTGGGAGAAATACAGGCCGTCCCGGCTGGGGACTAATTTTCTTCAGCTGGTTTGGTCTGCCTGGTGCCGGGTCTGGTGAGAGAGAGGGGGTGGGGGGGGGGTCAGCTTCCACTTGCATTGCGGTGCGGGATGTTCCAGCCAAGGGACGCGCCCGCAAGGGCTGCTGGGAAAACTGGGGAACAGGCTAAAAACGGGAGGATCAGAAATGACAGAAACCTTCGCCGTCTGATGGACAGGAGAGGGGAACTGCGCTGGCGTCCGTGGGGGCTTAAAAGCTAGCCCGCGTTTACTGGGGCTTCAACGTGGAACTGTGGCTCCAGTGAGCTAGCATTGCTTGTGACCGGACTGATACATTTTGGCTAGCGCTAGTGTGGGCTAGCTACATGGAAATGAAGCATGCTCTAACCGGTCTGCCAACTGTTCCCAGATCCTCCAACGCACTGCTGGTGACGCCTAAGGTGTGAGACGCCGTGCTTCTGTGCCGTGCTGGGGGGCTCTGTTCCGAAACGCGCCAGGCTAACACCTTTGCTCTCTTCACAGGATATCACATTAAACCCGCTGTCTTTCGCAAACCCATTTAAGTCTTTATTTAATTCCTTTTCTTTTTCTCTGAATATGTAACACCGTAATGCCATCTCGTCGTACTTAACACGGAGCCAGTCCGCGTGTGGAATATCTAATTTCATGGAAAATGAGTGTATTCGTAATGGAATTATTGCATTAGAGGTGATTAGAGGTTTTTCTCAGGCATTTGATGGGAATGTAAATGATCTCATCTTATTTTATACACCCTACCTTATCCTGTGAATCTGCTTTAGCCCAATTCCTAACAGTATTCATTTGGGACAAAATCCAATTAAAATATTTAGGCAAGTACGTGCATATTAAATGATACTCGGAGGAAACAACATTAATTTGTTCAGTCGTTTCTCCTTATTTATTCTTGATTATTTATAATGCCTCGAGCTCTCTCATGGCCGCTCGTGACAGATGAAGAGAGAGAACGAGTGATGGAAAGAGAGAAAGAGAGAAGGATATGGTACGTAGAGGGTACCGTAGAAAATGGGGGAACTTGGAGAACAGCAGAGGGGAAGAAAGAAAGAGAGAGAGTGAGAGAGGGGGAGTGGCGAACGAGGGAGAAATACTGAATAGTCGGAGAAGGAGAAAAACAGAAGATAGGCAATCTTTTTGATGTTGAGCCATATTGATTGACCTACATAGCGTAGATTAAGACAATCCCATTCCCCTCCCCCTTTCCCTCAAACACTCTGAATTTAT
Source organism: Anguilla japonica (assembly GCA_025169545.1). NCBI lineage: Eukaryota > Metazoa > Chordata > Actinopteri > Anguilliformes > Anguillidae > Anguilla > Anguilla japonica. Next base: position 9,378,934 of record CM045899.1, read on the forward strand.
TAAAATGGATTTGATCTCTGCCTTCCAGTCATTGTTTTACTCATGGTTCCCTCCACATATCCAGCACCTTTAACTTAAGCTGACATGGAATTTTAAGAGCTTGTCACTTGCGCTCGCAAACCTGATATTTGTCTTCTGTCGCGACAATTCAAATGTAAATGCCTTTCATAAGACTTTAAACGGATTGCATACTTGGATAATAGATAAACCTTAATATTTCACTGTCATTCAACGTAAATTCATGTAAATGTTCTTAGAGGAAAAAAATATGCTGACATACCTAAACATATTAAATGAACGTATCTTAAATAATATAACATATTTTAAATATGAAACAAACTGTTTGTTATCCAATTGTTATTGGGATGGCAGTTATGTATAGCACACACTGTGACCCCCCCCCCCAAATCTCTGTCTGGCCCCCAATAACAGCAGTGTAGATCCGGGACTGGCTATAATGTATATGTGTTTCCATGTATGTATGTGTATGCATACTTCTCATGACCTACATTTATATGCATTACTGTTATACTGCATATACAGTACAAATAGAAATTATATATAATTTGATACAGGATTGGCTCTTCTACATGGTGTGTGGGGCGGCAGGGCAGTACAGGGTTGGGGAACCGTGCTTGCACCTCCAAGGTAGTTGTTGGGGTGCTGTGTGTACATACCAAAACTTAACTGGAATTACTTCAGAAAAATACTCATCTGCGTGTAGAAAGGGATTGAATGTAAATGATAAACACACGCTAAATGCCTGAAAAGAACCTCCAGCATGGATATTACAGCATCTGGTTTACTACACCAGAATTAGCACAGAGGCTAATTGCTCATCTGCTTTACTGCACTAGAGTTAGCACACAGGCTAATTACACATCCAGTTTACTGCACTAGAGTTAGCACAGAGGCTAATTACTCATCCAGGTTACTGTACCAGAGTTAGCACAGAGGCTAATTACTCATCCAGGTTACTGTACCAGAGTTAGCACAGAGGCTAATTACACATCCAGTTACTGCACCAGAGTTAGCACAGAGGCTAATTACTCATCCAGGTTACTGTACCAGAGTTAGCACAGAAGCTAATTACACATCCATTTTACTGCACCAGAGTTAGCACAGAGGCTAATTACACATCCAGTTAACTGTACCAGAGTTAGCACAGAGGCTAATTACTCATCCAGGTTACTGTACCAGAGTTAGCACAGAGGCTAATTACACATCCATTTCACTGCACCAGAGTTAGCACAGAGGCTAATTACACATCCATTTCACTGCACCAGAGTTAGCACAGAGGCTAATCACACATCCAGTTTACTGCACTAGAGTTAGCACACAGGCTAATTACACATCCATTTCACTGCACCAGAGTTATCACAGAGGCTAATTACACATCCAGGTTACTGTACCAGAGTTAGCACAGAGGCTAATTACACATCCAGGTTACTGTACCAGAGTTAGCACAGAGGCTAATTACACAGTCGTGTGAATGTTTGGCGTAAACGTTGAACGTCACCTCACAAACACATCATTATCTCATCGGCTGAAGGGAAGTCTGAGTCAAAACCACACTGCCCTCGCGGTGGCCTGGAGTATTGAGCGTTCCTTTTCCGTGGATTTACAAGCGAGATATCAACCACAAGCCCGGGATCAATTGGAAAGCACTTCATCAGAAAGCTTATCGCTGAACTCTGGGGTCTGTTTATGGCAAGCGGCGCTCCCAGGTAGAGATATTAATTCTGCGGATTCACTCTGAGCTGTCTTGGGTGCACAGCTCCCGTGCTGGTTGTTAGCATCCATTGATTAGCGGCTAGCGCCTTGCCTAGTTTATTTGAATTGGTTTCCATGGGATCTAGGCCAGTTTGCTTTACCTGTACCTGTCAGGACAATTTGCTTTACCTATTCATTTCAGGTTAGAGCCTCATGGGTCATGTGTGGAACATTTGAAGGTTCTTTTGGAATCTGGAGGGTATATAAGTCTTCCAGTGAGCAAAAATCTACAGCAGTGCAATAATAACAACGGTTAAAAGTTCATCATTATAAAGATTTCTTGTAGCACAGATTTTCATGCTGCGTCAATTGAGCCTTAACTAGGGCAGATTACAATATTTGTCCTTTTAAAATTAAATGTATTATTGTATGGGGCGACATAGCTCAGGAGGTAAGACCGATTGTCTGGCAGTCGGAGGGTTGCCGGTTCAAACCCCACCCTGGGCGTGTCGAAGTGTCCTTGAGCAAGACACCTAACCCCTAACTGCTCTGGCGAATGAGAGGCATCAATTGTAAAGCGCTTTGGATAAAAGCGCTATATAAATGCAGTCCATATGTAAATGTATATTATTATTATTATTATTATTATTATTATTATTATTATTATTATTATTATTATTATATACTGAGTTCTAGAGTATTAGCCATGTTTTCAGAAGCACAGAAACGTGCTGCATCGCTGTGCTCTAAATGTGGATTGCCGGCAGCACTGGATGGTCCCCTTTAATATTTCAGCGTCCTCGTGCGCTCGCTCTTTCCTTCCCGCGAGTCAGAGTTCCGAACGCAGCGGCATGAATAAAACATTCAGCGCGGGGCTCGACTGCGCAGGCCAGTCCCCCCCCCCCCCCCCGCAGAGCGGCCCGGGAAGCCTCCCTCTGGCTCGCAGGGGGGGCGTCCTGCGGCTCCTCTGGCTCGCTGAGGGGGCAGCCTGCGACGGGGCTGTTTTCGGTCGAGGAGGGCGCTGTCGTTTCTGGCGCTGTTCTGCTTGACGCCCGGGCCGCGGGTTCGTGAGACGGATCGTCTCGCGCTCGCGTGCGGCGCGTCGTCACTCATGCTATAGGAAGCCCTCCCTTCCCCTCTCTCTCTCTCTCTCTCTCTCTCTCTGTCTCAATTTCAATTTCAAAGTGCTTTATTGGCATGACAAATATAGGCACTTGTGTTGCCAAAGCAGTGGTTACAACATACAACTACCGTATATACAATGAATGCTAGGCTATGAATTTGTTTCTTAAAAAAGGGCCAAGCCTATGACAAAAATATCAGTAAGTGATGATAGGTGTGTGTGTGTCTGACTATCTGTGTGTTTCTGTCTCTCTCTCTCTCTCTCGTCTCATTGACTTGTTTCCATTATTTTCCCATCCCACACATGCAGAAGCATCGTTTCCCTCCTACACGCGGCCTCTGGATTTGTAATTCCAAATCCGCCAGGCTTCGTTCCTGGCGTGTTGACTCATTGACGCTAAGGCCTTATACAAGGTGGACACCAAACTAAAATCAATTTTAATAACTCCCACCAAAAGTGAACATTGCAAGGGGAAGAAAAAAAAAATCCATATTGCTGTTGTTGCCGAGCGAACGTTCTCTGACCTGTCAGTGCGTACACAGTTGTGTACACGACGCTGGCAATGCTCGGAAAACTTCAATTACTCCAGAGAATTACCTTCAGTCAAAAATGAGCATTTCAAGTACCTTGGTGAAAGGTAGAACTGGAGAGCGCCTACCTTGGCTGAACTGGCAGCCTTCTGGCTAGAAAGTACTAGGCCACACCGCCGCTCCTGTGTTCTAAATATGAATATGGCACTCTATCTAGGCCGTGCGCAAATGCGTGACGGATTCCCCGAGCGCTCAGACGCACCTCCCACAGTCTCTTGGTGCCGTGAGGTGGCACGTCTGCAATCTCCCGGTCCTCATTACTGGAGTAATTATGTACCTGCTCAATTGCCGGTCGCTGAAGTTGTACATTTTATTCCTCGGAAAAGTACACACGTTTAAAAACCTCTGGTGCCCGTTTTCGTGCGCTTATCAGCCATCAACCTGCAGTCCTGGTTACAGGCCAGTTGTAGATGTACACATTTGCCCACTAGAATGGGGCATCTCAGGTCAACAGCGAAAGTACACATTGTGGTGTGAAGCTGAACTATTCTGGGAGTGACAGTGTTCTTCCATAAATCTGCCATAATATGTAACTGCTGTTCATGCAAACATTGCTGTTTTATTTTAATAACGTGCTGCGCCGGGGGTGACTCCTGATGTCTGACCCTCGTCTGCTCTCTCGTCGTCTAGTTCTGCCTTTTATTTTATGTCACACACAGACGCCGTGAAGCTGTCCTTAAAAAAACTCTGGCAGCAACTCTATCCCGAATTTGCTATTTGTGATGATAAGGGGGAGGGGGGAGGTTGTGCATGCCATGTAACACAAGATCAAGAGATGGAGACAGATTGAGAGAGAGAGAGAGAGAGAGAGAGAGACTTGACTTTTAACTTCCCATTAGAGAGAGGGAGAGAGAGAAATTGGACGCTCCAATTTCATGGCGTGAAAGTGGGGCGATTTGTTCCTTGGAAGTTTCCCAGTGAAATTTCCTGGGGACCAAGACACTGAAAATATCTATCTGAGCTTTGTCCTACATAGAGAGAGAGAGAGTGAGAGAGAGATAGATAGAGAGAGAGAGATAGAGACAGAGAGAGAGAGAGAGAGAGAGAGAGAGAGAGACGCTCTGTGTAACTGCCTACCATAAGTTGAGGTACACAATCACTAGTTGTAATATGGATTCCACACACATGTATACATATTTAGCATGTCTGTGTGTCTATGTATATGTATATATAGGGAGCGCTTCGAGGGGAATAACTTCAGTAGCAGGTTGGCACAGGGTACACCTGCCCGCACGGTATGCTGCACAGTTCAGGTGCAGAATGAGAGAGCGCTGTGTTTATTGCACAGAAACAGTAGAATGAAGGCCGGCAGACAGATGGAAAAATCTGCGAAAGAGAAAATGACAGGTGGCCCTGTGTTAGAACGCAGGCTGGCAGGGACGCGCTGTATCACAAAGAGAGAGAGAGAGAACAGAGAGAGAGAGAGAGAGAGCGCGAGAGAGAGAGAGAGCTCCGCGCAAGAGAAGACATCTTTAGAGAGAGAGCGACAGGAACATGTCTTTAATGCATTATGCGTTAACGAAGTCAGAACGGTGGTGTTTTATCAAATTTGAACGAGACGAACACTAGAAAACACAAGACTTACAACAGGGCCGTATACTGAAATAGTGTAAAAGAGCTGAGAGAGAGAGAGAGAGAGAGGTGACCTAAAACAAGTTGTCCTACATTAAAGGAGAGTAGGAGAAATGATGACGATAAAAAGACAGATTGCGATCTCTTATCACATTTGTTCTTCATCTTCCAATCTCTGGTCTCTGGCTAGCAATAACTTTTTAATTGTTCCTGTCTTTTTTTTTTCTTAGTTTATCTTTAAATCGCCCATTTTTCTTACTCTCACTTTTTCCCCCCAAAAAATGAAAGTGCTCCTTCTCTCCTGTTGGTACCCTTCTCTCTGATTATCCTGTCCTGCGTCCTCCGTTTGTCTCCAGGTCCCAACTCTCTCTGTTCCACCCTCCTCTCTGTCTACTCCTTCCTGTACTCTCAGTACATCCCTTTTTCCTCTCTGTCTCTTCTTCCCGTGTTAACCTGCCTCACTTCTCGTTTTCTCTCTTTGTCTCTCCATCTCTCGTCTTCACCCTGTCCCTAGTTTTCTATGCTGCTTCCCCAGTAGCGCATTCTTCCCTCTCTCCCCTCCTTCTCTGTTTGATTGCTCAGCACTATGCAAAAACTACAGCTAGCTTTTTTTCCCTCTTTCGTTCTTTCACTCTTTCCACAATTAGCAGGCTCCTTGTCAGGCCTTAGACCTCCTTACCATTCGCCCTTTCATCCCTCTCTCCTTCCCTACCATTCATCATTCCACCCCTCTCTCCCTCCCTACCATCCAACCTTCCTTCCCTCTCTCCCTTCCTACCATTAGCCCTTCCATCCCTCTCTCTCTCCCTACCATTTGTCCTTCCATCCCTCTCTCCCTCCCTACCACTCGTCCTTCCATCTCTCTCTCCCTCCCTACCATTTGTCCTTCCATCCCTCTCTCCCTCCCTACCACTCGTCCTTCCATCCCTCTCTCCCTAACTCCTCCCCTTGCTCTGCAGGCAGTGCTTTTGTGGGTCAGTGTTGAACACCTTCTCAAATGCCCCCTTTTTTAAAACAGAAGCACGAAAATGACGTACACAAACTAAAATGGTTACTGTTCCTGAACCCCTTTGACTGCAGGCATAATCTTGGTCGCTTCTGAAAGGTAGCCCTTGTGAGTATGTTTTCCGAAAGTCAGAATTACTCTAAATGCCATGGAAACAAAGTAACCGAAGCTGAAATGCAAATTTTTCTCACCTAAAAGTTTTTTTTTTTCTGAGTGCATACGGGTGCTTGCGGCAGCGCCTGTTCAGCTAAGAAACACAATGGAGGAAGGGCTGCAAGACCGGCCAAATCCTGGTTCTGATTGGATGATAATGCCACCAAACGTGCGTATTCCGCATTGTGTTTTCTAAGCTGTGTCTAGGCCGGTTTCCAAAAAGGCCATTTGGAGGCTCCAAAAGGACACTTGGTAACCAAATGATATCACAGGTGTTTATAGATGTAAAACATGATACGGTGCTGGTGTATCATGCATTGATACACCAGATATCATTCATACACTGTATGCTGGTGGAAGCAGTGTGCTGTAATCAGCTCCTTTTCCCCATCCAAATCACCCTCTCCTTCTTTGCTTCTCCTTTGCAGGATTTTAGGAATAAAGTCTCTAGAACCTTTTCACTCATGCATAATGTTATCAGCATGCATACTGAAAAAAATAATGGTTTGTATATGCAGAAGAAACAATACAGCTCTTTTTAATGCAAGCCTAACAACCTATACACCGATAGAATCATAATTTAATTGGTTAAAATGCTTGTCTGTCTTCATTGTGTTAGCTCGCCATTGGCTGGCTGTGTACTGGAAAGAAGTTAGGGTGTCCTAGTTGAGACGTTGCTTGCTCACGGTGGGTCCCATTGGCTAAACTGATGAACTCCTTGTCTGTACTGGTCGGAGAACCTTGTAGATGGGCTCAACTTGCTACAGAGAGTCTATAGCAATATTTCCTGTGTAGACAGTATGCTTGATGTGTGTGCTATTGAGAACCAGACAACAATAACTCCTCTGGAGGATTTCAAAGTAAACAATGGATGTCTTATTGATGTTTCTCTGAGCTAGCACATTTTTAGGACTAAAAGCTATTATGAATTGTGTTTGCTGGACCCGTGCCATGATAAGGATGTGGACTTTACTGTGATTTGTGTCGTCAGTGTATTTCCAAAACACACAGAAGTTGAGGGACCCCCAAGCCTGTTTTGTGTCCACATAACAAAATAAGAAACAACTGTCGCCATAACATTAGGATCTTAAAATGGTTAATAGAGATAGAACGTGAGTTTTATCACATTCAAACAGTTTATTACGTGACCAGATTTTGCCGTGAAAAGAACGAAATTGATGCAAATTAAAGGGCCGGTGCCCGTTAAGGGGTTGCTGTTGCTGTGTTCAGACCGTCAGGAGAGGCTTGCTATAGCGGGCCGCTCAGTCTGGGCAGTGTCAGTGTAAATTTGCAGTGGCGTCCACAGAGGCTGCTGGATCATTAATGCCGATGGGAAGCTGCTGTAATCTCCCGTATTGTTCACTCTGTCAGGTTTCAGATAAGTTACTGTATGGTAAGTTAGTGTGTGTCACAGCTGGTCTAATGCATTCAAATGCATCTTATTCCAAACTTTGGGGTAACTGATCTTGATTAAACAGGCCTGTAGTTATTTTTGTGTGTGTGTGTGTGTGAGTGCGTGCGTGTGTTTTTCTATGTATGTGTGTGCACGGATGTGTGTGTGTGTGTGTGTGTGTCCCTGTGTGTGTGTGTGGATGTGTGCGCACACGTGTGTGTGTGTGTGTGTGGTGTGTGGATGTGTGTGTGTGTGTATATTTGCGCGTGTGTGTGCATGCGTGTGTGCATGCATGTGTGTGATTGTTGCATGCGCACGTGTGCACGCATGTGTGTGTGTGTGTGTGTGTGTGTGTGTTGTGTGTGCATGCATACATATGCTTGTGGTTCATGCACATGTGAGTATTAGGGTCTGTCCTAATCTTTCATAAGTAAATCCATATGTAAATCTGGCCCCTGATTTTTCCCAATCATCCTCTCTAATAAGCGGCTGATTTAGACCCAGGGACCCCTGGTGAGTGGAATCCCTGACCAACCAATCAGTGACATTGATCAATCAATGATTAAACAGGGCCAGTAAACCAGTGGCACTGCTGATTGGACTATCCTGCTGTGCAGGATAATGTGGTGGCTGACCGTGGGTGGGTGGAGTCAGTGTAGCATAGGGCAGCAGTAAGGAGCTGGTCTTGTAACCTAAAGATCGCAGGTCTGAGTCCCCGCTAGGACACTGCTGTTGTACCCTTGAGCAAGGTACTTTACCTGCATTGCTCCAGTATATATCCGGCTGTATAAATGGATGCAATGTCAATGCTATGTAAAACGCTGTGTAAGTCACTCTGGATAAGTAATGGAGTCTGTTCCACTGAGGCGCTGTCCAGCGGGGTGTGGTGCTGAAAGAGACAGCAGGCTCGGGCTTCACTCAGTCTGATGCTCTTTATTCACGTATCCCGAGGTTGAGCTTGTTCGGCTGCTCGTTTCACAGCCGCTAGGACCCCGCTATGGACTGTTCCGCGCTCTAAATGCTGTCCAGAGAATACCGATGTTTTTATGAAGGCTATATTACGTACTTAACAACCAAGGTGTGATTTCAGAGCCAGTGGTGATGATCGAATATGATTTTTGGAGTTTGCACACAGGGGAGTTCACGGTTGTTGCTTTAAGCGGCTGGTAAAACCAGGTGAAGCTTTTGATACACACACCAAAAAGTAAATCCAATGAAATCCAATGAATCCAGACGAATCTGATGTTATGATTAAACTCAAACGCTATTTATAGTAGAATTCAGCAGTCGAAAAGTCCAGGGCAAAATGGCATCAATGAAAAAGGGTCCAATATTCCATTAGAAAAAAATAATCTAAGAAGATTTGATTAAATAAAGCCAGCATTAAATAAAGTAGCAATCACCCAAAGGTCTAGAACAGGGCTGCCCAACCCTGTTGCTGGAGATCCTGTCCAACCATCCTGTCAGTTTTTACTCCAACCCTAAGGAAGCACACCTCATCCAACAACCAGAGATCTCATTGAGCTGCTAATTAGTAAAATCAGGTGTGCCAAATTATGATTGAAATGAAGACTACAGGAGGCAGATCTCCAGGAACAGGGTTGAGAAGCCCTGGTCTAAAATAATACGACTGAAAATAGGCCAACAGATGAAAACTTACAGGATGGGTCCAACAGCGGCATTCATAGAGGGGGCTGTACAATGAGGTCATATCTGTGAGGTCATACCTCTGTAATGTGCACTCACCTGACGGCAGGAGAACTCGGGAGCACCTGAGGGCCTGGTCTGTCCTCGTCCTGGAGCTGCCTTGATGTGCTCTTGAGCCGAACGCTGAATAATTCTGTATGATCAGCCAGGCCACTGAGTACGCGATGTACCCCAACCTTCCTCTCTCTCTCCCTCTGCTGCCATTCCTGATCTTTCTCTCTCTCTTCTGTCCTTCCCTCCTTCCCTTCAGTGAGCCTCTGAGGATGATGCCTCTGCCGTCGGTGCCACCCGCCCTGTCGCCATGACGATGCCGCTCAGCCCCCTCTCCAGTGACGAGGAGCAGCAAAGGATGCTGGGAAACAGTCAACACCTTTACCCAGGGGCCGAGGATGAGGAGGAGGACGAGGAGGAGGAGGAGGAAGAAGACGAGGGAGAGGAGGAGGGAGAGGACGAGGAGAACGGCGAACTGGAGGGGGAGGAGGGAGAGGACGAGGAGATGGAAGAGGTAGAGGGAAGCGGCCTATCGCGCAGGGGCAGGGAGAAGGGGCCAAGGCAAACAGGCAACATGATTGGACGACAGACCGGAGACAGGACGCTGCGCTCCGGCAACTTGGGCCACACCCCCAACCCCTACGCGTCCAACCCGGCGCCCGCCCACCAGCAGCCGGCCAATCAGCCGCAGCCGGCGAGGCGGCTGAGGGAGCGGAGCTCCAGCACGGCGCCCCCCGCGGACGACGCGCACATCTCCATGATGATCTTCCGCATCGGGATCCCCGACATCAAACAGACGGTGAGTCCGGCTCGGCCACGCCCCCTCCGGCTCCGCCCGAGCTCGCCCGCGCCCTCGCCGCGCGCGCTCCCTCCCGCCCCCGGCGTCCCGCCGGCCCCGCCCTAATAGCAGCCCCCTTCCTGCTTCATCAAAACGCATTACATCACGCAAATATGGCTCGAAGATGGGCGGATAGATTAACAGGGGAGGATAAGCTTTCAAACGCAGCACCAGGAGCAGATTAAGTGGGGCAGCATTCTGCCACCAACAGTGATTCATCAGACGAGCGGAGCCTTTCGCGGTGACCTCCGAGACCCGCGAGTCTAAATTCGCAGGGTGTAGGGGCCAATGGGAGGTCGCGTCCAAATTAAAACGGACAGTTAGGCTCCGAAATGGGATTTTTTTTCCCTGCGACGCATCTCAAAACCCCCCTTAGCCGTCTTATTAGCGATGATGAAAAGCAATTTGTGGCACGGCATTTGCCAGCAATAGAAGCGTTTGATTATTCATGTGTTATGTATTTCTGTCAAACTGCCTCGCTAATAACCATGGCAACCCCTAAACCAGAGCAGTATAAATAAACTGTATGTAACTTTTTTTTCCCCCAATTTTTGTTCATTATTAATATACATTTCAAATGAAATGTAATAAAAGTGGGGCGTACGTCTACAATTTGCGATACTATGCTAAATGTGTCGAAGGTGAAGGTGAGTCAAAAGTAGTGGTAGGGTAAAACATCTATACAGCATAGTATTGATTTATTCTGCCTTCTGCCATACAGTGGGACCAAGTATCGATATTTTATCTAAATACATATGTATTTATAATGCATGTTATTTTTGTGTCATGATTTAATGCATGACCCGCATTAAAGGATCCTCCTCCACACAGTGAATTTTAATCATATAACGGACATCATGTCATGGTTTATTTTGTTTATACCATGGCCACTCGAAAATGAAAACAGGAACATTTGTTATTTTCATTAAGCATTTTGAATGCAAAATGAAAGGTTAGGCCAGTTTGCAAAAGAGGCGTTGTTTCCTTGGCAAAGCATGAGGGTCAGGGTAATATTTAGAAAACAACCACTGCCATCCCATAATAAACGTTAGTATACAGTGCAATGGAAACGTTACAGCACTTCATTTAGCCCAAACCGTGTGCTAGCAACCAAGACACTCGTTCTAGTCAAGTAGCAAGCCATCATGCTAGGCTTGCTGTCACTCCCATAACTTAGTATTAAAATCCAGTTTTAAATATTTGCTTCAAAACTGCAGCTATCCCAGCATGCACTGGGCGAAAGGCAGGAATTGAGGAATACACCCAGGACAGGTGGCAAATCTATCGCAGGGCACACACACACACACACCATTCACTCACACGCTCGTACCAATGGGAAATTTAGAGTCCGCAAATAACCTAACCTGCACGTATTTGGAGTGGACTGTGGGAGGAAACCGGAGTACCCGGAACACGCGAACTCTAGCCCGCTCGGGACCTTCTAGCCGTGAGGCAACAGTGCTCCCTACAGTACTGCACCACCGTGACACCCACCCATGTGATGACGCACGCCAAATTGATAAATATGGCACATGTTTACGTGAAACCGCTTATCTAGCTCCGTGTTGATTTAACCGAAACATGCGATGTAAAACAAGTGTTACATGTTCTGCACGCGCCACCTGAAACCGCATATGGCCCGCACCTGCTGCTCGTCTGGAACGGCTGACGTAGCCGCGCCGCAATTCCACGAGTCTCGCCGTTTTCCGTTTTCCCCCCTTAATTAAATCAAATCATTTGCTTATTGAAATTAATTTAAGCTGTTGACGGGACTTTTTGTTTTCGAATGTTTTGTTTTCGTTCAGGTGTGTTCACTGTTTATTTGCGCACATAAAAGTTTTTAGTGAAATGATTTGATGGTAGGCTTTTTCTTATGGGCGTGTTGCTATTCTGGGTGGAATGGGGTTCAGCATAGTTTTCTCCTGAGGTGCATGATTTGAATATTTTACTGCCGTCAAATGAGAAACAAATGAGTAAAATAATAGCAATATATCGCAATGTTGAATCGCAATCCTTGGTGTGTTACAAAAACGCAAATACCTAATCAAAACAGTACCCACCATAACATTGTATCCTGAGGTACCTGGTGATTCTCACCCCTAGTCTAAAATGAAGGCTTGAAGGCTCAAAATATGAACATTGGGATACATGAAGTGGCCCGATAGCAACAGGCAGGGCCAGATTAATACTATGTGGGCCCTGGGGCTACGACAGCCTTTAGCCCCCCCAAACCCAAAAAAAACTTTTGGAAAAAAAAAACTAAAATTTTTAGTAAAATTGGTAGTACTGAAAACCATATGGTTTAGGCCTGCAGCCTAAGTTACAAACAAAAATGTACCCAAATCAACATCATCACATCTCTGAATTATGTGGCTGTGAGGCAACTGTGCACAACAGAGGGGGAACCGCCTAACATTATGAATGCAGAGTGCAATACACTGCCCATGTGTAAGCCTGTAAGACTGCTACTCAACAAACAGCTGGCACATGAAGAACACAATTACAGCTGGCAGTCAGTTGCGACTCAATAATGTTGTCTGATAGGCCAACTAATCTAAATCAGTGTTTCTCAACCCTGGTCCTGGGGACCCACTGCCCTGCATGTTTTACATGTCTCCCTACTCCAACACACCTGATTCAAATGAATGGGTCGTTATAAGGCTTCTGCAGAGCTTGATGACGACCCATTCATTTGAATCAGGTGTGTTGGAGCAGGGGAACATCTAAAACATGCAGGGCAGTGGATCCCCAGGACCAGGGCTGAGAAACACTGATCTAAATAATAACACGTCACATTAACATTCCAAGTAGGTGAAGTTCCAAGTTTAATGAAACAAGAGAGGGGTAGCCTTCCGATTTAGAAGCTCTTCTTTCTTGCTTTTCAAGCTGAGAAGTCTGTAGAGATATCACAGAAACCCAGGGTGCTTGACAAGTCACTTTCTTCTAAAGACTTACGAGTGAGATTTCTTAGCTTGTCTTGTCCCATGGTAATCTCGTTTTGTTCTTCATCAGTGAGTTTAGGAAATTAATGCTCCCCAGATGCGTTAGTTACAAGCAAAGTTAAACAGATTTTCAAGGCAATGTCAACATTCGGCAAAACGCGGCGTAACTTTCTTTTCCTTCATGAGCTGTAAAACTCAAGCTCTTGCGCCTTGTTGTGGTTCCTTTAGCTGACGGCTAACTAGCGAATCTCTGTTTGCTGGTGTGAGGGTAGCCTACCATTTTTGGCTATAAAAACGCACCATGTTGATGTCACACTGCTGACCAGTTTTCTAGGTGCTGACATTTTGCTGGCTAAAGCCGCGTTTCCACCAAAAGTACCCGAACTTTTAGTCCCAGGAACTACTTTCAAGGAACTAAAACTAAACTTAAATCAACACGCGGCCGTACAGCGTATATGCCACAGAACTGTATACTACTGCTGGGAAGTTAGATTCTTTAAAATTAACCAGTATGTTCGAGTCAGTACATCAGAATTGTGTTTGGAGAGCTGATCGAGTTACTTTCTCAGACTTTGCCACTTTGCCGAATCTACTATTTAATTTTTATTTCTGCCTGTCTGGTTAGAGCTTGAGTCACTAACTTGCAGCTTGTAGCAAGATGTAGATGCTCGATACAATGGGCGCGACTATGGTTGTCTTTTCCCACTTAATTATTGCATCGTTAAAAATAAATGCGTGTCTTTATTTAGCACAATGCAAAGGGGTCTTTTGCACCCACAGCAAACTCATGAAGACATGGTGTGAATTCACCCCTTAGTTAAATAACTGTCTACACAGAAGCTACTAATAAGTGCACTCTAATACTGTAACACTTGAACATTTCTAGAAACTGCTACAAATTAGTCATATTCAATTATTTCATATTATGTAATTAAGGACAATTCTGTTTCTAAGGACAAGCAAAATAATGGCCTGCTAGGCTTCCTCCATTGGGTTTTTTTTTTTATAGAGAAATAGCCCATATGCTAATTTATTTTTTTACCAGATGAGGGGGATATGTCCTCATAACACTTAAAAAAATTATCATCAACATTGTCATTAGTGTCTGTGGCGTTCGGTCCGCCGGAGAGGCGGATTGGTCTCGGCTGCGCCGGCTGGTGGAGAGAGCGCACGCACCTGGGTTGCGTTAACTAATCAGCTCAGGTGATTTAAAGGTGTGTTGCTCTGCACAGTTCGGGACCCACCAAGAGGGCATTTATTTTGGAGTTTTTGTTCAAGCACACAAAACGAAAGTAAACCACCGCTGAAAAGCTGGAGGAGCCGGTCAGCTGAAAAGCGGGCCAGCTACGAACTGTGAGCCGAAAGGCTGCCGCTCAGTTTTGCTTTCTTTTGTCTTCATTATTTTAGTTTGTTGTCTTAGTTTATAGATTTTGCCTGGAACCTGAGAGGGGGATGGGTGAAGGTGTTTGATAATTTGTTTTCGTGCCGGTGTAAGGTGCGCTCTCTCTCCACGGGGCAACCAACAGCTGTTTCCCGGAACTTCCGTATCTCCCTTCCAGGGATGTCGTGCTGGCGTGTGCCAATGTCATTATAACCATCCTTGTGACATTCATTTTCAAAATCCTAAACATTTATTTTTCCCAGCATAACGTTTCCTGTTTGTTTGTGTCGCTGCTGCTTGCACACACTCAGCGAATAGTTCCTCTTTCAGTTGGCTAGTTTTCAAATTTTCGTACAACTTGAATCTTTCAGTTCATTGAGTGCAATCGGTACATTCCGTTCGTCGAGTCTTTCAGTACATTCAGTCCGTACGGCACATTTCGTCCGAGTCATTCCTTTGAGAACTTTCAGTCAATGAATAAATTGAGTGAAACAAAAGCCCAGTCTGACGCGTTTGCTTTCCAGCACAGTCTACACAAGCGATTTTGTATCATCGATTTAATGACATAAATAGTAGGCGTATTTGCAATTACTCAAGTGCTCAATATGAGAAAAATCTGTTTGTTTAGTGATTGTTTGTATGCCTGATGCTTACCCTTTGGTAATTTTGTGAATAGCCTTGTCATTATGGAGCACAGGGGAGATGTGACCTAGTTAGGGTAGCCTGCTGACCAATAGGGGTGATAAGGGGGAGGGAGTACAACTAATTTGGCGAACTGAATCAGTCCAGGAGTTGACATTTAGGTAGGCTACAGTACATAACATTGACGGTTGGGTTTGTACTGAATTTTAAAATGAATCGTTCAAAAAGATTTGTTTTTTTCAGTTTGAAACAGCACTACTGCATATGGTGCTGTGGACTTTTTTTTTCATGGCGACGCTACTACGGCATGTCAAATAGACAAAAAAAAAAGTGAAAGTGAAACAGCGGTAATGCATACAATGCCATATCATTAAGTCTGACTTTAATTTGCATTTGAATTTTATTGACAGCGCTCTCATTTTCACTTTGGGGCCAGTCTGTGCTTCCTAAAGTGAGGGGCCCCTGGTTGCGGCTGCTCTTGTACTCCACTGGGCTAAAGATGGCCCTGGCAACAGGAGCCACTACTACAAACCGGCCTCTGAGAAACTGACTGACGTCTGGTTGAGAAGCTGTCGATCCCCTGGCGCGCTAATCGACGCTACGGTACGCACTGCTCCAAAAAAAAACAAAACGTCTGGAGCTCCGTCGGGAGCTGACCACCTGGGTTTTCCGAGACTTAACTCACATCACAAAAATTAGTGAGCCAGTGAGTGTAAGTGGTATCAGATTAATGGTGGGCGTTCTCTGAGAATTAGGCAGACTTTTCCTAAGTTCAAGCGAGGTTGTGTTCTGTAAATTAGTAGGCATATCGGACTGGTCCGCGTGCTATTTCTCAAGCCGAAGCTCAGCGGACGCGTTCTCTGCGATGACAGAGGAAGTCGGGAAACGTAAACGACGTCAGTCGGCTAGGCTAATTACACCGCCTCTCTCTAAGACCCTTGGGCCACGTTGGCCTCCTTAGAAGGCGCGCACCAATGACACGTTATAAACGACCGTGTCCGCAAAGCGTGTGAAAGCGTGTAGCTCTTTAGAGAAGAAATGCCGTTAGCCCGTTAGCCTAAATGAAACTACTGCAAGCAGCCTGGGCTCCCCCTCTCTGTAGCCGGGTTCCTCCTGAGATTTCTTCCCACTGGGGAGTTTTTCTCAACATAGTCTGAGTGCTTTTGTTTCTTCCCACTGTTGCATTTTTGCCTCAATTGCTGGTTTTGTTGGGGGTGTTCAGGCTCAGTCTTTCCTAGTTTCCCTATTTCCTATTTTTCTGCAAAGCATGTTTTTGACAACGTCTTTGTAAAAAAAAGTCCATTCAAATGAAATTGAATTGCGCTGAATGAACTCGAGTATGGTGACATGCAAGTACATGTACTGAAATGCCAGTGAGGTCACTTAGTAGAGTTTTGAGCCGCTTCTGTTTGTTGATAAAACGGGCTTCTCTTGACTGTGGCTGGAATTTGCGGTCAAGCTGAGTCATCGTTGCTTGCCCGTTTTACTTTGCACTTAAAAATAATGCATTGTGGGAATTGGGGTCCTCATAAAGCATGTTCTTCCAGCTCACCGTTGGCCATCGCTGATGTCTTCCTCTGGGCCGGCGGATAATTGAACCTGAGCTAATAACTACAGATGAGCTCGCCGGCTCTTTTCTGAGAGGCCCCGCCCACTTTGTCACAGTGTTCCCAGAGCTGGGGGGGGGGGGTTGGGGTGCACACTGAGATATGCTTACACACTTAAAAAAGCTCTTACCGCTGCGACGGGCTCGAATGCGGCACACTCTGGATGACCCCGAGATCAAACGCGGCAGGGATTTTTAAATGGAGCGGTGAGCCTAAGCCGACAGAGCTAACCGTAAGAGAAACGTCAACAGCAGAACAACCCCCCCCCCCCCTCCATCAGCTAGTGAAAATACAACTCTCCACCGCAAACGAAAACAAATGGCCTTTTCTGAGATTCGGTCCAAACCAGAAGCTGGCACTGCCCGTTCGCACAGAGAAAAAAGGTGCGATCACGCTTGTACGTGTAAAATTTGGTGACTCTCTAAAGAAAGCTGGATGAAAAGATTCTTATTGTTTAGGGGAAGGGGGGGGGGGGGGGATTACACCTGTGTTTTTTCTGAAATGCCTTCCTCCGGGGGTGTTGATAAACTCTCGGCAGATTTACTGGATCGCATTGCTTAAGGAATGACGGTTAAGGTGTTTTCTATAAACAACAAAAGCTCTCTTTCATCTGTTGAAAGCTATTTCTTCAAAGCATTGCTTGATGTTCTTGAAATCAAGATGAGCCTTTACAATGTCATTTTTACAATGGTGTTTTTGTGTCAGGAAAGTCTGACAACGCTCGACAGAAAGTAGATCTAGTCGGGTAATAAAACGAATCCTAGCATTTTAAGAAAATGACTTATGTTAGTATGACTGGCGTGAAGCTAAGTCAACCTCCAAACTTTAGGTCCCTGTCTTAACATCGATTCTTTCTGTTAATTCAAACACAGATGGATCTAAAAATCAAAAGATGCTGGCCCTTGCTTAGTTTCCGAGACTCTCTATTTTCATGTACTCTTTATGCACTTTTTTAAAGAAGGCATAAGAGTGTAAGAGCAATGCCTAATTTCTTTTTTGTATTTAATCTAATATATGTTGTATATTTTTTCTTACATTCCAGTTTCAATATATTTCTTGCATACACTTTGTAACCTAAGTTGGTGACCACCATAAAGCAATTATTCACACCCAGAGGGGTAAAAAAAAAAGTACATAGTAAATGTTCAATGTTAAATCAACTCTTAGAGAGTACACATGGTCCTACTCTAATCCCTTATTGGACTTTGTGTTCTCTGTTGGGGTTGAATTAGGGCTGGACGTTTTTTACCGTGTATGAAATGAAATGCTCGGTGTTGAAACTGTGAAGTTGTTAACAGCTGTGCCTACGTGCTCTTCCCTGAGACGGACGTGACTCAGACATGCAGATGTGCCCACTGCACAGCTGCTAGTCTTTCGCTGTCTGAGGAGTTTGGTCCTAATCCCTGTGACTACGCGTACACAGACTTACTGTGTGTTTGCTAGGAAATATGGCCGCTGTTCTTTCCTAACAGCTGAAAGTGAGACGTCAATATATTTGATGCAGAAGCAGCTTTCGAAGTAGAAACATTGCCGGTGAATGCATTCCTTGTAGGTGTAACACTGCAGGATTAAGGGCTCTGTGTACACAAAGGGAAGGAACATACGTGGCTGTGTTTCTCTTGTATATTTAAACTTCTGTTATTATTAGACTTGTAAACGCTATTCCTCTGTGTGTTCTGTGTGTGTGTGTGCGTGCGTGCATGTGTCTGTGTGCGTCTGTGTGTAGAGGTACAGTCTGTGTGTGTGTGTGTGTGTGTGTAGAGGTGCAGTCTGTGCGCGTGTGTGTGTAGAGGTGCAGTCTGTGTGTGTGCGCGTGTGTGTGTGTGTGTGTGTAGAGGTACAGTCTGTGTGTGTGTGTGTGTGTGTGTGCGTGCGTGCGTGCATATCTCTGTCGTTCATAACTTGTGGGCAGTGAGTTTTAATTACTGCCTGATATCAGATTTAATTTGGAAAGAGCAGGGTGCACAGAGGATGCAGCAGGATGCTGAGAGAGAGGTGGTGTAGTGTGGAGAGGAATCCTCTCTCCACCCCTGTAATCCCCCTGCTTTAAGCCTGCTCTACATGTCAGCTTATTGGCCCTGGCTAAGTGCTCGTTTCTGCCTAATTGTGTTTTAATGAGATCGGGGAGGGTGGGCAGCCGGGTAACCCAAATGCTGTGGACCACGGGGAGAGGGATTCCAGCGGTGAATGGAGATGGAGCTCACCCTTATACATGTGCACACACACACACACACACACACACACACACACACACACACACACACATACACACATGCAGACATACACACACACACACATACACATACAAGCACAC
This sequence comes from Anguilla japonica, assembly GCA_025169545.1. Classification (NCBI taxonomy): domain Eukaryota; kingdom Metazoa; phylum Chordata; class Actinopteri; order Anguilliformes; family Anguillidae; genus Anguilla; species Anguilla japonica. The sequence goes on from CM045899.1 coordinate 9,397,906, forward strand.
GCACACATACACACACTCACATACACATACACACACACACATACACACACACACACACACACACACACACACACATACACACATGCAGACATACACACACACACACACACACACAAAAACACATGCAGACATACACACACACACACACACATACACATATAAGCACACGCACACACACGCACACACCCATACATGCTCACCTACACACACACACACACACACACACATACGCTTTCATGAACGGTGGTGTGAGAATCGGGTCAGTGTCTAAGTGGGCATGTCCGTGTGGTTCTAATACAGTAAGCCCTGTTCCCAGATGGGCAGGTAGGACTGGCTGATCATCGGGTTCAGAGACCGCAGGACTCGCTTGTAGCGTTGGGACAATGTGGCTATGGGGAAAGGGCGAAAGTGTGGCTATGGATAGCGAAAGTGTGGCTATGGATAGTGAAAGTGTAGCTATGGGTAGTGAAAGTGTGGCTATGGGTAGCGAAAGTGTGGCTATGGATAGCGAAAGTGTGGGTCTATGGATAGTGAAAGTGTGGCTGTGGATAGTGACAGTGTGGCTATGGATAGTGAAAGTGTGGCTATGGATAGCGAAAGTGTGGCTATGGATAGCGAAAGTGTGGCTATGGATAGCGAAAGTGTGGCTATGGATAGCGAAAGTGTGGCTGTGGATAGTGAAAGTGTGGCTATGGATAGTGAAAGTGTGGCTGTGGATAGTGACAGTGTGGCTATGGATAGCGAAAGTGTGGCTATGGATAGCGAAAGTGTGGCTATGGATAGCGAAAGTGTGGCTGTGGATAGTGAAAGTGTGGCTATGGATAGTGAAAGTGTGGCTGTGGATAGTGACAGTGTGGCTATGGGTAGCGAAAGTGTGGCTATGGATAGTGAAAGTGTGGCTATGGATGGGAAAGGGTAAAAGTGTGGTTATGGGGGTGGGGGGGAAAGGGTAAAAGTGTGGTTATGGGGGGGGGGGGTAAAAGTGTGGTTATGGGGGTGGGGGGGAAAGGGTAAAGTGTAGTTATGGGGGTGGGGGGGGAAGGGTAAAAAGTGTGGTTATGGGGGGGGGGGGGAAGGGTAAAAGTGTGGTTATGGGGGTGGGGGGAGGGTAAAAGTTGTGGTTATGGGGGTGGGGGGGGGAGGGTAAAAGTGTGGTAAAAGTGTGGTTATGGGGGTGGGGGGGGAGGGTAAAAGTGTGGTTATGGGGGTGGGGGGGGGAGGGTAAAAGTGTGGTTATGGGGGTGGGGGGGGGGGGGGAAAGGGTAAAAGTGTGGTTATGGGGGGGGGGGGGGGGGGAAGGGTAAAAGTGTGGTTATGGGGGTGGGGGGGGGGAAAGGGTAAAAGTGTGGTTATGGGGGGTGGGGGGGAAGGGTAAAGTGTGGTTATGGGGGTGGGGGGGGGGGAAGGGTAAAAGTGTGGTTATGGGGGTGGGGGGGGGGGGGGTAAAAGTGTGGTTATGGGGGTGGGGGGGGGGGGGTAAAAGTGTGGTTACGGATGCACGGCCACCCATGGCTGCCCAAAAGGCAGAGCAGGGTGAAAAAATGTTTGGGGGGGGGGGGGGGGGAGTCAGAGAAAGAGAGGCAGTGAGGATGGGGGGGTGGGGGGGGGGAGCAAAAGGAGGTGATGTCCCAGCAGGCCTCATTAAAGGCTTTTCTTCCCCTTGGAGCTGAGCCCTGCGGAAAACGGCTGGAGGGATGGAGAGAGAGAGAGAGAGGAGAGAGAGAGGAACTGGCAGGGAGGGAAAGAGAGAGAGAGTCAGAGGGACAGGCAGGGATGGAGAGAGAGAGAGAGAAGGGAACTGTCAGGGAGGGAAAGAGAGAGAGGAACTGGCAGGGAGGGAGGGAGAGAGAGAGGACAGGCAGGGAGAGAGAGAGAGAGAGAGAGAGAGACAGGCAAGGAGGGAAAGAGAGAGAGAGGCCGGAAGAGAGAGAGAAAGTGTGAGGGAGGGAGAGAGGGAGGAAGGGATGGAAGGAGAGAGAGAGCGAGCTATGGAGGGAGGGGGAGAGAGAGAGAGAGGGACAGGCACAGAGGGAGGGAGAGAGAGAGAGGCCGGAAGAGAGAGAGAAAGTGAGAGGGAGGGAGAGAGGGAGGAAGGGGTGGAAGGAGAGAGATGGAGCTGTGGAGGGGGAGAGAGAGAGAGAGAAGGAGGGATGGAGGGAGCCCACACGAGCTCGGGCACTGCGATCCGAGCGAAAGCGGGGAGCGCTTTCCCAGCATGCACCGCATCGCAGCCCCTCCTCCGCCCGTTTTTTTTATTTTTATCAATGGACGCACTTTGGCGAACGCGTCCAGCGCTTATGCCATTATGAGCCCTGCTGAGTACGTGCAGGGAAAGAAGAGGGAGAGAGAGTGGGAGAGCCAACAGCAGAGTTAATCCCTCTCTCTCTCTCTCTCTCTCTTTTTCTCTCTCTGCTCATGGCTGTGATGTTTATTAAAACATATCCGCGGCTGACAGTATCTTTCCCCCCCAGTCACATAGGACCCGTTCACAATGGAAAATGTAATTCTTGCCGCATATTTCAATAAGAATTATGCTGTAGTGATAAAAACATTTTTGATGAATTCTCTTCTTTTTTTTTTTTTGGTACCCCTTTAATTTCTTAATGCCGCCCCCTCAGAATCAGCTCTGGTTTTCATGCAGTCAATGGGTGGTGTGCAAGTGTTTCTGTGTATGTGTGTTTGTGTGTGTGTGTGTGGGTGTGTGTGTGTGTGTGTTCGGTGTGTATGTGTGTGTGTTTTGGTGTGCATGTGTGTGTGTGCATGTATGTGCGTGTGCATGTGCATGTGTGTGTGTGTGCGCATGTGTGTGTGTGTGTGTGTGTGTGCATGCATGAATGTGTCTGTGTGCATGCATGCATGGTTGTGTGTATGTGCATGTGTGCATGCATGTGTGTGCATGCGTGTGTGTGCATGTGTGCATGTGTGCATGTGTGCATGCATGTGTGTGCATGCGTGTGTGCGTGCGTGTGTGTGTGTGTGTGTGTGTGTGAGGGTGAGTGTCAGTATGTGTGTAAGTCTGAGCATGTGTGTATGTCTGTGAGTGTGAATCTTTGGCCTTTATATGTATGTACACATTTGCTCCAATCATACACACACCTACAGTCTAGCTCTCTTCTCCACCTTCCACTGTTCCTCTGCTTCTCTTCTCTTCTCATGTATAGACCATCTCTTCCCACTTTTACCTCTGTGTTTCTCTTTGTGATATTTTCATAACACACACACACACAATGTGATAGTGTTCTTCCCGAGATGTTTCTATGGCAACCAGCAGCTTGCTCCATTAATGAACTGGTTGTCATGGCAATAGGGTAGGCTGTGCACACACTGAGAGAGAAAAAAATTACTCTGATCCTGCACAGTACTGACACACAAGAGAAACGGAGGCTGTGCACAGCACTGATGCTGGGGGGGGGGGGGGGGGGGGGTGGAGGAAACTGTGCACAGTACTGTCACACAAGGAGAGGGTGAGGCTGTGCACAGTACTGACACAGAGAGAGGGTGAGACTGCACAGTACTGACACAGAGAGGTTGTGACTGTGCACAGTACTGACACACACACACAGTGAGACTGTGCACAGTACCGTTACACACAGAGGGTGAGACTGTGCACAGTACAGACACAGAGAGAGTGAGACTGCACAGTACTGACACACAAAGAGAGGGTGAGACTGCTCAGTACTGACACACACACACACAGGGTGAGGCTGTGCACAGTACCGTTACACACAGAGGGTGAGACTGTGCACAGTACAGACACACACAGAGTGAGACTGTGCACAGTACAGACACAGAGAGAGTGAGACTGCACAGTACTGACACACAAAGAGAGGGTGAGACTGCTCAGTACTGACACACACACACAGGGTGAGGCTGTGCACAGTACTGACACTGAGAGAGGGTGAGACTCTGCACAGTACAGACACTGAGAGAGGGTGAGACTGTGCACAGTACTGACACTGAGAGAGTGTGCACACAGTCACATCCTCTGTCACAATGACTGTGCAGCTCAGCTCCTGTGTTTTTTCTCTTGACGTTTCATGCCAGTGTGAAACTGTGCAGCCTACTTGTCTAGCTTACATGCCAAACTAAATGATTTTCTTAATTTTGCTGATCGCACCTCATTTTAATATCATTGACAGATATTAGAAGAGGAAATGCTTGGGGATATGTTGAAATTTGCTGTTGAAATATAACACAACAATACAATGTTTTTTAATTGGGCAGACGAACAATCTATATGAATGTAATATAAGTATAATATTAAAAAAACCTTTGTCTCGTGGGATAGTTGCCTAAAAGCACAACCATGTGATCACATGTCATGTATTGAAATAATGTGCTTTCTTGAGTTTTTTAGACTAACTAAATGACTGATAATACAATGTCTCCCCCTAGTGTTCCTGAGACTGTAACATTTATACTGAGCAAGACAAGTCAGTCAGTACAGACACAAACAGTACGGACACTCACACAGTACAGTATAGTACAGACAAAAACAGTACAGACACTCAGACAGTACAGCACAGACACCAACAGTACAAACACTCACACAGTACAGTCACAAAATGGTACAAACCCTCACACAGTACAGAGACAAACAGTACATACACACAGTACACTACAGACACTCACACAGTACAGTACAGACACAAACAGTACAGAAGCTCACACAGCACAGACACAAACAGTACAGACACTCACACAGTACAGATATGAACAGTACAGACACTCAGACAGTACCATACAGACACAAACAGTACAGACACTCACACAATACAGCACATACACAAACCGGACAGACACTCACACAGAACAGTACAGACATAAACAATACTTAAACTCACACCGTACAGTACAGACACAAACAGTACAGACTCTCTCAACTGCAACTGCAAAATAAAAAAAATGGCAGATTAATTCTGCCTCAGCATCACGTCTTTGTGCTGGGTCTGGCCAGAGGACTTAGTCCACATCACATGCAACGTTGTCCCTTGCCAGGCAACGGGGGAAAAACCCTCTGGTGTGCCGGATCCAGCTTTGACAACACTCCACACCTGTGTCACCACAGGCCAATTCCATTGCCTGTAAGAGATGTTCCCTGGTATATGGGTTTTGGTCATAGATCTTCCACCTCCACGGAGAGAAAAACTCTTCTATTGGGTTGAGAAAAGGGTTGTATGGTGGAAGGCAAACATTTATGAATCGCTGGCTGATGTTGAACCACTCGTGTATCCGGACACCACGGTGAAAGCTGACATTGTCCCAAACCGCGACATAAACAGGACATCACAGTTGCCCGAATTTCATCTGAAATTACTGTTCTTGGTCTTGCTCTTCCTAATCCTCATACCCTTCCTCCTCGTCCACCACCTCCTACACATACTCTTCCTCCTCTGCCTCAGATTGTTTCCATCCATTGTTGGTATCAACATTCAACGCACCTGTGCACTCTGAACTGGCTTATATTCTGTAAAATTGGTTTGATCACATCATTAGAAACAAGTGTGAACAATTTTGAGTTGTTGAGTGTAAACGATGACAACTGTGTTTTAGTTGTGTTTAACTTTTGCCGCCCGTGTTTACCATTTTGCAACACAAGTGCATCACAGTTCGAAATGCGTTTTAGTGAGTGAGAATGTGTTTAGAGTTTTGCCAAAAGAGCGATTGATTCGACAAATGGGTTTAGGCCACTGAGCATTTGGTTCAGAGAATGGGGTTTAGTGTTGTGGAAATTCAGAAAAACTGTAAATAAGTGCCACCAGCAAGGTCTGTGTCTAAAGACCTGCAAAATAAAATGAGAGAAGGGTTAAGATGGGTGTATAATTCAAGTGAAACTCAAGCCAAAATCGAACATGGCACCGCATACAAACGTGTATGCACTCGTGGCGTTGTACTGTTCATACACTCCATGCCTGTGGGGAGCATAGATTATATGTTATAACCACAGGAAACGCGGAAGTGACAATGTTTCCCCGCACCATTTTATTTTAATTTCAGTTTTCAGTGTTTCATTTATGGTTATAACGTGGTGGATTTGACTTAAAAATTTGAGCCGTAAAAACATTCCATTGTTTAACTTTAAATGGCATGTACGTTTGTATGTTTTTGTATTTTGCAGGCTATGAAATACACAGTACACAAAAATAATAAAACAAAACTAAAAATGCAAAGTTTGCTGCACCAAGTACAGAAAATAACGACTGCGGTAAAGGAGCAGAAACTTCCTCTCTCTTTCTCTCTGTCTCTCTCTTTCTCAAGTGAGCTTTATTGGCATGATGTATATATATATTTATGTATATATTGCCAAAGCATGATCACTACAAACAGAATAAACATATAAACAGAATACAACTTTGTGTGTGTGTGTGTGTGTGCGCGTTAGCTTGTGTAACGTGTCTCTCTCTCTCCCTCTCTCTCTCTCTCTCTCTCTCTCTGTCTCTCTCTCTCTCCCTCCCCCCCCCCCTCTCTCTCTCTCTCTCTCTCTCTCTCTCTTCTCTCTCAAATTCAAATTCAAATGGCTTTATTGTCATGACGTAACACTCGTACATATTGCCAACGCGAGCGTTTAGACATTGAAAAGCTAAACATTGATTAGAAAACGTACTACAGCAAACAGTAGAAAATGCAGTGGATGGAAGTAGAAAATAGATAGTCACAAAAATAAATTAAATAAAAATAAATAAGTATTTCTCTCCCTTTTTCTCTCCCTCTCTCAGAAGTGTCTGCGCTTTAACCCCGACGCCACGGTGTGGCGGGCGAAGCAGCAGGTGCTCTGCTCGCTGACGGAGTCGCTGCGCGACGTCCTCAACTACGGCCTGTTCCAGCCCGCCACCGACGGCCACGACGCCAAGTTCCTGGAGGAGGAGCGGCTGCTCAGGGACTACCCGCAGTCCTTCGAGAAAGGCGTGCCCTACCTGGAGGTACGCCGCGCCGCGAGCTCCCCCCCCCCCCCGCCGGCGCCCCCTCCTGGCGGACGCTGCTCTGCGTTTCCCCCCCCCCCCGCTGCGTGGGCCCCCGTGTTTCGAGGGGGGCCCGGTGATGATTCAGCCCGGCGGAAGGTTCCGGGGCCCGGTGACTCACTCCGCATGGGCGGGCCCTGGATGCGACTCCGCCGTCCGGCCGATCCGCGGCAGCTAGCTAGCGCAGAGACGCGGGGAAGCTAATCCCTACTCATTTCATTATTAATAATGAATGAAGGGCCTGTTTCACGATTGATTGGAACGCGGTGTTAATTTTCTCTCTCTTTTTTTTGCTCTCTCTCTCTCTTTCTCTTGTTCTCGTATTGTTGTAGTTTCGCTACAAGACTAGAGTGTACAAGCAGACAAACCTGGATGAAAAACAACTGGCGAAACTACACACAAAGGTATGGTGTGTGTGTGTTCGTGTGTGTGTGTGTGTGTGTGTGTGTATTTGTGAGTGTGAGTGCGTGTGTGTGTGTGTGTATGTGTGTGAGTGTGTGTGAGAAAGTGCTGTGTGTACAGGTATGTGTGTTTGCATGTGTACGTGCATGCATGTGTGTGTTTGTATTTCTCTGTACTGTATGTGTGTGTGCATGTGTGCATGCCTGCATGCATGTGTGTGCGTTCATGTGTTTTTGTTTCTGTGTATGAGTGTGTGTGCCTGCCTGCCTGCCTGTTTGTGTGTGTGTGTGTGTGTGTGTGTGCGCCTGCCTGTGTATGTGTGGGTGTGTGTGTGTGTTCCTGCCTGCCTGTGTGTGTGTGTGTGTCTGCTGCCTGTGTGTGTGTGTTGATATGTGTGTGTGTGCCTGCCTGTGTATGTGTGTGTGTGTGTGTGTGTGTTGATATGTGTGTGTGTGCCTGCCTGTGTGTGTGTGGGTGTGAGTGTGTGTTCCTGCCTGCCTGCCTGCGTGTGTGTGTGTGTGTGTGTGTTGATATGTGCGTGTGTGCCTGCCTGCGTGTGTGTGTGTGTGTGTGTGTTGATATGTGCGTGTGTGCCTGCCTGTGTGTGTGTGTGTGTGTGTGTGTTGATATGATATACAGTGGTTCACCTCCACCCCTCTGCACCGAAGGCCAGTCTGAAGAAGTTTGTGGACTACACCCACAGCGGTTCCGTTGAGAAGATGGCCAAGTTCCTGGACAAGGGGCTCGACCCAAACTACCACGACTCAGAGACCGGGGGTGAGCGGCTGCCGCCAGGTTTTCTTTCTCTCCGCTCGTTTTCCAGGAACTCCGATTCCCACGCTGCATTCCTGACTTGCCACAGCGAGAGGCGGACTTTGGTGTCCCCCTCCCACTCCAAAAAAATCAGCTCTCCCTCATACCTTCTCCCGCACGAGAGAATGCAAACGTTCTGTTTTGTTTTGTTTTTGCAAAGAAAGCGGCAGACGAAACCTCGCCTTTCAAAAACGACAGCTTATGAATTAGGAATCTGTTCGACCGGGGTTTCGTACCACGTGCGCGTCGCTCCGTGAACAATGACGTCATGCGTGCCTCGGTCTCCCGGGAGACGGGGTGAGGCGGCGTAACAATGAATTTCTGTTCTGAATTCTTCCGCTGCGTTATCGTTGATTTGTCACAGTAAACGGCGGTTCGTTTTACTAAACTGATTTGAGTAAAGGGAAGACGGGGGCATTCTCGAAGGACGTTTATATATATATATATATATTTTTTACCCTGAGCATTACAAAGAGGACTAGCTAACATTTTTCTCATCTGATTCGCTTTGTATAATTCCCATTAATAAAGCTACCCTAGGTTAACTCAGTGGTAAACGTTTTACAGGACTTAACAGCTCACACTAGCATGTTAGGTTCAGGTTAGTTATGGTGGCTTATGGATGATTCCCAAATGCCTTAAATTTGAACAGTGACCCTTTACACACCACAGTTTCCAATGAGGTGGTACAGCAGAAACATTGGTGTGTGATTCTCTCAGTCTTGTTGCTCTTAGTTTGTTATGTTGCTATGTTTGAAGATTGATTGACCCTGTTGGTCACCCCTTCTCTCTGATTAACCCTTTCCTCTCTCTGTGACAGAGACCCCCTTGTCCCTGGCCGTCCAATCAGAGCAGGGGGGAGGGGAGGGGATTCGGGTCCTGGTGTTGGGGGGAGCGCACATCGACTTCCGGGCCAAGGACGGACTTACCCCCCTCCACAAAGCTGTTCGAGCGCACAGCCACACTGCACTACTGGTGACTATCTCAGCTGTCTTATATTACTACTGACACACTACCCATAATGCACTACTGGTGACTGTCTCAGCTGTCTTGTATTACTACTGACACACTACCCATAATGCACTGCTGTTGACTGTCTCAGCTGTTATATTTCTACTGACACACTACCCATAATGCACTTCTGATGACTGTCTCAGCTGTTTTATACTATTAGCACTGGCACACTACCCACAATGCACTGATGTTGACTGTCTCAGCTGTTATATTACTACTGACACACTACCCATAATGCACTTCTGGTGACTGTCATTTTTAAACCTTCAGTGAAATAAAAAATCACTGTGGCTATGGCAATGGGTTGAAAAAATAATGTAATTGCAGAATAGTGTAATACATACTCAGTAGCTACTTTGTTAGGTACACCCATCTAGTACCAAGGAGGACCCCCTTTTTGCCTCCAGAACAGCCTCAGTTCTTCACAGCATGGATTCAACAACGTGCTGGAAACATTAATCCCTTTGGGGTATTAGCCTATGCTGACTCCATAGCATTACACAGTTTAGCATCCTGCAGATTTTTCAGCCACACATTCATGCTGCGAGCCTCCCGTTCCACATCATCCCAACGGTGCTCTGTTGGACTGAGATCATGGGGACTGTGCAGGCCATTGGTGAGCTCAAGTCGCTGCCATGCTTGAGATGATGTGTGCTTTGTGACATGGTGTGACTGTCCTTCTAGAAGTATCCATTTGATAAAAGGGTAGTCTGTGGCCATGCCTATGCTCAGCAACAATGCTTTGGTATGATGTGGCATTCAAATGATGCTCAGTAGGTGTTAAGGGGCCAAATGGGTGCCAAGAAAACATTCCCCACATCCGCCATTGGGCATTGTGTGTCAGACCTGGGTCAAATACGTATTTGTTTTGGATTCAAATACTTTTCTACACTTTACTGATTTGGTCTGATGTGTTGGAACCCAATGAAATACTCTCAAAAAGTACAAATCCCACCTTCTGTTCATATTGGCAGGCTCAATTACACCAGGCAAGATCAACAGAGCACAGAAAAGTATTTGAATAAAAAAAAAAACATGTATTTGACCCAGGTCTGCTGTGGATTAATGATGTCTGTCAAATTTTGACCCAACCGTCTGCACGTCACAACAGGAACATGTTTGTCAGAGCGGGCAACGTTTTTCTAATCTTAAGTCGTCCAGTTCTGGTTCATCGCCTTCCCACTGTAGCCTCATCGTCCGGGTCTTAGCTGACAGGAGTGGAACCCGGCGTGATCTGCTGCTGCTGTAGCCCATCTGCTCCAAGACTGGACGTGTCGTGCGTTCAGAGATGCCCTTCTGCACTCCGCTGTCGCAAACAGCTGTTATTTGAGCGCTTGTGGCCTTTCTGTTATCTCGAACAAGTCTGCCCGTTCTCCTCTGACCTCTCTTAAGGTGTTCTCAGCCACAGAACTGCTGTTCACCGGATGTTTTTTCTTCGTCGCGCCCTTCTTTGTAAACTCTGTAGCGTTGTGAAAATCCCAGAAGGGCAGCTGTTTCTCAGTTGCTGGAGCAACCACCAAATCTGGCTTTGAGCAACCACGATCAAAGTTTCTCAGATCACTCGTCTCGCCCGTTCTGATGTTTCGTTGAGCAACATCTAAACCTCTTCACCATGTCTGCATGCTTTATATATTTAGTTGCAGCCACGCGATTCGCTGTTTGGAGGAACAGCCTATTTGCCTTACTGAGCAGGTGTACCTAATATAAGTGGCCACTGTATGTAGATAGCTATCATTTCCTTACAAGCTCAGTTAAAGATAGAGCTAAGGAAATATGTTTGCTACCAAATGACATTGAGAACATGTCCATATTACCATACTCTCACCCAGTTCATACACATACCCTCTGATGTATGGTCTGTACAGTAATACCCAGAACCCCCTGTTCTGTAGTTTTCCTGCTAATCCTCGCTCTTTTCTTCAGACCCTGCTGTCTCTGGGAGCCTCTCCAGATTATAAAGATCGCCGGGGCCTGACCCCGCTGTACCACACTGTGCTGACAGGGGGCGACACCTCCTGCTGTGAGACTCTGCTGTACCACAGAGCCAAACTGGGAATGAGGGACGAGAACGGCTGGGATGAAACACATCAGGTACACACACACACACACTCTCACACTTATATACAAACACACACACACACACACTCACACTTATATACAAACACACACACACATACGGACCCGCACACACACACACACACTCTCACACTTATATACAAACACACACACACACACACATACACACACACATATGGACCCGCACACACACACACACACACTCTCACACTTATATACAAACACACACACACACACACACACCCTCGCACGCACGCACACACACACACACACCCACACACCCTCGCACACGCACCCGCACACACACACACACACACACACACACTTATATACAAACACACACGCACACACACACACACACCCTCGCATGCACACATGCACACACACACACACACACACACCCACACACGCGCACACACACTCACACCGGCAGAGAGACAGTGAGTTTCTCTTAACACTAGATAGGCCAGAGTTACGCCATGGGGCTTTGGGGCTTTAAAATTAAAATTACTCTCATGTCATAAATGCTATAACCTCCTCCTTCCACGACCTTCCTAAATATTTGGGCATAAAATAACTGCATTTCAAAAATAAAAATGAAAAAAAAAAAATTGACTCAGTTTAGAAATACAGGCAGTTTGTGCATTTTCTTCACAACCCCCCCCCCCCCCCCCCCCCCCCCCATCAGACAACAGACAACAGGTGCTTTTTGTCCAGGGTTGAAGAAGCCACACGACAACTGCATAAAATACAACAGATTCGTGTGTGTGTGCGGTCCCAGCAAACTATAAAAGCTGCTGCGTTCTCGGTGGAATTGATACGAGGAGAGTATCAATTATACTATTATACATTATGCCATGTGAAAGCGCACTTCTAGGAGAAGGGAGGGAGAAATGTTCTGAATGACTGACGAAATTACTTTAAAAAATGTTTTTTTTTTTTTAAATTGCACTTTGTATTTCCTTAACTACTTTTTCCATTTTGTGTTTTCTCATGGCACATTTTTGCGCTTTTCTCGGTGTTCTTGGAATATGCCTCGACACATTTTGCCTTAGCCTGTATAACAAAACTGCTATAATTTAAAAATACAAACGGAAATGTTGTAAATTTTGTAATCGATTCAGTTGTGTCTTTTATTTCAAGAAAATATTTTTGCGATATGTGGTTTCGTAATCGTTATGAAGTTCGGTTGTTGCTGGTGCGGAAATTGATGCTGTAATCCTGGATACGTCTGCGCCGTTGGGCATCAGTGTGACGGTAGTGGGTAGCAAAAAGGTTTTTGGCCAATGACACACCCAGCACTGGCTCGGGTGGCTCTAAAATATCTGACCCAGCCCCCTGTTTCCTCCAAGCAATGTTTTTAGCATAGCAGTTGAATGTTGTGTCTCCCCATCGCTCTGGATTGCTCCCAGCTCATGTGCAGGAGCTTGTCTTCACAAAAAGAAGATTACGCCCAGGGAAGCTTTTTGATTTTTTTTCTTTAATTTATTTAAGCTTATCAATCATCTTATCAGCTTATCAAATCAAACATCAAAGAGAAGTATTAGCAAACAACAAAACGTGTTATCCTTACATTCTGTTTTTTTTAAATCATCATAGTTTTTTTTATAGATTTAATTGCATACAGTAGTTCATGATGAACTATTGAACTAAAGAACTATTGTTTTTTAATTATAAAAGCATTTTTTCAGTTTATAATTGACCTCTGTGTCACACTGGTAGAGGTGGTGGGGTTCATACAGTTTGTACTATGCAGTTCAGAGTAAGGATGAGTAACTACTTTGATTTCTAAAAACATTTGCCTGTTTGAAAATTGTTTTGACTGTTTCATTACCTCAGTGTTATAAAAGCCTGTTATGGCTATATGACATGTAGGTAATTGTTGAACACAGCTTTACAAAAGCAAATTATCTGTTGTTAAACGGGATTGTCATTGATGTCATTGTAAAACCATGACTTTTATACTTTAATATCCTAACAATAGAGTGCCAGTGATCATAATGGTAAAAAGCAGGGATTTAAAAATTTTTTACAGCTTTGGGTTAAACTCCCGGTTTTTTATCAGAATACAAATACAAATAATTTTGTTGATTGAACAAATACAGATACAAAATACAAATAGTGGCATCTCCGTCTACCCCTAACACACACACACACACACACACACACACACACACACGTGCACACACACTCGCACAAACACGTCACACACAAACTCACACACACGTCACACTAGCACACACACACATGCACGCCGTGCGTTTATGTTTGCACGTGTATGTGTGTGCGTTTGCGTGCAAATTGCTGATGCTTGTAGTAATGTGTCTTTCAGAGTGCCGCTTGTATGTCTCAACACCTGTGCATCTGTCTGTCTGTCTGTCTATCATTAATATAATTCAGCACCCTCACTCTGTCATTATACACGTCTCACTCCATAATTTCCTCCACCCCTCTTTCTCATCTCTCCATCTCCCTGCCCTTTCTTTCCCCCTCCTTTCCACTCTCTCCATCTCCTTGCCCTCCTTCTTTCCCCCTCTCATTTCCACCTGTCTGTAGATCAGGGTGACGGAGCGTGTGAGAAGGCTGGGTGTCCATTCCTTCATCCCTGAACCTCCTCATCCCTCCATCACCCCCATGACTCCATCACTGCTCCCCAGAGGCACTCCCAACTGAAGGTAAAGCCACCAATGAGCGGGGAGAACGGACCATTTCCTGTTTCCTGCTTCCTGTGTGCGCTTTTGTGTTTGATAATTTCTCTCCATTCTTTTGTGTGTGTGTGTCCCTGTGGCTGTATGTGTGTGTGTGAGAGTCTGTGCATGTTTGCATGTGTGTATGTGTGTGTGTGTGTGTGAGCATGAGTGTGTGAGCACCTGTGTGTATAAGCATGTGTGTGTGTGTAAAAGTGTATTTTCAGCCACTGTGTATCTGCAGGTTTCACATGCACAGGTTTCCTGCTCACAGTTCGTTTTCTCGCCTGTGCCCGAGTGTTAATTAACAGAGGTGTCACTGCTGGCAAAGAGCCGAACGCCGCATTGAACATCTCTCTCTCCTTCTCTCCTCTCCGCTCTCTCCCTCTCTCTCTCTCTCCAATTCCCTCTCTCTTTCCATTATCTGCTTTTCCTCCTCTGCCCTCTATCCTCCATTCTTCGTTCTGCGACCCTGCGCTCCTCAAATTCCCCCTTCCTGGGGGGGGGTTCTGTCACTCTCAGGCCTGTCAACACGGTCACTCCCAGCACCTAGAGCACCTTCTCTTTTATGGAGCGGACTCAACTTCCCAGAATGCCTCAGGAAACACTGCCCTGCACATCTGTGCCCTGTACAATAAGGTAACCCCTTCCCACACCCTCAAAGTAATAAACACTATCGAGGGAACATTGTACAATGCATGAATCTTGTAAATAAAGCTAAAGATTCATATTTCTTGACAGCCTGCTTTCATACATGAATTGAGTTACTCAATAAACTTTTAAATAATCGAACTCAGAAACTACTCAGAGTTACTGTTAACAAACCGTACGGAACTCCAGATTCTCGCAACAAGTCTCGCAGACCATTAAGTATTAAATATTGCTGTCGCTAATCCGCGTCTCTGATTAATTAATGAGTTCCTGACTCATGGTGACATGTTTATGAATTGTCTTGTTGTTCCTTTGTCTGCTTCTCCTGGGTGCTGGCTTCATTCAGGAAAGCTGTGCGCGTATTCTGCTCTATAGAGGTGCCAACAAGGACACGAAGAACAACAGCGGACAAACTCCTTTCCAGGTAACGTGCGCATGCTAGCTACGCAACCTGGCTAACATTTCGATTTTGCTACGTGGATACATGACAGGGACTTCTTAAAATGCCTGTTTGGTATTTTTGTTGTGTCTTTCAACAGTGTTTATTATGACATGTAAGCCTTACGTGGTCTAATTGGTAGGAGGCTTTATGCAATAACAGGGGTATGTGTGGACTATAGTCCATGTGTATGTGTATCCAATCGCTGTATCTTAATTAATTTTAATTAGTTGCAGTCAGAAGCTGTTTGTTGGAATGAGGGCTTTTACTCTGCTCGAGCTGTGCTGTGAAGGGGCCATATGGCATCCTATCAGGCCAAAGGGGAGTTCTCTGTGTATTAGAGTAATTCCTCTTGGCATCGCCCTTCTGGTTTGTTTTGGGGTTTGTTTTTGCCAGTTACTCCGCTGCCATTGTTTCATTGTTGATGAATTAGACATTCACAATTGTGTCAATGCATGATGTGTGGGTCATATTCCGCATCTGCCTAGGGTGTGTTTTTGCTGCTCAGGGTGTGTTTTGGCTTTGCAGGTTGTATTACTCAGCCCAGAATGTGTTTTTCAGTCCAGGGTGTGTTTTGGCTGATTAGGGTGTGTCTCTCAGCTCAGGGTGTGTTTTGGCTGATTAAGATGTGTTTATCAGCCCAGGGTGTGTCTTTGAGCCCAGGGTGTGCTTTGGCTGCTCAGGGTGTGTTTTCCAGCTCAGGGTGTGTTTTTCCTCTGCGTCTCTTGCTGCCCTTGCGATGCTCTCCTTCCACAGCTTCTCACCGGACACTCAGTAACAAGCTTGCAGGAAGGTTATTTTTGAACCGTCACATTGGTAGTTGACTCATCCAAATTTTGGCCGGTGAAATCAGATGCTGAACGTGAGAAACATTTTTCTGATATTTTAAAAACCTACTCGGCATTGAGGTGCTCATAGTTTATTATTAATATTATACATTATAGCTGCTAATAGCCACCTGACACCCTACATAACTAAAGGGTTAAGCAAACTGTGCAGACTAGGAATTTCTAAAACAGTAGTAAGGTCTTTAATCGCCATTATCAAGTCCAATTTCTAATTGCACCACGTGGAAATTATATCCACTTAACCAACTGTGCCGCTATACAAAAAAGTGTTGGATCAACTAGATATTGTACAATAAACGGGTGTGCAATTATCCATTATGCGGAATAAATTTTCTCTTTGCTAATTTACAAACGGTGGCAGAGAGAGAGGGGATCCAACTGCCAGCTGGAAAAGAAGTGTTTGTACTGATTTTCTGTAATTTAGTGTGTGTGTGTGTGTGTGTGTGTGTGTGTGTGTGAGTGTGTACAATGAAGGTACATCAACACAATGACCTGTATTCAACTTAAAGTCTGTCTTACAAGTAAAGACAAGTACTACCCTTTCATTCAGATCGGTTTGGCAAGTTAGTCTTGATGATTGTGGAACTCAATGAATGCTTTTGTGCAGAAAAGCTGTTTCACTAAATTTTGTCTATCTCCAGTCTGTACCTACTAATCCAATCAATATGGGTCTGTTCATCGTGTATGTTACTCTAAAATGTCTGGAGGAGTGTTTAAAAAATGTGTGCATGTTGGCGTGAGTGTCAGTTTCCCCTTTACATTCAACATATGTTGCAGTGTGTGTGTGCGTCTGTGCGTGTGTGTGTGTACATGTATGTGTGTGTGTGTGTGTGTGTGTGTGTGTGTGCATGCGCTTGTTTTTCAGGTCGCTGTAATGTCTGGCCATTTTGAACTGGGAGAGATCATTAAAAACCACCGTGAATCAGATGTAGGTAAGTCTTATGCCTGTTGTGTGAGTGAGTGCGTGTGTGTGTGTGTGTGAGAGAGAGAGGGGAACGACTTGTTATACTAGGTTTGCATGCATGTCTGTCTGTGCCTGTGTACCACTGTAGTTTTTTAGTCACTGGTATATGTCTGTTACGTACATTTATACTTCTTGTAGTACACACACTAGGGCTGCACCAATTAACATAGAAATCAACCAAGGTTTTGATCACCAACAAACATTAGATAATCCCACTTTTTAACCCATGTCCACAGCTTCATAAATAACCTCACCGGACCTTTGTGATAAAGCCTGAGATTGAATTTTAAACTCTAAACCAGTACTTTTCATGTAGAAACAACCTGTCACTCATCTGTCGGGTCGGAGTGTAGCACAGTGGGTAAGGAACTGGGCTTGTAACCGAAAGGTCGCAGGTTCGATTCCCGGGGCAAGGTACTTAACCTGAAATTGCTTCAGTATATATCCAGCTGTATAAATGGATACAATGTAAATGCTATGTAAAAGTTGTGTAAGTCGCTCTGGATAAGAGCGTCTGCTAAATGCCTGTAATGTAATGTAATCTATGAATCAATTAATAACTGTTTACCTAACTTCACAGTCTAAAGAGATTGTATTTCGTCAGTCTACACCATTCATTTTTCTGCAAAACACATAATAATACATATTTCTTTGCCCTAATAGATCTGTGGAGCTTAACTTTGATTATGACTTCTGATTTCATAACTGCAGGGTTAAAAAAGAGTCATGAGAGTCTTTTTACCCTGATGGTGTAGCTCTTTTATAAAAATATGTAAGAAAATGAATGATTAACTTTTTCTAATGGTAGGGCCACTCCAGGAAAAGTAATCAAATTCCATGCTGAAAAAATTAAATTTCAGAGGCTTTCACTGCTGTTAAACTCAGGATCAGGTCATTTTGACCCAGACAGCAACAGGAGGGTTAATTAGGGTTGTATGCAGGTGCTATTATGTGGAGAGAAAGAAAGTAGAACAAAAGAATCTAGATTGTTAAATCAGCACCATTTACATGGATATTTTAGTTATAGACAAAGAGAGAACTTGCCCTTAAAAAAAAGCTTTTGTGTACGAGTCATGTAGCTAGTTTACAGTCTCACCTGCAATCAAAGCATAATTTCATATCTACCATTAGTGACCCAGACAAACATGGTGATCGCCTAACTTCCAATGACCCATCTGACTTGTAAGGTTCAGCAAACGACTCTGCACAGTAAAATGTCCAGTGTTAACCGAGTACATATGAGTCCATATGTACTCCGTAGGAGTTGATTTAACTTTTAAACAATTTAAAATTAAAATGTAACATTTTACTGTGTAGGTTTCAAGTCAACAGCATCAAGAACAAAGGTACTTACCCACATAATTGCAGCTTGGATTGGATCATATGGCCACCTGATAACATGGTTGAGTACTAGGGGTTAGAAGCAGTCCAACAGCTATCATTAGTTCCCTAATGAATTGCTAAAGAATTGAACCCAAAAAATACACAATAATCTTCATAATGTAAATGTACTCATTATGTACTCTTCTTTACAGTATATGAGAACTCTAGACTGCACCTTGCATGACCTCAGTGTTTCGTCTGTCTAGGCTGCGATATATTTCGTTTGATCGTATTTTTATTTGCTCTGCGGCTTTGTGCGGTTGTTAATGTCGTCTGCGTAAAAATCCTTAACTCAACATCATACATTTTAACACCGTATTTAATTTTTCTCTCTTTTTCCTTCCGCCCGTTTGTCCATTTCTCTCTCTCTCTCTCTCTCTCTCTCTCTCTCTCTCTCTCTCTCTCTCTCTCTCTCTCTCTCTCTCCTCTCAGTGCCCTTTCTGGAGTCCCCCAAATATGCCCCCCTGCGGCGAGAGAGCGCTCGAACCCTGGCCCTGCCCCACCCCCACCCCTTCCTCCGCGCCAACAGCGACAACAGCATGAACCTGCCCGACTGGATGGCCTTTCCTAATGCCCCCAGCAGCAACATAGTGTCTGTGCAGGTAGGCCCCACCCCTGCTCTACCCATGCTGCGCTCTGCGGGGTCTACAGGTACTTCATTAACACAGAAACGGTACCTGTGCACTGCTAAAGCACATAGCGGAAAAACAAAAGAACGATCACTGAACACTGTCAGTAACGGCAACCGTAACATTAAGACTAGCCTTGTGAGCCAGTCTCTTTTTTCACTTTGTTCAACAGAGCCTGGCCGATGCCTTGATGTTCTAGGCATAAGGGAGGCAAATTCCCGGGATAGTTGTATTTTCCCAACCAATCAGAGTGTTCTGGCCAGGCGTGGTCTGAAACGTGCACCAGAAAACATTACCGGAGGCAAACTTTTCCACAGACCCGCATCAGTTCGCCACTATTTGGGGAAGATGATTGTATTGATTGTAACGGGCAAACAATCAAAACCATTGCTTCTTCTGGCCATTTTCTGGGTATTTATGTGATAGCAGACTGCATACCGTAGGCCACGCTTGAAAAATAAAACTTTTGCCAAATCCTGTAGGCAAGCAAGCGAGTACATCTCTGTTCATAACAGCGAATCCAAACATATGCGCTGAAGGTCCTTTAACGAAGTCACGCCATGCATTTGGCAAGTCTGTGATATAACAGAATTAAAATATTCTTCGAATGTGTCCATAATTCTGTTTTCAGCAGATAATTTGGGTTAGCTCGATAGCTTTGTCTGTTTCGCTGGTGTGTTTCAATTGGGACTTAGATTGCAGCACACATGGAACGGGGGGGGGGGGGGCGGAGGTAGAACCGGCAGACAGTTCGATTAACCAATAGGGAAGCTGCCGCTCCCCAGCGGCAGAGGCTCCTCCCTTTTGCCCCAGAAAGTATATGCGTTCGTCCAGACTACATTAAGACTAATAACAACAAAAGTCATAATAACAAAAATTATCAAATGTAGTAAAAATGATTAATATTGATGAAATATATGAGGAAATACATAAGAATGAACATGAAGACATATTATTATTATTATTATTATTATTATTATGATGATGAAGATGATGATGAATATTATTATTATTATAATTATTATTAATGTTAGTATTGTTCATATTATTATTTTTATAATAATATTATTATTATGGTGATGATGATGATGATGATGATGAATATTATTATTATTATTATTATTATTATTATTATTATTATGATAACGATGATGATTATTATTATTATTATTATTATTATTATTATTATTATTAACAGAGAAAATTAACCCCCCCCCTCCCCCCCCCAGGGGTATAAGCCCACTGGGACCCTGCGCAGCTCCAGCAGCCCCCGGGGGGCTCGCACCCGCTCCCCGTCCCGCGGGAGGGTTGGGGAGAGGGAGGACAGGAGCCGGCAGCCTCGGCCGAGGCAGGGGTGAGGGGCGGCCTTCTGCCTGACGCTTCTAAAAATGAGTTATTAATATGAGAATGCTTTCTACCGGAAATACACCCTCAGTCTGCTACACCCTCTTTGCTGTGCCTGTCTACTCCACCCTCCATGTGTAACACCCTCTCTGCTGTACCTGTCTACTCCACCCTCCATGTGTAACACCCTCTCTGCTACACCCTCCATCTGCCACAACCTCTCTGCCACAGCTTCGCTTTTCTACACCGTCAATCTTCTACAACTTCTATGCTACACCCTCCCTCTGTTCTTCGGCCCTGTCTCGACCTACACTCTCATCTCTATAATAAATGAGGCAGCCCCCTCACCACCTCTCCCCTCTCTGTGTCCCGCCGTGGGCAGGTCGGGCTCGGGCGCTAGTACAGGAACGACGGGGGGTCAGCGGCGGCGCCTGTACAGCGCTGTCCCGGGACGGGTGTTTGTGGCAACGCGATCCCACACTGCTCAGGGGGAGAGAGAGCTCAGCCTAAACAGGGGCGACAAAGTCAAAGGTGAGGGAGCAGGAGAGTGGTGCTTTCACACAGACGCAGCACAATAACACACTACACACAGCACGATAACACACTACACACAGCACGATAACACACTACACACAGCACGATAACACATTACACACAGCACAGCATGATAACACACTACGCACAGCACGATAACACACCACACACAGTACAATAACACACTATACACAGCACGATAACACACTACACACAGCACAGCATGATAACACACTACACACAGCACTGCAGGATAACACACTACGCACAGCACGATAACACACTACACACAGTACAATAACACACTACACACAGCACGATAACACACTACACACAGCACAACATGATAACACACTACGCACAGCATGATAACACACTACACACAGCAAGGCATGATAACACACTACACATAGGACAGCATGATAACACATTACACCCAGCACAGCATGATAACACACTACGCACAACACGATAACACACTACACACAGCACAGCACAATAACACACTACACACACCATGGCACAATAACACACTACACACAGAACCTCTGCCATAAAGGCAAATGCGTGAAATGAAACCCTAAACCACCACAGTCCAGCGATACAGTTTTGGGAGGGGCTCTGTGTTTGTATCAACTTGATCGTGTTTTCGGCTGTGACCGTAGCGACACGCCTCTCTCTCTCTCTCTCTCTCTCTGTCTGACCCCTCCCCTGGCAGTGCTGAGCGTGGGCGAGGGGGGCTTCTGGGAGGGGACGGTGAAGGGCCGGACCGGCTGGTTCCCCTCCGAGTGCGTGGAGGAGGTGGCCCCGCGCAGCCAGGACAGCCGCTCAGGTGAGGCACACGGGCGCCGTCGCGCGCCCCTCCGCCGGAACGTTCCGGAAACACGCCGCGAGCCCGCGGGGGAACGGCACGGCGTCCCGCGTTCGGGGGCGGAACTCGGCCACCCGCCGCCGACGGGGGGTCGAGGGAGCGTTCGGGAAAAGCGAGAGGAACGGGGGAGAGTTTCGCGAAGCCTTCTCCTCCGTTCCGTCTCGCTAGCTCGAACGCGTGTAGCCGAGTCGACAGCTAGACCCGGCGCCGGATCGCAGGTTCGGGCGACGCTACGCGCCGCGATGCTAATTCCGTCCTGTTTCTGCGTTGTAGACAGCCGCAGCGAGAAAGCCAAGAGGCTCTTCCGCCACTACACCGTCGGATCGTACGACAGCTTCGACGCCCCCAGGTAAGGACCGTTTTTTTCCCTGCGTGCGGCGCCCGGGATGCTGGCGAACTCGCCGTCGCTGAGCTAGGCTAACCGTGTGACCTGGGCTGTGTTGAGCTATATCGGGCCGCGCAGACCGAGGTCCCGTGCGGGCATGTGGCTGGTGATGTGCGATGGGTACCTGGTCAGGCTGGTGTCCGGGGTTAACGTCCTCCTCTTCAGCAGAAATGGCTTCACCTGAAGGCTAGCGTACACCCGGTTTAGTGCTGGGTCTTCCCTGCGGTATCCACTATAATGTGTGCTTTAGCCCCTGGGCTCACTTTAAGTGGGGTTGTACCCTTGGACTGGATGGATCCAGCTGGTTTCATACGCATCTTGACGTCGATGGTGTTTTTCAGCTCTATTTCATCACCGAGGGTGCAAGAAATACATTTATAGGTTTCTGCTGCTTTAATTCAGTTTCACAGCTTTTAAAAAATTCAATTTGTAAAATGTTCTTGGTGAAGGCAGTGAGACTGATGTGTTCTGTAGTGACACTGATGTGTTCTGCAATGAGGTTGATGTGTTCTACAGTGAGACTGATGTGGTCTACAGTGAGACTGATGTTTTCTACAATGAGACTGATGTCTTCTGCAATGAGACTGATGTGTTCTGCAGTCAGGCTGATGTGTTCCGTAGTGAGACTGATGTGTTTTGCAGTGAGGCTGATTTCTGACTCCTGAATCTTGGATGCGTGGAAACTTTGTGGCTCTCTATGACCCCAGCAGATCACATGTTGGACTGATCTATATACATGGGGCTTGATTGGTTGCTTTTGATGTTTTGTGTGATTCCCTATTGCATTTTAACTTTTTGTTCATTGCCATTCTAAGATATTCCAGCAGTTTTGGGACACATGTTACAGGCTGGACGTGCAATATTTCATTATTTCCCTTCCATTGATTTCTTATAGAGCCAGTCAGTCCTACCCTGTTCATTGAAACAGTGTCTTTTGCCCTGAGCAGACCTGGGTCAAATACGTATTTGTTTTGGATTCAAATACTTTTCTACGCTTTACTGATCTTGTCTGGTGTATTGGAACCAGTGATATACTCTCAAAGAATTGCAAACCCCGCCTTCTGGTCATATTGGCAGGCTCAATTAACACCAGGCAAGATCAACAGAGCACAGAAAAGTATTTGAATCCAAAACAAATACGTATTTGACCCAGCCCTGGGCCCTGAGCAACGTGTTCCGTGCTCCACCGTTCCTTATTTTGGGCCAGTCCTCGTGAAGTGCTCGTGTTGACGAGTTTTTCGCTCCGGCTTTTAATCAGATTAAGGAACTGTATCCTCCGGCAGAAATGTTTCCATGTTAACAGCTGGCTCTAGCCTTCCCAATTATGTAATTGTATTTAACCGCATTTAATCCTCATTGTTTCATTATTGTCTCATTGTCATGGTACTTTCCCATCGTTGCATTGTTGTCCAATTACTCTCCCAAAAGCTGTTTTTACCATCCTCCCTGCCCCTTTCAGAACTCTCTTCCTCTCTTTATCACTGTTACCCCTCTCTCTGTTTGTCGCTATATCTGTCTTCCCCCCTCTAATTTTTAATTTTCTCTCTAACACTCTCTCACCCCCATGGTGTCTCCATCTGTATGTTCCAGAATGGAGGTCAGGTAGTGAAGGGCACTGGGGGGAGAGAGAGCGAGAGGGTGCAAAAGAGAGAGAGAGAGAGAGAGAGAGAGAGAGAGAGAGGAGAGAGGGAGGAGAGAGCGGAAGAGAGAGAGAGAGAGAGAGAGAGAGGTACACGGTTCAACACTAAGAATGTTTCTGAGATGCACCTCCGGTGTCTCTACCGGCATCGTTGGCTCGTGGAGCCACCTGCTCTTTCTCTGACTTTGCAGTAGGAGGTGGTGGGGGGGCAGCCTCCATCCAGGAGGACCTATTTCTAAACCCACAACTTAGCTATCTAGGCTTAAACCCTATGTCCTACTGTGCATGTTGACGTGAACAATGCTGTCACAAAATTGTAACTCTGAAATATATTTATGAATCCATTTTCTTGTCAACATATGACAATATATGTACTCAGTGTATTTGTATGTACTGAGAGCAGCCGTGAGGGGTGTGAGGAGGGTGGGGGGTGAGTAGGTCAGTGGCAGGTTTGAACACGGCTGTCCCACCATTACGCACTTTACAGAGAGAGACCTGCTACAGGTACTGTGCAGCACTTTACAGGGAGAGACCTGCTATAAGTACTGTGCTGCACTTTACAGAGAGAGACATAGGTACTGTTTTACAGAGAGAGAGACCTGCTATGGTACTGTGCAGCACTTTACAGAGAGAGACCTGCTAGAGGTACTGTGCAGCACTTTACAGAGAGAGACCTGCTATAGGTACTGTACTGCACTTTACAGAGAGAGACCTGCTATAGGTTACTGTGCTGAACACAGCACTATACGTACTGTGCTGACACTTTAGAGAGAGACCTGCTATGGTACTATAGGTACTGCTATAGGTACTGTCAGCACTTTACAGAGAGAGACCTGCTATAGGTACTGTGCAGCACTTTACAGAGAGAGACCTGCTATAGGTACTGTGCAGCACTTTACAGAGAGAGACCTGCTATAGGTACTGTGCAGCACTTTACAGAGAGAGACCTGCTATAGGTACTGTGCAGCACTTTACAGAGAGAGACCTGCTATAGGTACTGTGCAGCACTTTGCAGAGAGAGACCTGCTATAGGTACTGTGCAGCACTTTACAGAGAGAGACCTGCTATAGGTACTGTGCAGCACTTTACAGAGAGAGACCTGCTATAGGTACTGTGCGGCACTTTACTGAGAGAAACCTACTATAGGTACTGTGCTGCACTTTACAGGGAGAGACCTGCTATAGGTACTGTGCAGCACTTTACAGAGAGAGACCTGCTATAGGTACTGTGCAGCACTTTACAGAGAGAGACCTGCTATAGGTACTGTGCAGAACTTTACATAGAGAGACCTGCTATAGGTACTTTGCAGCCACTTTGCAGAGAGAGAGACCTGCTATAGGTACTGTGCACCACTTTACAGAGAGAGACCTGCTATAGGTACTGTGCAGCACTTTACAGAGAGAGACCTGCTATAGCTACTGTGCAGCACTTTGCAGAGAGAGAGACCTGCTATAGGTACTGTGCAGCACTTTACAGAGAGAGACCTGCTATAGGTACTGTGCAGCACTTTACAGAGAGAGACCTGCTATAGGTACTGTGCTGCACTTTACAGAGAGAGAGACCTGCTATAGGTACTGTGCTGCACTTTACAGAGAGAGACCTGCTATAGGTACTGTGCTGCACTTTACAGAGAGAGACCTGCTATAGGTACTGTGCTGCACTTTACAGAGAGAGACCTGCTATAGGTACTGTGCTGCACTTTACAGAGAGAGACCTGCTATAGGTACTGTGCAGCACTTAACAGAGAGAGACCTGCTATAGGTACTGTGCTGCACTTTACAGAGAGAGACCTGCTATAGGTACTGTGCTGCACTTTACAGAGAGAGAGACCTGCTATAGGTACTGTGCTGCACTTAACAGAGAGAGAGACCTGCTATAGGTACTGTGCAGCACTTTACAGAGAGAGAGACCTGCTATAGGTACTGTGCAGCACTTTACAGAGAGAGACCTGCTATAGGTACTGTGCTGCACTTTACAGAGAGAGAGACCTGCTATAGGTACTGTGCAGCACTTTACAGAGAGAGACCTGCTATAGGTACTGTGCATCACTTTACAGAGAGAGAGATCTGCTATAGGTACTGTGCAGCATTTTACAGGGAAGGATTTACAATTCCAAGAAGTGCAGATCACACTAGATGACAAAAATGCCACCAAATGCCTGCACGTCACTCTTCAACTTTTTCATTCTATCCTCTGGAACCTTCCCTCTCTTTCCTTTTAGCCGGTCGTTCCCAGCCTCTCCTTCAGCTCTCTTTCCTGCCCTTCATCCGTTCCACCCTTCCGCTACTTGTGCTTTTCCAAATTTTAAAATCCCATTCTAACACCCACCAGATGCTCGCAATTGTTTAGTCAAAAGGATATTAATGCCGTAATGACTAGCTGTGTTGAAAATGTTTTTTTTTTCAACTAAATAAAATTCTAACAGAAGTCAGGTTAGTCAGGTTAAAGATGCTAATAAAACCAGGGGTTGGGGTTTGCGTGGGACTTGGTATCTTGTTGCCGAGTGACCGTATGCGCCCCCCTGCACCCCCCTCCCCCCTTCCCCCTACCCCCCCAGGCACATGGCAGAATTTCTGGTGCAGCCATCTGTGAAAATGAGAACCAGGAAGTACTCATCCTCTCTTCACATCATTCAGGAGACAGGAGCTGTTTAGGACTCTCTCTATCTCTCTCACACACGCACACACACTCACATGCACATACACACACTCACATTCACACAAACACACTTATACACACATATATGCACAAACACACTCACATACAAACACACACCTTCAGACACACATACATACACACACACGCTCTCTCACATTCACACACACACACACACACATACGCTCACACACACTCAGACACATACATACACACACACTCACATACCAAAACACGCCTACACGCACTCAGACGCACATACATACACACACACACTCACACTCTCACATGCATACACACACACACACATGCACTCACACACACACACATACACACACACCCCCCCCACACACACATGCATAAAGAGCACTATAGCATAGCATTCAGAAAGACTGACAGAAACAGGAGAAATTGGCAGTCTGCATTAACAGCAGTAAGCGGAATAGGTAGCAAATGAGAAAGGGAGAGAGAGGGAGAGCGAGGGAGAAAGAGGGAGGGAGAAGGAGAGATAGGGTGAAAGAGAGAGCTGACAGAAGGACACACTGACACACAGGGGCGCCAGGATTGACAGAGATGATGTGAGTGCTTCTTTCTCTGTTCCCCACTCTCTCCCTCTCTCTCTCCGTTCCTCTCTGTCCCTCTCTCTGCTGACCTCATCTCTGCCTTCTCTCTCCCTCTGCCTGCGTAGCTGCACCAGTGCCTTCCGCTTCCCTCTCTCGTTCTCTTCCCCTCCCGCCCCTCTCCCTCTCTCCATCCTTCCATTCATGCCGTCCTTCCGCTTTGTTATGGGGGGGGGGGGGTTGACGAACATGTGGAGAGGAGGTGAGAGTGATTTAAAGAGGAGAACGAGAAGAGAGGGATTCAAAGAGGAGAACAAGAAGAGAGGGATCCAGAGAGGAGAACGTGAAGAGAGGGATTCAGAGAGGAGGAATAAGAACAGAAGGATTCAGAGAGGAGGAATGAGAACAGAAGGATTCAGTGAGAAGAGAGGAATTTAGAGGGAAGAGAGAAATGCAGAGAGGAGGAACTAGAAGAGAGGGATTCAGAGAGGAGGAACTAGAAGAGAGGGATTCAAAGAGGAGAATGAGAAGAGAGGGATTCAGTGAGGAGAGAGGGATTCAGTGAGGAGGAACGACACCTGGGCTCCAGCAATGGAAAGAACAGAGGAACAGGCAAACAAGGGGTAACAGAGGGGCAAGAGGTGAGAAAAGGGAGATGAAAGGATGAAATTAAGGGACTGATGGAGGTGGAGGGATGGCGAGAGAGGTGAAGTGATGAAACTGCAGAGTTAGAGGATGGAGGGAAGAAAGCAAAGAAAGAGAAAAGAATAGCAGCTGCAATAGTATTAGTAGTAGTAGTGGTAGTAGTAGTAGTAGCAGTAGCAGTTAATAGTAGTAGTAATAATAGTGTTGTTGCTACAGTGTATAACATTTAGTGATAATTATGACTAATGTGTTCATGATAATATGTATTTCTGTATAAATTGACAATGTTTACATGTGTATTTCATCCTAATCCTAAGCATTTTTAATTTGGGGGGGGGGGATAGCACATGTAGAGAGAATATGTAGGGAGGAAAAGTGTAATATTCAGAAGAAGGGAAAAGGTAAAAACAATCATGGAACTGAATTAAAAGCAAAAGAGCTATATAAATATATATTATTTCATATGAAAGCAATGAAATATTTTTGCTTACTTGCTGATTTATCATACAATTTTATTACAGCTATCATAACTATTTAATGTTCTTTGCCTATTTATTGCGGTTCTTACAGTATATGCCTGTATATTAGTGTAGTAATAATTATTTCAGTTTACTTCCTGTATCTCATAACTGTGACACAATAATTTTCATGCATCTTTATCATCGCACATTCCTAATAAAGCAAAGTGCATCATGCAGCGTTGTGATTAAACGAATCCGTGTTCCGTGTTCGCTTCAGATTTCCGTCCTTCGAGCGTAATGACATTTGTCTGCGTCCTTCCCTTCTCCACGGTGTGACACGCGCAATTACCGGCGTCGCGTTGGCGATGCGTTCATCGCCGAGCGTTACCTGCCTGTAACCGAGGCCACGCGTTATCACCGAGCCTCTGTCTTCCCTCGGTTTAACATTAAACCCAGCTTCTGAGCGTGTTCCTCACCCTCGGCCATCTCTTTACAAATGGTCCGTCTTTGATAATCGTGTCCGTCGTTTGGCGCGAGGTCAGTATTAGCTTCTTTTTGTGGTTTGAGTTGCCGAGGCTGTCCCCCCCCCCCCCCCTGCAGGGAGGTGGTACGCTCCGCTCTCTCACGAGCAGAGTGGAAGAGCGGAGCGTTCCAAACGGAATGGGGGGGGGCGTCCCGGCTGATCGGGGAGCGCGTCGGTTTTTTATGAATGGGCGAGCGGTGACAGAGGCGGAGGAGCGGGTCCGTCACTCGGCTGACGGAGCGGCGCGGGCGGACCGGCGTCCTGCGGGTCCGACGGCGGCGCGGCGCGGCGGAGCCGGCGCTGCGGTTTGCAGTCCGTGCGACGCACGCGCGCGCTTGCCTTTTATTCCCCCCTGAAACGATTTCATGCGTGGGTTCCTGTGTGTGTGTGTGTGTGTGTGTGTGTGTAAGCGTGTCTGAGTGGGAGTGTATGAAGGTGCGTGTGTGTGAGTGGGTGTGTATGAAGGTGTGTGTGTGTGTGTGTGTGTGTGTGATTGAGTGTGTGTGTGTGTGTGTGTGCGTATCTGTGAGTGTGTGTGTGTGTATACGTACACACAGACGCAATGGGGGGTGGGGGCAGGGGGGGGGGGGGGTGGAGCACCAGCTGTTTGTATTCTGTACGGGTGTCTGGCTGTTAGACCGTTTGCGAATGAGCCCTATCACCCCAGGCCAGCCCCCCCACCACCCCACCCCCCCACCCCCTGACTCCCACACTGTCAAAATTACATCACATTCTTCCTCCGTTTTTTTATGTTAAACCTCTCTCCACCTCCCCCCTCGCTTGCACAAACACTCCCTCCTTTTCTCTCTCTCTCTCTGCCTCTCTTGCTGTCGCAGTCAGAGCGCACCGTCTCTCTCCTCTCCCTCTCTCTCTCTTTCTCTTTCTCTCTCTCTCTCTCTCTCGATCCCTCTCTCTCTTTTTCTCTCTCTCTCCCTGTCTCTGTCAAGTATGAAGGGTCTGGGAGCGCCAGGCCCTCGCTCTCTCGCTCTCTCTCTCTCCGTCTCTCTCTCCTCCTCTCCTCCTCTCTCGCGGCTCTCCCTGGCTGTTCTCTCGCTGGAAGACGAGGAGGAGGAGGGGGAGAGGAGGGAGAGGAGGAGGAGGAGGAGGAGGCGGCGGCGGCGGCGGAGGGGGGGAAATGGCGATGGGGGGAAGCGGAGAGGAGGATCTCTCTCTCTCTCTCTCCCTCTCTTCTTCGTGGCCGTCCCTGGCCCCCCAGCACAGGAGCGTGTGGTTCATTTACAGGTAGCGGCTGCTTTTCTTCTCTACGGAGGGAGAGGAGGGGGGGGGGGGGGAGGAAGAGCGGGAGAGGCGAGGACGCAGTTGCATGCGCACGAACGCAGACTGACTGACGGACGGATAGGAAGGCGTGCACAGACTGAAGGGATGCATGGTAATGTGTGCGTGCGTGTGTGTGTGTGTGTGTGTGTGTACGCATGTGTGTCTGTGTGTGTGTGTGTGTGCGTGCGTGCGCGTGTGTGTGCGTCAGCATGTAATGTCAGCCTTTGCAAAGCATTCGGTTAGGGGAAGCAGAGGTCTGCTGATTCTGTTTGCTCGGTATAGAGTGTGCGTGTACGTGCTTGCACATATGTGTGTGTGCGTGTGTGTGCTTGTGAGTGTGTGTGTGTGAGAGAGAGAGAGAATGTGTGTGCTTGTGTATGCTTATGAATGAGTGACTATGTGTGCCTGTGATTGTGTATGTGCATGTTTATGCTTGTGCATGTGTGAGTGTATATGTGTGCGCGTGTGCGTACGTGCGTTTGTGTGTGTGTTTGTGTGTGTTTGTGTGAGAGCATGTAATGTCAGCTTTAACAAAGCATTCAGTTAGGGCAACCTGAGGTTTGCTGATTATGTTTGCAAAGTCTAGTGTGAGTGTATATGTGTGCGCGCGTGCGTGTGTGTGTGTGCGTGTGCGTGTTTGCATGTGTGTGCTTCTACATATGTCTGTGCATGCATGTGCTTGTGAATGAGTGACTGTGTTTGTGTGTGTGCGCTTGTGTGTATGTGTGTATTTATGTGTGTGTGTATGTGTGTATATGTGTGTGTGTGTGTGTTTCTGTGTATATATGTGTGTGTGTGTGTTTGTGTGCTTTGTGAGTCATTACTGAGAATGAATGGGACAGACAATAGAGTGGCTCCTTGTCTTAAACATCTTAAACAGGTCTGTGTGTAGAACAGGTCTGTATGTAGTCTCCCTGTGTTAAACAGGTCTGTATGTATAACAGGTCTGTATGTAGTTTCCCTGTGTTAAACAGTCTGT
The DNA here is from genome assembly GCA_025169545.1 of Anguilla japonica. Taxonomy (NCBI): domain Eukaryota; kingdom Metazoa; phylum Chordata; class Actinopteri; order Anguilliformes; family Anguillidae; genus Anguilla; species Anguilla japonica. Next base: position 9,428,645 of record CM045899.1, read on the forward strand.
ATTTATAACAGGTCTGTACGTGGTTTCCCTGTGTTAAACAGTCTGTATTTATAACAGGTCTGTACGTGGTTTCCCTGTGTTAAACAGGTCTGTACGTATAACAGGTCTGTATGTAGTCTCCCTATGTTAAACAGGTCTGTATGTAGTTTCCCTGTGTTAAACAGGTCAGTATGTAGTTTCCCTGTGTTAAACAGGTCTGTACGTATAACAGGTCTGTATGTAGTCTCCCTGTGTTAAACAGGTCTGTATGTATAACAGGTCTGTATGTAGTTTCCCTGTGTTAAACAGGTCTGTATGTAGTTTCCCTGTGTTAAACAGGTCTGTATGTATAACAGGTCTGTACGTGGTTTCCCTGTGTTAAACAGGTCTGTATGTGTGTATAACAGGTCTGTATGTAGTTTCCCTGTGTTAAACAGGTCTGTATGTAGTCTCCCTGTGTTAAACAGGTCTGTACGTATAACAGGTCTGTATGTAGTCTCCCTGTGTTAAACAGATCTGTATGTAGTTTCCCTGTGTTAAACAGGTCTGTATGTATAACAGGTCTGTATGTAGTTTCCCTGTGTTAAACAGGTCTGTATGTATAACAGGTCTGTATGTAGTTTCCCTGTGTTAAACAGGTCTGTATGTAGTTTCCCTGTGTTAAACAGGTCTGTATGTAGTTTCCCTGTGTTAAGCAGGTCAGTATGTAGTTTCCCTGTGTTAAACAGGTCTGTATGTAGTTTCCCTGTGTTAAACAGGTCTGTATGTAGTTTCCCTGTGTTAAGCAGGTCTGTATGTAGTTTCCCTGTGTTAAACAGGTCTGTATGTAGTTTCCCTGTGTTAAACAGGTCTGTATGTAGTTTCCCTGTGTTAAACAGGTCTGTATGTAGTTTCCCTGTGTTAAACAGGTCTGTACGTAGTTTCCCTGTGTTAACAGGTCTGTATAGTTTCCCTGTGTTAAACAGATCTGTATGTAGTTTCCCTGTGTTAAACAGGTCTGTATGTAGTTTCCCTGTGTTAAACAGGTCTGTATGTAGTTTCCCTGTGTTAAACAGGTCTGTATGTATAACAGGTCTGTATGTAGTTTCCCTGTGTTAAACAGGTCTGTATGTAGTTTCCCTGTGTTAAACAGGTCTGTATGTAGTTTCCCTGTGTTAAACAGGTCTGTATGTAGTTTCCCTGTGTTAAACAGGTCTGTATGTAGTTTCCCTGTGTTAAACAGGTCTGTATGTATAACAGGTCTGTATGTAGTTTCCCTGTGTTAAACAGGTTTGTATGTATAACAGGTCTGTATGTAGTTTCCCTGTGTTAAACAGGTCTGTGTAGTTTCCCTGTAGAAACAGGTCTGTATGTAGTTTCCCTGTGTTAAACAGGTCTGTATGTATTTTCCAGGTCAGTATCTGTAGTTTCCCTGTGTTAAACAGGTCTGTATGTATAACAGGTCTGTATGTAGTTTCCCTGTGTATAACAGGTCTGTACGTAGTTTCCCTGTGTTAAACAGGTCTGTATGTAGTTTCCCTGTGTTAAACAGGTCTGTATGTAGTTTCCCTGTGTTAAACAGGTCTACGTATAACAGGTCTGTATGTAGTCTCCCTGTGTTAAACAGGTCTGTGCGTAGTTTCCCTGTGTTAAACAGGTCTGTATGTATAACAGGTCTGTATGTAGTTTCCCTGTGTTAAACAGGTCTGTATGTAGTTTCCCTGTGTTAAACAGGTCTGTATGTAGTTTCCCTGTGTTAAGCAGGTCTGTATGTAGTTTCCCTGTGTTAAACAGGTCTGTATGTAGTTTCCCTGTGTTAAACAGGTCTGTATGTAGTTTCCCTGTGTTAAACAGGTCTGTATGTAGTTTCCCTGTGTTAAACAGGTCTGTATGTATAACAGGTCTGTGCGTAGTTTCCCTGTGTTAAACAGGTCTGTATGTATAACAGGTCTGTATGTAGTTTCCCTGTGTTAAACAGGTCTGTATGTATAACAGGTCTGTATGTAGTTTTCCTGTGTTAAACAGGTCTGTATGTAGTTTCCCTGTGTTAAACAGGTCTGTATGTATAACAGGTCTGTATGTAGTTTCTCTGTGTTAAACAGGTCTGTATGTATAACAGGTCTGTATGTAGTTTCCCTGTGTATAACAGGTCTGTATGTATAGCAGGTCTGTGCGTAGTCTCCCTGTGTATAGCAGGTCTGTATGTAGTTTCCCTGTGTATAGCAGGTCTGTATGTAGTTTCCCTGTGTATAGCAGGTCTGTATGTATAACAGGTCTGTGCGTAGTCTCCCTGTGTATAGCAGGTCTGTGCGTAGTCTCCCTGTGTATAGCAGGTCTGTGCGTAGTCTCCCTGTGTATAACAGGTCTGTATGTATAACAGGTCTGTGCGTATAGCGGGTCTGTGCGTAGTTTCCCTGTGTATAGCAGGTCTGTATGTATAGCAGGTCTGTGCGTGCTCTCCTCGCGGCTGCGCGGGGGTCTGGCGGTTAGCAGGCACGCTTGGCGTGCGCAGCGCGTCCCGGGCGTTATAAATAGACATAAACGGCCGCGCTGGAGGCAGGGTAAGAGATCTGTATGTAGTTTCCCTGTGTTAAACAGGTCTGTATGTAGTCTCCCTGTGTTAAACAGGTATGTATGTATAACAGGTCTGTATGTAGTTTCCCTGTGTTAAACAGATCTGTATGTAGTTTCCCTGTGTTAAACAGGTCTGTATGTAGTTTCCCTGTGTTAAGCAGGTCTGTATGTAGTTTCCCTGTGTTAAACAGGTCTGTATGTAGTTTCCCTGTGTTAAACAGGTCTGTATGTAGTTTCCCTGTGTTAAGCAGGTCAGTATGTAGTTTCCCTGTGTTAAACAGGTCTGTATGTAGTTTCCCTGTGTTAAACAGGTCTGTATGTAGTTTCCCTGTGTTAAACAGGTCTGTATGTAGTTTCCCTGTGTTAAACAGGTCTGTACGTAGTTTCCCTGTGTTAAACAGGTCTGTATGTAGTTTCCCTGTGTTAAACAGGTCTGTATGTAGTTTCCCTGTGTTAAACAGGTCTGTATGTAGTTTCCCTGTGTTAAACAGGTCTGTACGTAGTTTCCCTGTGTTAAACAGGTCTGTGCATAGTTTCCCTGTGTTAAACAGATCTGTATGTAGTTTCCCTGTGTTAAACAGGTCTGTGCGTAGTTTCCCTGTGTTAAACAGGTCTGTATGTAGTTTCCCTGTGTTAAACAGGTCTGTATGTATAACAGGTCTATATGTAGTTTCCCTGTGTTAAACAGGTCTGTATGTAGTTTCCCTGTGTTAAACAGGTCTGTATGTAGTTTCCCTGTGTTAAACAGGTCTGTATGTATAACAGGTCTGTATGTAGTTTCCCTGTGTTAAACAGGTTTGTATGTATAACAGGTCAGTATGTAGTTTCCCTGTGTTAAACAGGTCTGTGTGTAGAACAGGTCTGTATGTAGTTTCCCTGTGTTAAACAGGTTTGTATGTATAACAGGTCAGTATGTAGTTTCCCTGTGTTAAACAGGTCTGTATGTATAACAGGTCTGTATGTAGTTTCCCTGTGTATAACAGGCCTGTGTGTATAACAGGTCTGTACGTAGTTTCCCTGTGTTAAACAGGTCTGTATGTAGTTTCCCTGTGTTAAACAGGTCTGTATGTAGTCTCCCTGTGTTAAACAGGTCTGTACGTATAACAGGTCTGTATGTAGTCTCCCTGTGTTAAACAGGTCTGTGCGTAGTTTCCCTGTGTTAAACAGGTCTGTATGTATAACAGGTCTGTATGTAGTTTCCCTGTGTTAAACAGATCTGTATGTAGTTTCCCTGTGTTAAACAGGTCTGTATGTAGTTTCCCTGTGTTAAGCAGGTCAGTATGTAGTTTCCCTGTGTTAAACAGGTCTGTATGTAGTTTCCCTGTGTTAAACAGGTCTGTATGTAGTTTCCCAGGTCTGTTAATACAGGTCTGTATGTAGTCTCCCTGTGTTAAACAGGTCTGTATGTATAACAGGTCTGTGCGTAGTTTCCCTGTGTTAAACAGGTCTGTATGTATAACAGGTCTGTATGTAGTTTCCCTGTGTAAAGCAGGTCTGTATGTATAACAGGTCTGTATGTAGTTTTCCTGTGTTAAACAGGTCTGTATGTAGTTTCCCTGTGTTAAACAGGTCTGTATGTATAACAGTCTGTATGTAGTTTCTCCTGTGTTAAACAGGTCTGTATGTATAACAGGTCTGTATGTAGTTTCCCTGTGTATAACAGGTCTGTGCGTATAGCAGGTCTGTGTGTATAGCAGGTCTGTATGTAGTTTCCCTGTGTATAGCAGGTCTGTATGTAGTTTCCCTGTGTATAGCAGGTCTGTATGTATAGCAGGTCTGTGCGTAGTCTCCCTGTGTATAGCAGGTCTGTGCGTAGTCTCCCTGTGTATAGCAGGTCTGTGCGTAGTCTCCCTGTGTATAACAGGTCTGTATGTATAACAGGTCTGTGCGTATAGCGGGTCTGTGCGTAGTTTCCCTGTGTATAGCAGGTCTGTATGTATAGCAGGTCTGTGCGTGCTCTCCTGGCTGCTGCGCGGGGGTCTGGCGGTTAGCAGGCACGCTCGGCGTGCGCAGCGCGTCCCGGGCGTTATAAATAGACATAAACGGCCGCGCTGGAGGCAGGGTAAGAGACTGCCGCGTGGCGCAGTGGGGGGGGCGGGGGGGGGGGGGGGGTTTGGGAGAGAGCGCGGGCGGCTCCAAACCAGGCCCTAAACCGCCAGCCGTGCGGGCAACGGGCACGCTGGGCTACAGGAGAGCCCTGTCGCCATTTCAGAGGTGTGCAGAGTGCGCGCGCGTTCGCAGGACCCGTGAGGTCATCTCGCGGTTCACATCACGGTCCCAGCTTTGGGGTCTGAAATGAGGTGCAGGAACGTATCTGTCCGTGGACAAAAATAAGGCCTAACAGAGGGTTATTGTACAGTGTAAACTTGCGAAGGGTAAATGGTAAATGGACTGCATTTTATATAGCGCTTTTATCCAAAGCGCTCTACAGTTGATGCCTCTCATTCACCAGAGCAGTTAGGGGTCAGGTGTCTTGCTGAGGGTCACTTCGACGCGCCCGGGGCGGGTTTCGAACCGGCAACCCTCCGACTGCCAGACAACCGCTCTGACGCCCCCTACGGGTTGCCTTAAGGGTTGCCTGTTCTGTGCTTTTGTGGCGTACGTGTGAAAACGGGTCTGCGCTGCGTGGAATCTGCGGCGTGGCGCGCGAAGAATTTGCAAGCGCGTGGTCAGTAACTGGCGCCCGCGTACGCCGCACGGACGATGATTGGTTGGCGACCGCCAAGCGTCACTCCGCAGGGTCATGTGTGCGGTCAGTCTTACGGTTCTGGAATTTCAAAACGAACGGCCTGCCCCCGTACTGCACGGCGCACGAGTGTAAACGCTCCGCCCGCTCGCGAATGTCACACGCGACGTAAATCACGCAAAACCGCTCAGACCACGCAGAAGCATAAAACTGCCCTAATCAAAGCTAGCTAACGTGACCGCTAGCTTTATGAGCAGCCTGTCTGGTAGAGTTTGATACCGGGGCGGAGAGAGATGGATTTCTCTGGGGAGGATTTGGGAGACCTTGTGTGTGTGTGTGTGCGTGTGTGTGCGTGTGTGTGCGTGTCTGAGTGGGAGTGTATGAAAGTGTGCGAGAGCAAAAAAAGAGATGCTTTTGGGAACAGTGTGTGAGAGTGCATGCTTACGAAGGTTAGCCGCTGACCTCACCTTGCTGGTGATGCCGTTTGGATCTGCTGTGAGGACCTGGGAATTTAGCGAGTGGACCAGTGCTGAGGAGAGAACCTTTTATCCTGAGATTACTGCTGTGTGATCATTAGACAGACAGACAGACAGACAGACAGATAGATATACAGATAGACAGATTACATTACATTATGTTTATTTAGCAGACACTTTTATCCAAAGCGACGTACAAAAGTATGTGTCATGGTCATTGGACAACTACAAAACACTGGTTCAATAAGGTACAGTACTCATTTTGTACAGCTATTTATATCCAAGAACACAGTTCAGTTCACGCAGTGAACATCGTTCTGACCTAACTTATGCCAAGCCAAACTAGGGAGAAGAACAAGCTACAATATTAGGACTAATACAGATAACAAAAAGTGCTGGAATGGGGGTACATGTAACATGAGTGTCATGAAAGGGGGGGATTTAAAGTGAAATGATACACAGAGTGGAGGCAGTTAGTCCGGGTATAGTCTGAAGAGATGCGTCTTTCAGACCACGGCAGAAGATGGGTAGTGAGGTAGAGGTTCGAAGAGGGACAGGGTGTTCGATGTATAGATAGATAGATAGACAGACAGACTGACAGATAGATAGATAGATAGATAGATAGATAGACAGATACATACATAGATAGATAGATAGATAGACAGACAGACTGACAGATAGATAGATAGATGGATAGACAGACAGACAGACAGACAGACAGACAGATAGATAGATAGATAGACAGACAGACAGACAGACAGACAGACAGACAGATAGATAGATAGATAGATAGATACATACATAGATAGATAGATAGATAGATGGATAGATAGATAGACATACAAACAGACAGACAGACAGACAGACAGATAGATAGATAGATAGATAGATAGATAGATAGATGGATAGGTAGAGTATAGAGGGGGAAATCCCTCTGATGGCGGGGGGGGGGGGGGGGGGGGGGGGGGGTTGGAGGGGTTGGCGGCTGCGCAGGCTCACGGGCGGATTAGCGGTGTGCTCGTACAGCGCGTCGCAGCCGAGACGGCGACCGATCGCCTCGCGGTCGCGAGCGTAGCCGACCGCTCGCCACGGCACGCGAACTGACACCCCGCCGCCTGCGAGGCCGGTGCTCGGGTTTACCGACCGATGCTCGGACTGGCTGACAGACGAGGCCGCCTGACGCCCCCTAGCGGACGGAGCGAGGAACCGCTACTGCCTTAGCCCAGTTTAGCTTAGCGCTGTTTAACTGCCTTGGAGAAGTTCCACCTCTACTCAGATCCCAGTAATAACGCTCGCCCAACGACAGCGAACTCATACGATCTCCGTTCGTGCGTTTTTAAACAAGGTACTTCTGTGTCATTGATATCTGCCAGATGGTAAATGCCGTATGATGGCCAGCCGTATGTGTTCCTGTAATTCATTTAGAGTTGAAAAAAAAATCACAATATAAAAAAGGAAAATACAGCCAGAACATATACAGCTTATTCAGAGTAGGACATCCAGAATAAGATGAAAGTCCAGATATGAGCATTCAGAATTAGGATATTCTGTTAATGTTCCAACTAACCACAGAATATTAAGTCAGTTAAGCCTAATATTTGAAATGCAGTAAATGTTTTCATAACGCAAATAACCCCAGATGTGAAAATGCATGCGGCTGTTTACTGAGCAAGTAACTAACTAAGCAGAGACTATGGATGGGCGAGTGTTGACTGAGGTAGAGGAGAACTCTGTCTTTCGCCTGACACCACTGCATTAGCATTTGGAAAAACAAATAAGAAATGCTAATAACTTATTTTTGATATGCTCGAAGTGGTTCATGCCTCCACTACCTTCAAGTATTGACAGATGCTTTTATCTAGAATGACTTGCACATCTTATACATATTTACATGCCATTTATTTGTACTTATATATTTTATAATGCACTGTTCTCTCATGGTCTATAACTATGACCAGCTCCTTGGTGGAGAGTGAGGGTGCGTATATCCAGTATAGTAAGAGCACAGGTTTCATAGACTCTCCTGAGCTCCACTCTGCTTCTTATCTATTGGATGTTTCAGTTGGTAACAGGAAGTCCTGGTGCTGTTGTAGCACAGAACATCCCTTTGCCACAGATTTGTACTTAGTCACACTTTGTAATGGGAATTGGCGTGAAATTTGAGTTAAGAATATGGAGCAGGGTATCTGGAAGTTTTATTTAATCTGTGGTACTGGCCAGTTTAACGATTAGCCTTTTGTATTTTTCTATGCGTCGCTGCCTGAGCAACTGCTCTCAGATTTGTTCCTAAATTCCTATCACAATAACTGTCAGATTGATTGATTTTGACTGATTGAATGACTGCAATAGCGTCAGACATCTCTGACCTGCTCCGGGTGAAACCAGAGGCCCTAAACTCCGAGCTGAACTCCTACATTGCAAGCCAGTAGATAAGAGCGTCTGTCAAAGGAACGCGATGCGGTGCGATGTAAACTGCAGAGACGCCAGCTCTAACGCTTGTGTCACAGCCAGGAATAATGAGCTATCGTTTGCATCACACGTTTGCTTGTCCTTGAAACCACGTGGCCTCTTTCTGCAGGAGGAGCATAGGGGCTGTGGGGTTGCTGGTTGGTTGGCTTCTGGGACAGTTCGTGGGAGGTTAAGGGTTAGTTGACGCCGTGTGGTACTGGAATCCGGACTGTGCTGGTGCCAACTGTGGCCAGCAGACCAAAGTCCGAAGACCGTTTCCTCGGCCTGAATCCCCAGGATCGCTCCAGTCCTGTCCTTTGCTCAATGGTCATGGACTGCTTCAGCCCTGTTCCTCCCCTGCCCGTGCCTTGACGCTGTCTGAAGCTCCAGATCCATCATCCGGCTCCTGTAAACTGCACTATTCTGAACTGTATCATTTGGTCTTCTATTATTCCTGTTAGCTTTCACCTCAGCTGTAACCTGCACAACCCATTTTATTTGCTGTCTGCTACTTTACACCAGGCTGGCCAGTGGAGGATTGACTTACCCTCTTTAGCTGGGTTCTTCTCAAGATTTTTTCCCATTGGGGTGTTTTTTCTCGTCACTGTTTGAAGGTTTTCTCCCCACTGGGAGTTTTTTTTTACCTTATGTACATGCTATTTGGGGTTCAGGCCTGGTGTTTGCTCTGCTTGCACTTTTTGCTCTGTCTCTTGCCTTGCTACTCTGTAAAGTGTCTTTATGACAGTAAAAAGCGCTATACAAATAAAATTGAATTTCAATTGAATTGAACTGAAACAGCCCTGCAGGGCCAACCAGGCAAACTTTTGGGTGCCTGACTGACCAGCAGGGGTCGCTGGGGAGCATGAGTTGCTGTAAATACCCCGTCACTCAAATCACGGCCCTCGAGGGTCCAAGAACTGCTGGTTTTCCACCCTCCCTTTACCTGAGAGTCTGGTGTGAAGACAGTCTGGTCAACGAGTAGCACTAATCGTTCGATTTATCACCTGGTGGAAAAGAAAACCAGGGCTAGATCTGGATTCGAGGTCCAGATTTGAGTATTCATGCTGATGGAAGTCTTCCAATTGCGGGCCACTAACTGACTAACAAGTTTGTCCGTTGAGCTACTCTTGAAGTGCCTTCCTCTGACTCATGTCTGTGTGAGCCCAACTTGCGAACTGTGGTGTGATAAGCAGTCAGCCTTGGAGGAGAGCACATGCTTGTCTGAGCTGTCCCGTATCGACAGTGGAAGGTGTGATGAGCATTATTGGGCATTTACGATATTCAGTTCCTGTTTGTTTCTGGGGCATTTTGCTTTCAGACTTGTCTACAATCAGGGAAGTGTATGTCCAATCGGATTCAGGATGGGTGATTGACTTAGCCAGTCAAGAAAATGACACTTTCTGACCCTGAAAAACGTGGTTGCTTTAGCAGTACGCAGGGGAGTAGGAGTGAGTTTGACATTGAGGAGACGCATTTGCTCCCCAGCCCCAAGGTGAAGCGTCATCCAATGGGTTTTGAGGCATTTGGTTGGATCTGAGCAGATAAGACGTTTCCGTGCACTTCAGAAGTCATTCTGCTGCCATCAGCGGTCACATCATCGATAAAGAGAAGTGAGCCAGTTCCAGTGGCAGCTGTACATGTCCAGGCCATAACACCACCCCCACCCTGTTTCTCTGATGAGGAGGTGCTTTAGATCATGAGCAGTTCCTTTCCTTCTCCATACGTTCCTCTTTCCGTCATTTTGGTACAGGTGTGCTGGTGTACAGGGCCAACACAACAAAAATTGTGTCACTGTCCAAATACTTGCGCACTGCACTGTAGATCTGGACAGTTCTGAAAACATTACTGCCATTTCTTCTTCACAGTGTTTTCAGTGACTAAACGATTACCAACATGGGGTGCTACTTTGGAACAATACATGTATCCTAAGTTCGGGGGAGCATTCTTGAAGTCATGAAGTAGACTAATCTCACGAGCAGATGTTGTGAGAATGTTCCAGAATGTTCAATAATGTTCCAGAATGCTCTTGATAAGTTTCATGCCGCAGGGGAGGGTCATACTTCCTGTGTGTGTGGCTCTGACTGACTCCCTCCCTCTCTCTCTGTCTCACAGTGACTACATCATCAAGGAGAAGACGGTTCTTCTGCAGAAGAAAGACAATGAGGGGTTTGGCTTCGTGCTCCGCGGAGCTAAAGGTCAGTGGTCCTATTTGCTACTGTTTCTACTGTTTCTCTGAAAACACAGTGTTTTTATGCTTATTGCCTTTTTTCTATGAAATGATTCTATTTCTGCAGAAAGAGATTGTCATAGCTGTTCTGCAGGTATTTGTGCTAACAATAAAGGTTAATAAATGATTCCTATCACCCTTCTGTTTTCACTTTTTGGAATATAAGTTTCAAGGACAGGGCGAAAGCCGAGGGGGTTACAGATAGAGATGGAATCACAGAACAGAAAGTGCTTTGAGGGGAGCTGGGCCCCGGGCCTCATGGGGGATTTGTATATGGGTCAATATCCAGCTGCCTTACAGACTGCACCGCACGGTCTTCTGCCCCGGTTTCAGTTCTACCCATAATCCCCACGTTTTAGCTCCCCTTCTTATTTCTCTATTTCTCTCTCTCTCCCTTCTTTCTCACCCTCACCTTCTCTCTCTCTCTCTCTCTCTCTCTCTAGCTCAGACCCCTATAGAAGAGTTTACTCCCACCCCAGCCTTCCCTGCTCTGCAGTACCTTGAATCAGTCGATGAAGGGGGCGTGGCCTGGAGAGCCGGGCTGAGAATGGGGGACTTCCTCATTGAGGTTTGTGCGACTCTACGGTACAGTGACTTTGTACACACTGTGTGCTGGCCCTGTGCTGACTCTGTGCTGTATATGTGCTGACTTGCGCTGTCTCTGAGCTGGCTCTGTGCTGTATTTGTGCTGGCTCACCCTGTGCTGGCTCTGTGTTGATCTTGTGCTGGCTCTGGGCTGACTCTGGGCTGACTCTGTGCTGGCTCTGTGCCGACTCTGTGCTGTATCTGTGCTGACTTGCGCTGTCCTGTTCTGGCTCTGTGCTGACTGTGCAGGCTCTATGTTGATTCTGTGCTGACTGAGCTGGCTCTGTGCTGGCTCACCCTGTGCTGGCCCTGTGTTGACTCTGTGTTGATCCTGTTTTGGCTCTGCACTAATTCTGTGATGGTTCTGTGCTGATTTTGTTCTGGATCTATGTTGACTCTGTGTTGACTTTGCTGGTTCAGTGGGGACTCTGTGCTGTCTCTGTGCTGACTCTTTGGTGACTCTAGGCTGGCTCTTGCTGGCTTTGTGTTGACTCTGTGCTGACCCTGTTCTGACTCTGTTCTGATTCTGTGCTAGCTCTTTGCTGTCTCCGTGTTGACTCTGTGCTGACTTGCTGGCTCTGTGCTGACTGTGCTGGCTCTGTGCTGACTCTGTGCTGTCTCCGTGTTGACTCTGGGCTGACTGGCTCTTTGCTGAGCTCTGTGCTGACTCTAATGCTGACTGTGTGCTGGCTCTGTGTGACTGTTTGACTCTTGCTGGCTCTGTGCTGACTGAGCTAGCTCTGTGCTGACTGTGTGCTGACTGTGCTGACTCTGTGCTGGATCTGTGGCCTTCCTCTGTGCTGACTCTGTGCTGACTCTGTGCTGGATTCTGTGGCCTTCCTCTGTGCTGGCTCTGTGATGACTCTGTGCTGACTCTGTGCTGGCTCTGTGGGGACTTTGTGATGGTCTGTGCTGACTCTGTGCTGGCACTGTGGCCTTCCCTTAGCCCTGGGCTTTGCTGAAAGCATTGGCCTCTCGCCCTCTCTCAGGTGAATGGACAGAATGTGGTGAAGGTGGGACACAGACAGGTGGTCAACATGATCAGGCAAGGGGGCAACAGTCTCATGGTCAAGGTCGTCATGGTGACACGCAACCCTGACATGGAGGAGGCGTCCAGGAAGAAAAGTAAGCGCTCTCCCCTCAGCGGTGAGGTCATCACAGGGGCGGGCCTAGTGGAGGGGTGGTGATCAGGTGACAAGGAGGATCTTTAAGGAGCCCTTCACCCAAAAATCTAATCAAAAGACACCTCCGTTCACTTCAAGGGGTATTCCACCACATATTCAAACAACATTAACCTGATTTAACAGATGTGATTTAACACGTGTAACTGATTAAGTCTCTCTTAGTGACTGGCCAAAAAATATATAAGCAGAGATGTCAGCAGTGAATGATGTAAATTTAGTAGAGGTTAATGTCATAATGACATACATCTCTACCCTTTCTCATTTTTGAAAACTACAATGGGTGGGTAATTTGAATTTGGAGATAGCTACCTCTCACCTCCCATACTTGGTGAAGGGTGCATTGACTGAACTCACAGAGAGCTTTGGCATAGCGGCTGTTCCAACTATAAACAGTATTTGCTTGTGAGCTAGCCACCGTAGTGAACTCGCTGTGTCTTCTGTGCTCTGTGGCTCTTTTTGATGATGCTACACTGGATGAGGTGGGGAACACGGACGGTATCCATAGCACAGATACACAAACACATTAGGAGGGTAGACCAGAGTGACATCGGGCTGCAGCACCGATCACTGAAAAAATGTCAAAACTCAACACTACACACATTCACACTAGCTAAGTAAAAAATTACTAAAATGTATACCATTGTTGATTGTATTGATAACCATCCTTGATGCTTCAACATGTTTGATTTCACATTTTAAGCAAACAGCCTGAGGCTAGCTAACGTTAGCTTACTGTGTTTTTCTGCTTCTTCAATATGCCATGACCCACTGTAGGTATCATCAACATGTATCTATTAATGGCAATAGCATTACTATGTTCCAACATATTAGTACCACTATGCCATATCTACCATACACACATAGGGAATTTGATCCTATGAAGGACAGCACGGTATGCAATTTGAAATGAAATGCCCCTTCGTAAGTTATATACTGTAACAACCCATGCCTACAATAAACTATGGGCTATTAGCTATGGCTACTTAGCACCAAAGGCCCAAGTTTTTTAAAAAAGCACAGGGACTTGACGAACAAACTGTTTTCTGAAAACATTAAAGTCCATGCTTGCGATAGAATGACCTAAGGAGTGATTGAAAAGCCCTACATGAACACATTTCATTTTTAACTAGGAGTAGAACTGGTAATATTGCAACCAGTTTTTTCAGAACCAAATACTTCTGTTTTCTTCTTTGTTCAACTACGATGACAAGTCGAGCTGGCTGTGCACATTTCGCTGTTGATGTGTCATTTAGAAAAGCAACAAAAAAACGGCAATGAAAAAACAAATATGAGCGATATTTTTCTCTGATAAATTACCATGATGTGGAGAATATCCATAGTGGCTCTCCTATGAGGGAATGTCAATGATATCAACCAAACGTTTCTCCTTGCCCTGGCATAGTGCCTTGGTCTCCTCTCAACCTTCCTGTCTCACCACCGATTAAAAAATGTCTGTTCTTGCCAGATTTGTCATGACAAACCAAACCAAATATTGCACAAGTCGTGACCATGTCTGAAAAGCCTGCTTTGGGTCAAAAAGAAACACCCAGCCTCTCTGTTTGTATTCAGTAAGTGCGGCAACCTGTGACTGGTGTTGTCTGATGCCCGTCCATAGACTTTCAGCCCATTTTTAGCAAAGCAGGTACCTGGAGCATGTGGAGTAGTTTAGGGAAATATGTCTGCACCCCACTACAGGTGGAGAGCTGGTTAAGAGCTCATTTTAATCAGGAGGACAGCTACTCTTCTGAAAATAAAAGAAAAATCTAGGGTGGAATTCCTCTTTAAATGATCGGATGGACATCAGAACGGATGATGCCATAAATGGAACATCGGAACTTCAAAAATGTTTTTTTTTTTTTTTTGCTACAGATGAAAGATTAGGAGATTTTGCTTTGACACATGAAATTCGAAGCACACCAATTATTCTGAGCATAAAGCAGAATTTTCCCAAATTAGGATTCTTTTGGGGCTTCACCCTGGGCCTTACCACTCCGATCCAGATTACTGTTGCTTTTGTCCTTTTAAATTAACAGTGATTATGATGGTGGCTCTATTTCCGTCTGGCTCACCTTGAGAAGTTACTGTACCAACATGACTGGTGTTGTAAGCACTGGATAATTACATATGTGAGCTCTAATTTCACGCCTTTCTTAATCCCTCTGTGCTTTTTCCGGACAGTTCCTCAGCAGAGCAAGAGACTGGCCACGCCCGCCATTGCCCTGCGGTCCAAGTCGATGACCTCAGAGCTGGAGGAGATGGGTAAGACATGGGGGCACGAAAGACAGGAAAAGGGGAGAGGACAGAGAGAGAGGGAGGCGGTAGGCGGAGAGGGTGGTTGATGGGTGGAGAGAGGGATGATGGACAGAGTGGATGAGTGTAGAAATCAGGGGGTGTGTTGACAGGGGTGGGGGGGAGGGCCAATGGGTGGAGAGAGAGGGAGGGGCATCCAGGTGGGTTTTTTGGGAGAGCAGCAGAGAAGAAGAGGAGGGAGCTTGTGAACCAAAGCAGGAAGTGGATGTGAACGGGAGTTCTCAATGCGTTTCACTGTTCTTGCAGAGGTTCCACACTGTCACTTCCAGCACCCCCACTACAGGTAACCCCAAAATTACAACCCCCTCCCCCCCCCCCGCCCACCTCCCTGTCCCCTCCCTCACTGCCACCATCCCGCCCCTCCTGATATACCACACTAGAGACCCCAAACCCTTCCCCGGCGACAGGATCTAGGGACTGAGCGTTGCCGTGGTAACACTGCAAGGGGCAGTCGCTGTGTTCCGGTGGAGGAACACAGACTTCGGTTGGCTCTGTTACACTCGCACACGCTCAGTACGGTCACCGAGTAACAGAAAAAAAAAAAAATCAGCTCGTAGCGGTTCAGGAACTGAAGAAGCACTGAACGAATCCCCTCTGAAAAGGCACCAGCTGAACTGCAGTCGAACGCTCCTAAAATAGGCGCGGAACGAGGGAGGAGCGAGGTCGTGCGGAGAGATATTTTGAGGAGCTTCACTGTGGAACTGCAGACCGAGCTCCGCGTTCAGGCGAAACCCTGTTTTTACTCCGTAGCAGCGGCCTCCTTCTCTCGGGGGGCCTGCAGGATTGAATCTGGTCAAAAAATGTCAACCCCGACCTTTATGGCAAAGCAGATATTTAGCAGCCAAGCTACTGAATCAAGTGTGAGCCACACCATTAACATTACGCGTGAAATAATTCAGGCTCACACCCCGTAGGGCCACCGTAGTTCCACAATTCATTGACGCAACGGTATGTAAAACCACGATACGCAACCTCAGCCCTGGGGCCGCACTGCGATACGCATGATGACTGTACTTTGAGCCGATCTCATGGCAAAACCATAAAAACCTAAACCTTTGTGTTTCGAGTTCTGCCACGACTCGTGTTAACACAGTGCAGGGTTGGCTTTTTCCGCCATTTGCTTTGTCTCTGTTTTTCTACGGATGGCTTAGCATTAGCGACCAAGTGTCCACACTCAGCGGGCAGAGCCCCACCGATTTCACCTGCGAACCCATAATTCGATCAATCGATGGTGCGTAACCTCGTTCGGAATGAACCGTCGTGTCAAACAGAATGTTCCAGAAAGTGAATCCATTGATGTGTCCGATCGAAAGGGCTGGGGTGTAAATATGCGACTTTTATGCTCCATGGCTTGCATAGCTCATTCTGGCTTGATGTGGCCTTGAGAGAGAGAGGGTCAGTCACGCCCTATTAAAACGGTCCAGTTAAGAAGGTCTGGTTCAGTTCAGGGATTCTAATCGTGGATGGAATGACCGACACCGTGAGTTGTCAGGCTGGAATGTCCTCATCTCTGATGTAGACATCAACTGTGGATGTAAGAACACGAGAACGTGGATATTCATAAATACAAGAACAGGCCATTCAAGTCCGTTCAGTCGTCGACAGACTAGAGAGCGTCCAGCAATGACTGCATCAAGGCTGGACTTCAGTACCCAGAGGGTGTTTGCCCCTAGAAGCTACAGTATGTACGACTTGTAGTACCCCCCTAAACCCTGAGTAACCACTACTGTCTGTCCCTCATGTTTGCCTGCCCCCCCCCCCCCCCCCCCCCGTATCTGTGCCCCCCCCCGCCCCGCCCCCCCCCCCCCCCCCCCACTGACACACAGCATGCCCCTGAAGATACCCCACAGGCACCACCTCTGTCTTCTGTGCTACTTGTGATATGGTACTGTAGTACCGTATGCAGCACTATAGTACCATATGCACCTCCCCTACAATACTCTACCCCCACGCAGTATCGTAACACCGCCCTTCTTCAGTTCACCGTAATTCACCACAGTACCGTACCGTGCTAAGAGCCCTCTGGACTCTGCGATGCGTGGAACATGATCGGAATGACCGAATTCACTAATTAACAGAAAATCCGATAATTGATATGCAATTTGGTCGATCTTGAAAATGTTTCCTTGTTTCGTTGAAGTGCGATTAATCTGAAGGGGCGTGTAATTAGCCTGAAACCGCGCATTATGTCGTTCCGACGCATAAAGAGTGATGACGCAGTCCACAGATGTGCGCTAAGTGCCGTCATATGGTGAAAGTCCGCGCCTTTTCTCAGCTGAGTTGAGCTATAGCAACGTATCCAAGCAACCACTGCGAAGCCTTCGGAAGCCCTCAGGTTTTCAGTTCCTTGGAGTCACCAAGCTCACTCGTTTTACTGTAGTTCTCTTGTTATTGGTCAGGTCACAGTCATTCAAGTAGCTTTTGTAAGCTACAGTGGAGTTGTGCCTAGCTAACTGCTTTTGTACTATGAACTGTAATCACATATTTAAAATATGCACCTCTTTATATGAGAACGCCCCCCCCCCCCCCCAGCCCCCCTTCTCTTCTACACGCCATGTTGTTGGGTTAAAAAACATTTTTCAATCTCAACAGCCTCTCAAAACCTGCCCACAAAGATGAAAAACTTACAGTCGAACTTACTGACCCTTTCTGACTGACACAAACCCCCCAGTCAAAATTACTGACCGTTTCTGACTAACACAAACCTCCCAGTCAAAATGGCTGAAAACACAAACCCCCAGCCAAAATGGACTGACCAAACCTTTTCTGACTGACACAAACCTCCCAGTCAAAATGGCTGACCGTTTTTGACTAACACAAACCCCCCAGTCAAAATGGCTGACCCTTCCTGACTGACACAAACCTCCCAGTCAAAATTACTCTAGCGTTGCTAGCTTTGTTTTCAGGGGTAGATACGTAGTTTCATGGTTAGATACGTAGTTTCTGGGGTAGATACGTAGTTTAATGCTGCACGCTGCATATAATCACACCGGAGGTCCATTTTATTGGCCCAGAAAACAGCTACCTGCAACTTTGATTACTTTAACCAATGGACTCATCTTCAAAGTAACCCTGCTGGACAGGAAAATAAATACATATGCAGTATGTCATGTGAGAATGGGGAAATCCAAAATCAGGAAAATGTTTTAAAAAGATTTTCTAAGATCCTATTTGCTAAAGGCGCTCAATAATAATAATAATAATAATAATAATAATAATAATAATAATAATTTTGAAATTAGTGAAATAATGCACCGTTGGGATATAATGGGAACAGGACTTATGGCCTAAAGGTCTCAGGCTTGAATCACAGATAAATAAGTATATGATAAACAGCATTTACATTAGTAATGCCTACAAATTACTATTGCAACTCACACGGATCCTGTATTATATATTCATATTAAGTATTATAACGCAATCCACTTCTCTATTATTATACATAATAACCATGTCAAAGTGTTATACCATCATAACATTACCAGTATTATATTTAATTACTGTAAAATACCATAACACTACATTACTGTTTCCATGTTTAATTCATCGTGGATAACGCCTTTAACCTCGTTATGAATTAGAGAGAAAAACAAGCCTTGGATCTCCCGTAGTCCAGAAAAATCGGCCGTTCGGTGTTCTAACAGACTAATCCATCTCCTTTGTCTCTCTTTCTGCTGTGTCAACAGCAGGCAATAGTGAGAGGCGGTCAAGGAGAGAGCCTCTGTCTGTCTGTCTGTCTGTCTGTCTGTCTGTGGTTCCCTCGCAGAACGCATGTGAATGATGATGACTGGTAACAGCACCAGGGAGAGTTGGTATCTGGGGTTAGTTTCATGGCTGGTCCTGGTGCTGGTGCCGGTCCCGGTGCTGGTCCCGGTGCCGGTGCTGGTGGGAGAAGCTCTAATAACGTCTTTCCTTTCCTGCTTGTTTCAGCTGCCGCTACTCCGTGGAGGAAGAAATCAGGTGATTAGCAGGCTATGCTTGGCGGCGCTACGCGCTGCTGTGTGTGTGTTTTCATATGGGTCTGGTGAGCGTTTGTTTAGAGTGCGGCTGTGGCTCACTGTCTCCTTGCTGCTCCTCAGAGAGCGAGACCTCGCAGGCCACGGAGAAGAAGAGAACCGTCTATCAGATGGCTCTGAGTAAGCTACCGCACGCCGCCGCCGGGGGGGGGGGGCAGGGGGGGGTGTGTGCCGGGCACGCCGTCCTGCAGGCCGGGCGGGCTGTGCATCACTGTCTCTTTCTCTGTTTGCTCTATCTCTTTATCCACTCTATCTCTTTCTCTCTCCTTCCCCCTCTCTTTCTCTATTTGCTCTATATCTCTTTCTCTCCCCTCTTTCTCTCTCTGCTCTATCTCTTTCTCCACTCTATCTCTTTCTCTCTCCTTCCCCCTCTCTTTCTCTCTTTGCTCTATCTCTCTTTCTCTCCCCTCTTTCTCTCTCTGCTCTATCTCTTTCTCTCTCTTCTCTTTAGCTCTGTCCTCTCTGCTTCTCTTTCTCTCTTCTTCCCCCTCTCTTTCTCTTTGCACTCTATCTCTTTCTCTCTCCTTCCCCCTTTCTTTTGCTGCTCTATCTTTCCCTCTCCTTCCCCCTCTCTTTCTCTCTCCGCTCTATCTCTTTCTCTCTCTGATCCATCTCTTTCTCTTCCTCTCTCCCTCTCGCTCTCTTCCAGGTTCAGTATGATTTGCTTAAATGTTTGTATGGCCAAAGCACCCTCCAAAAGTATAGGAACAGCACAGTGAAATGTGTTATTAATAATGTTTTTATTTTTGCTATGTACTTAAGACGTACGGTTTTAAGATCAAAATATGACTATGAGACAAAAATACAGACAAGCTTTTATTTCACATTATTTTCATGCGTATCATTTTTAAAATAATTTTTCAGAAACAGTTGTTCTTGTGTTGAGTCCCCCCATTTTTAGCTGTGCAACAATAAGTTAACAATGACCTTAAAGCAAATCAAAGCAATTAAGTCCAATATTTTGGTGCGTAGCCCTTAATTGCAATAACTGCATAAACTCTACGGCCCATTCACATCACCAATCGTTTGGTATCTTCTTTGGAAATGGCCAGGCCTTCACTGCAGCTGCTTTCAGTTGATCTTTGTTTCAATGGGGTTACTGTCTTCAGTCTCCTCTTCAGTGAGCGAAGTTCCTGCTCGATTGGATTTAAATCAGGTGACTTAGCACCTGAAGTCCAACATTTTCTTCTTTTTCCCCACTGATGAATGCTTTGGTTGCATAGGCGCTGTGTTTTGGGTAATTATCTTGCTGCACGATGAAGTGCTTGCTGTCCAATGAGCTTGGAGGAATTTCCTTGTGCGTAGCCAGGCACAATCTGTCTCTACGCTTCGAAATTAATTCTCCGATGCGTTATCAATAAAGACGAGGAAGCCTGTTCCAGAAGCTTCCATACATGCCCAAGCCATGACGCTACATCCTCCGTATTTCACAGATGAGGGTGGTATGCTTTGGATCATGGGCTGTTCCTTCCTTTCTCCACACTTTCAGCTTTCCATTGTTTTGGTAAATGTTTATTTTGGTC
Source organism: Anguilla japonica (assembly GCA_025169545.1). Taxonomy (NCBI): domain Eukaryota; kingdom Metazoa; phylum Chordata; class Actinopteri; order Anguilliformes; family Anguillidae; genus Anguilla; species Anguilla japonica. The sequence continues at coordinate 9,448,632 of CM045899.1, forward strand.
TCATCTCTCCATGAAACTGTTCCAGAACTGTTCTGGCTTGTTTTTTTTTTTGTTTGTTTTTTTGTTTTTTGGCAAATTCTAATCTGGCCTTTTCGATACTTGCTGCTGATGAGAGGTTTGCATCTTGCAGTGGAGCCAATTCTGCTCGCAATTCTGTGTGGAATGGCTTGCGATATTTACACCCCTGCCCTCCTGGGACTGGTGATGTCACTGACCGTTGTTTTTGGGGGTTTCTTCGCAGCTCTGTCTGTTTGTCTGAGCTGCCGTTGTCTTCTTTCGCTGACCTGTACAGTGCTTATTTCATAGTCCACCACAGATTTCTTTATTTTTCAAGACTTGTAGTTGATATACCCAGTTTCTGTGCTATCCTATTTAATGAATTCTGCTGTCTTTTCAGGTTACAGATGAGTTTTTTCAGTTATTGTAGTTGGTTGTAGTTGATATACCCAGTTTCTGTGCTAACCTTAATGAATTATGTTGTCCTTTTAGGTGACAGATTAGTTTTTTCAGCCGTTGTAGTTGCTTGTAGTTGATGTGCCCAGTTTCTGTGCTATCCTTCTTAATGAATTCTGCTGTCCTGTCATTTTACAGATTAGTTGTTTTTCAGCAGTTGTTTTTTAGTCCTCTGATCTTCATGAGGGTGTTCGCCTCTGATTCCAACTGCAATCTCCACAGATGAAAACAAAGGCTTAAACCAGACCTGGGTTGAATATGTATTTGTTTTGGATTCAAATAGTTTTTTGTGCTGTGTTGATCTTGCCTGGTGTAATTCAGCCTGCCAATACGACCAGAAGGCGGGGTTTGCACTTTCTGAGAGTATCTCATTGGTTCCAATACACCAGACGAGATCAGTAAAGCGTAGAAAAATATTTGAATCCAAAACAAACACGTATTTGACCCAGGTCGTGCTTAAAATAAAACTCCTCTTTTGTGTGTGAACTATCCATGTAAAAGGAAACTACTGAGCGACAGCTAACACCTGTCAGTCATCTGTTAACCTACTTTTGCACAGCTGAAAATGGGGGACTCAACAGTAAAACAGCCGTTTCATTGAAATGGCAAAACATATATGCATACCAAAAATAACTAATTTCACAAAACCATTCCCAATCCTTTAGAGGGCACTGTATATATAATCACAACAAAACTCCCCTTGCTCGCCATAAAAGTATATCAGCACAGAGGTTAGACAACTGCTCCGGCCCCTGTATACATCTACTGTACTTCAAACCACATGTACTCACTACTGGACCGATTGCTTAAGATTCAAACCTTCTCTCCTAGTGCCTGATTCATACTCTTAGGTTAGTGCTCTGTGCAGTATATTGGCAATAGACTTACAGATATCGCATTTTATAAAGCATGCTTTGTTTCAAACATGCCTATGTATTTCTTTTCTGTTATTCACATCGACCTAACCAGTCTCTTTTAGCCACCCAGGTGGATCCAATATGTTATCTTTTCCCAGTTTGGACAGAGCTGATGTGCGTGTCTGCTGTCTATGTATGCTGGCTATAGGCATAACCTTTTCCCATTGCTCTCATGGATGGAATATGGAATTATTCAAACTTTGAGAGGCTAGCCCGATTTATAAGTTATCATTTTGCCTCTCCCATCTCAAGTCTATGGACAATTCATCATCAGAATGTAAGAGTTTTGATGTTTCATTCAAATTTAGTTCAAAGTCTACAACCATGGAAGTATAAATAGTATGCATGTCTCATAACTGTTAACTGTGTAATCAACTGCTCTAATTGATTCATGAAGTGCAGAGTCACTATGAAAACCAGCAGACCCTGTAGCTCTCCAGGACCAGGGTTGGAGACCACTGATGTAGCTATATCAGAATCATTATGTGGTGAGCCCTGGTGATTGTAGTCTCACTGTGAAATGGCATTCGGATTGGTTTTGAAATGGCTCAGGTTAATATTATACTTCACATACTAAACAAGGCAAGTGTGTAGTGTGTATACCGTAATCCAGTCAAAACATGTAATTCGATTTGCAGTTATTACCCACTCTTCCCTTCTCTCTCTCTCAGATAAACTTGATGAGATTTTGGCAGCTGCTCAACAGACAATCAGCACCAACGAGGGCCCGGGTGGGTCCCGGGGCCACGGGGGGAAGAGGGAACGGACCAGGGGCTTGTATAGCAACGAGGTACCCTTTCTTCTGCCCTCTACTCCTCACCCAAAAAAGACCTCTCCCAAAATCTCACTCTTTCTCTGACTTGAAAACTAACCGGCCGATCGTACACATTCAAGACGCTTACGAAAAAGGCCTTGGTCTGTGTGTGCGTGTGTGTGGTTTTGTGTGTGTGTGTGTGTGTGTTTCTACATTTTTGTGTTTGTGTGCGTGTGCAGGGTTTTCCAGCATAGGAAATATTTTGTGTGCGCCAAAGCTGAACAAAGGGAAAACAAAAGATTTTAACTAGTTATGAAAGTATTTATTTCGTAGACAAGCATAAAGAGATAGGTTAGATAGATTGTGAGAGAGACAGAGAGAGACAGAGAGAGAGAGAGAGAGTCAGAGAGAGACAGAGAGAGACAGACAGAGAGGCAGAGAGAGAGAGAGAAACAGCACGCTCATGGGCTCTGTGGGCGGGACTATCACGTGGAGGGACACTTGGCTTGTCAGTGTTGCCACCCACTAGTCAGAGCCATGAAGGTGCGTGCCAGGAGAAAGCGAAGGAAGATGGAGTCCCGCTGCGCTCTGTAACTGATAATGCCAGCGTTTATAATATTTTAATCCTTGTGATAAATTGTTTTGAGTCAGAGGTCGCAACGACTTGTTTGTACATAAACACGATTTTTGTCAGACAGGGATAGTGGAACTGTTTGATGGCAGTTATGCTTTAGGTGTGCATTATGTCACTGAAAATTTGAATATGAGTAGAAAGATATTAAGATATTATTAATATCAATGAAAGCTGAGATTCTCATCTTCACAGCCATGAAACCAAAGATGTGTTTGTTGGTCAGAATGCCTGAAAGTGATGGACAAGGTAATGCTATACTTCATCCTGGATGCCATTTTTAATCAGCTGGCTCACAGCAGTGTAGTCCTGGGCGATATGACCTCAAATTGATGTCACAATACTTTTTTTTCCCAAAGGACAATATTCGATATGACTCAATATTTTTTTCATGCGAACAAAATGATTGCAGACCGAGGGGGGGGGTATATGTGTGTGCGTGCATGTGTGTGCACATGTGTGTGTGTGCACATGTGTGTGTGTGCGTGCGTATGTTTGAATGTGTGGTTGTGTACGTGCATGCGCGTGTGTTTGTGTGTGCGTGCATGCGTATTTGTGTGTGCATGCGTGTGTGTGTATGCGTGGGTGTGTGTGTGTACGTGTGTGTGTAGCTGTCTGTTTGTGTATGTGTGTTGTATGTATGTGTATGTGTGTCTGTCTGTCTGTGTGTGTTTTTCTGTGTGTGTCTGTGTATGTGTGTGTATGTGTGTGTGCCTGTCTGTGTGTGTGTCTGTGTATGTGTGTGTGTGTGTGCGTGCCTGTCTGTGTGTGTGCCTGTGTGTGTGTGCGTGTGTGTGTCGTATGTATGTGTGTGCATGTATGTGTGTGTGTCTCTCTGTCTGTCTGTCTGTCTGTGTGTTTGTCTATGTGTGTGTGTCTGTGTGTGTGTGTGTGTGCCTGTCTGTGTATGTGTGTGTGTGTGTGTGTGTGATTGTGTGTGTGTGCATGCGTGTGTGTATGCCTGTCTGTCTGTGTGTGTCTGTGCGTGTGTGTGTGTGTATGTGTGTGTGTGTGTGCCTGTCTGTCTGTGTGTGTCTGTGCGTGTGTGTGTTTGTGTGATTGTGTGTATGTGTGTGTGTGTGTGCCTGTCTGTCTGTGTGTGTCTGTGCGTGTGTGTGTGTGATACAGTAAACTGGTCTATTTTGGTCTCGTTTGCAGCCCAGTTTTGAGCAGCCAGGTACAGGATCCGCATCATCAGGTCCGGGTCTGGGGTACGACCGGGGCCAATTTACATCGGGCCACGCCCCCCAGCACGGTATGATGCTGCGACAGAAATCCATCGGTGAGGCTGTCTGTGTGTCCGTCTGTCTGTCCTCCCCGTAGTACTGTAGGACTGTGCTGTACTGTTCTGTACCGTGCAGCGCTGTGTGTCTTCATGGAGTCTGTACTGTAGTGTAGCTGTGTTGGTACTGCAGGTAGCTGTGTTGGTACTGCAGTGTAGCTGCGCCTGTACTGCAGTGTACCTGGATCTGTACTGCAGTGGACCTTTGTCTGTTCTGCAGAGTAGATATGTCTGTACTGCAGTGTACCTGTGTCTGTAATACAGTATACCTGTGTCTGTACTGCAGAGTAGCAGTGTCTATACTGCAGTGTATCTGAGTCAGTACTGCAGTATAAAGGGGCTGAAAATAGTTGAAGTAACCATAAATCTAATCTCTATTGATAACGCGGATTACGCGATTCTCTATGGCGAAGGAGTGTTTCGCTGAGACTCAAAGAAGCTGTTTTTGCGGGACATAATAATCTGATTTGCCTCAAACTTTTGGAGGAGATGTGCAACGAGACAAAAAAAGTTATTGGCCATTATGTCAGGTCATCAGAGGTGATCAATTTAGCTCCACCCATTTAATCCCCACATAGGAATAGATGGAAATGTTTACTCTGATATAAGTCGATATTGGAACGCAATTGATTTCTGGTGCTGTTGCTGATGCTTAATACGTACCATAATAACCCCATACAATGTAGTCTGAAGACATTCACGGATTTACCTTTACAAATCACTGTTAATGTACTTTGTTTTTCTACTTTTTATAAAACCGATTTTTTAAAGTTTAACATGACGTGAAGGAAAAAAGCCGTGTGTTTGGACAACAGCGACCTGCCGATGGATAATTCAGATCGCTGGCACACTTTTTAATCGAGGAAACCTCATGAAAACACGTCGAGACCAACGATCAGTTTAACGGGAAGCTTTCTGCCCGGCCTGGTGCCCATCGACCGTCCCTGAGGCACGCAGACAGACTTGCGATACGACTTAGGGGGCGAGAGAAAGAGACGAGCGGGCGGGAGGAGTCGCGTATGGACACAGTCTGTTAGACGCCGCGGCTTAAAGACACGGACGGACAGACAGACAGACGCCGAAGCCGACCCTCGCCGTTGGCATGCGCACGTTCCTCCTCAGAACCGCCATCTGGGCGTCAGCTGCGCTTTGCATCATCTTGTTCTGCTTTTGTTTCCGTCGAGGTTTGAAATGTTTTCCGCGAGGGATTTCTGCGCTCTGTCTGTGTCCCTGTCTCCTCCGTCCCCTCCCTCAAGTGACCCCCTCTTTCTCCCTCCCTCCCTCCCTCCCTTACTTTGACCCGGATGCAGGGGTGCCCGAGGAGGAGAAGCAGTACCTCCACCCTCCCTCCATGAAGTTCTCCCGCAGCCTGTCCGTCCCCGGGCCCGACGACATCCCCCCGCCCCCCACCACCGCCCCCCCGGACCCGCCTTTCGCCGTGGGCCCGCCCACCAGCTGGAGGTCCCGGCAGTCCCAGCAGCCCTCGGTGTCGGTGTCCCAGTCGGGCTCCGCCCACTACCAGCCGTACTCCCAAGGGGCGCACTTCCCCCAGGGCGGGCGGGAGCGGGGCGGAGCCTCGGACCACCCGCCCGCGTTCCCCCACCCGTCCCAGCAGAGCCGGTCGGCCGCCTCCCGGAAGGGCGGGGCCTACGTGGGGGAGCCGGCGAGCGGGGGCAAGGCGGCGGGTTTGAGGCGGGGCTACAGCACCGCCGTGCCCCCCTCCGGCATGGCCGCCGCCGGCCAGCAGCAGCAGCAGCAGAACCAGAACCAGGGCCCCCAGCAACAGGCGCCCCGGCCCGATCGCTCCGGCGGGGGCGTCTCCAAGGGAGGGGGCCGGAGGGCCAAGGGCCCCCTCGTCAAGCAGTCCAAGATCGAGGACGGGGTGCGCCTGGGCCAGGCGGGGCACGGAAAGGCCCCCGTGGAGAAGAGCTCCATCCCCATCCCCACCATCATCGTCAAGGCGCCCTCCACCAGCAGCAGCGGCCACAGTAGCCAGGGCAGCAGCATGGAGGCGGAGCCGACCCCTGACCCCGACTCCAAGCCACCGCCCGGCGCTCCCTCTGGCCAGCCCATCTCCGCCCCGCCCTCCGTCCCCGCGCCCCCGCCCCCCTCCGTCCCGCCGCCGGCGCCCCCGTCGCTCCCGGCCCTGCGCGCCCAGGAGAGCCTGGACTTCACCAGCCAGTTCGGGGCGGCCATCGTCGGGGCCGCCCGCCGGGACAGGGAGCGCTTCCACGAGGCCCGCAGGAAGAGCGCCTCCTTCTTCCTGTCCGCCGAGGAGGACACGGGGACGGGGGGCGGGGGCGGGCGGGGCCTCTCCCAGCCCGGCTCCCAGCCGGGCGGCCCCTCCCCGAGGCTGCGCCCCTCCAAGTCCATCGACGAGGGCATGTTCTCCGGGGACACCTTCGTCCACCACGCCCGGAGCATGCCCCCCGCTTTCGGGCTGCCCGAGTACTCGTCCCCGGCCCCCCCCGGCGGGGGCGACTACCAGCCCAAGTCGGTGCCGGCCGACTTCTACGGGGCGGGCAAGCAGCAGCAGCAGCAGCAGCAGCAGCAGCAGCAGCCCCTGCCGACCACCACCTTCATCCACCCGCTGACGGGGAAGGTGCTGGACCCCTCGTCGCCCCTGGGCCTGGCCCTCGCCGCCCGAGAGCGTGCCCTGAAGGACGACGGACGGGCGCGGAGGGAGAGGGCAGGGGAACACCACTTTGGCCGCCAGCTCTCCTCCGCCGGCCCCTCGTCCCTTCTGCAGCACCTCCCGCCCTCCGCCCTGTCCTCCTCCGGCTCCTCCTCCTCCTACCTGGTCACCTCCTCCTCCCTGGCCGCCACCACCTCCACGCTGGGCCGCCCGCCCTCCCCCCGGGCCTTCGGGAGGGGGGGGGGGGCCGCGGCCGGGGGGTGGGCCGAGGAAGGGGGGGAGCGGGACAGGGAGCGGGAGAGGGAGAGGGAGAGCGCAGGGGGCGGGAGCGGAGGAGGAGCCCGGGAGGGGCTGAGGGTGCGGTTCTCGGAGGACCAAACGGTCCACACTCACCATTACCAGCCTTACCAGCCGAGCTACAGGGACAGGGAGAGAGAGAGGGAGAGGGAAAGAGAGAGAGAGAGCGATAGGGAGAGGGAGAGGGACAGGGATGGGTACGGGCGGAAGCCGGAGCAGGCGCCCCCTACCCAGCAGGCCCCTCAGCCCCATCCCCAGCAGCCGGCCCCCCGGCGGCCATCCTTCCTGCGGATGGAGAGCGAGGCCGGGCGGTACGTGCTCTCTCTCACCCCGCCGTCGCCCCCCCCGGTCACGCCGGGGCCTATGGTCCTGCCCCCCCCGGCGCCGTCGGTCGACGCCGACGACGAGTTCATCTACGCCGAGCCCTTGCCCCCGCCCCTGGAGTTCGCCAACAGCTTCGACCGAGGCGTGGGATCCGCGTCCGGGTACCCCCAGCAAGGAGGTATGATGGCCAACAGCCTGCACCGCCAACCCCACCCCCCCCCCTCCGCCCCCTCCGCCCCCGCCTCCGCCCCCCCAAAAAGAGCCCTTCGTAGGCGGGTACCCCGCCCACACCCCCCTCCCCTCTCCGCAGGCGGGGGACTCCACCGCGTCTAGCCTGACCTCCTACGATAGCGAGGTGGCCAACCTCACCCAGTCGGCCCCTTCCCCGTCCTCCACCTCCCCGAACCCCTTGCCCCCGCCCTCCCCCTCCATGCTCCAGCCCGCTCTGTCGGGGCTGCCCCCCCCTCCCTCCGTCTCCCCTCCTCCGCCCCCACCTCCTACCACCGGCCCTTTGGCCTGTCCCACTCCCACCATCTCTACAACAGCACCCACCACCACACGGGCCGATCCTCCCCCACGCCTCCCCCCATGTCCTCCGCCCCCCACCCAGCGCCGCCCCCCTCGTTCCGTGGCACTGTTAGCTCCGCCCCCTCCGGGGCTAGCTCCGCCCACGCCGCGGCCTCGCACGCGCACCACAGAGGCCTGACCGCCACTGTCACCTTCGCGGCCACCACCTCCGCCACCGCCGCCACCACCACCACCACCACCACCGCGCACCCCGCCCGCGCGGGCCCCGCCACCACGGCCGCCGGCGGGCCCGGCCGAAGGGCCGCCCGCCCCCCCGCCTCCGCCAAGAGCGGAGAGTCCCAGGAGACCGTGGTGGATTCTGGGATAGAGGAGCTGGACAGCCGCAGCAGCAGCGACCACCATCTTGGACAGCATCCTGGGGGCGGTGGGGGTCAGGGCAGGGGAGAGGGGGGAGAGGCTGGAGCGGGGCGAGAGGGGGGAGAGAGGTGGCGGGGTGGCGGAGGGAGAGAGGGGGAGGGACCTGTTGGATTCGTACATGACTTACCTGGACGGGCAAACCTTTGAGATGCACAACCCCAAAACGACCACCTCCACCTACCCTAAGTCGCAGAGGTCACGAGAGGGAGGCGGGGGGGGCGGTGGCGGAGCTGCGGAGGCAAGTCAGCACGGCCCCCCCGCCCTACCGCTCCCAGAGACGGAGGGCGGAGGAGGACGAGGAGGAGGAGGAGGAGGAGGAGGAGGAAGAGGAGAGAGAGGAGGACGAAGAGGAGAATGGACAGCGGGGATACGGCATGGGAGAGACACAGAGCTTGGGGCGCCCGACGTCCCTCTATTTTGAGAGGCCCCGCACCCCGGAGATGAAGTCTCTCTGGGGGAGCGAGGGCGCTGGGGCGGGGCAGGTGGCGGTGGAGGCCGGCAGCCAGGTGGGTGGCGTGTATTTGGAAGGGCGCAAGCTGCACCCCCCCATCTCTGGCATGAAGGCCAGCATCATCAGCGAGCTGAACTCCAAGCTGCAGGAGATGGGGGATAAAGGAATAGAGGGATGGGGGGGCCAGCGCTCTCTGAGCAGGCACAGGTGAGACTTACAGGGGGCGGGGCCAGGGGGTGGGACCGGGGGCGGGGGCGGGGCCAGGGGCAGCTCAGCAGTGCCAGTCAGTGGCCGGTTGTGGTGTTTTCCAAACATAGGGCACATTTTACAAATAACACATAGTCACTCCTGCTTTCTGTTGCGGTTGCAATGCATCTTGGGTACCGTGAAGAGTCCCCAAAGCTGCACGTTCTTCATAGCTTCCATAGATAAAATTCTAATTATATCGTAATATAAATAAGAACATACATATTTTATTCACATTCATATTTGTTTGCTCGTTATGTGAAAACAATGTATGAATCACTACAGATGTGACCCAATACGGGAATACTATGCGTGCTTTGTTTTAAAATGCTCATGAGACACGCAAGTTTTATTTGGCATTTATGCCAGGGTTGCAGTTGCAGAAGAAGGCAATATTCATGAATATTAATATCGTAACACAGTTATCAGTGCAGGTAAATTCAGCTGGCTGTCACTGAATATCACAAAGGCTCCTCTATTGGATGTCTTGTTAAAGCTAGCAGAGTTATTAAGAGCAGGGAGAAGCAGAGAAGGGCACAGGCTGTCTTTGGAACTAGCCTGCGTTGTACGCTAAGCGTTGCCTCAGTAGCAGGGTTAATACGATAGGAATGAGACCATAGACATTCAGTAGCAGGGTTAATATGATAGGAATGAGACCATAGACATACACATTTTACAAGACAGGGAAGCTTGCCCTCAGCCGAGCTATGCTGTGAAGCCGTGCTAGTAAGCCTGTAATGCGTAAAACTTTGGAGCTCCCCACGAAAGTTAGTGAGGAATATAAGACTTTTGAAAGCAAGATAAAACTTTGCAGAGGGTGCTGGAGCCCATCCCATTGGTCGAGAGGCAGGAATACACCCTGGACAGGCCGCCAATCTGTCGCAGGGCACATGCACCATTCATTCACACACTCATATCTATGGGCAATTTAAGAGTCTCCAATTAGCCTATCTGTCTTTGGATTGCGGGAGGAACTCGGAGTACCGGGAGGAAACCCAAGCAGACACGGGGAGAACATGCAATCTCCACACAGAAAGGCCCCAAGCCGAATTCGAATGTAGCCTAAAGTTAAAGTTGAGTTAAATATATTTACGAAGATCCGGTCTGAGGTGAACAAGTCCAATCAATTGGTTAAATAATAGTCTACTGACAACAGGCTAACAACCCCGTTAGGTTAAATCCTGCAGGGAGGGAGGTTGTCTGCACTTTTGCCTGGCTGGCAATCCCAGCAAGCTAGCATGTTAATCAAAGCTATGTGATCTGTTAGTCACTAAAAGACCGTTTACGATTACATACATTTGGACACAATATAGTAGCCGAAAAAACTTCTGGTAAAAAAAAAATCACTTTCATATAACCCAAACAGACTATTAGCAATATCTACAGAAATATTTATTGAACTCTCCTCCCTTTCGTTCGAGACATAGCGATGGTAATTCTGCATGTTTAACTAAAATACGTTGCTCAAGCTCGATGCACCTACCTGAAAGGTCTGTTACATTTTACCCCATGTTAGATTTCCCCCCACTCTCCCCTACACCTGCACAAATGTGACATTCCATCGGAGAGGCCTGTAACAAAGTCAGCAGAAAATGTTTATGAAAAATTTACTGCAAGTGGCAGGCTATCAAACATACCTTTTTGCTGTTTAAGCTAACTAGGTAAATAATGTGCAGTTAATGTTGTTAACTTGGTACAACTTGGCTACATATAAAGCCAAGCAGAAATCTGTTGTTTATCATATCACTAAATAGCCAGCAGGCTTCAACGTGCTTGATTCCACATTTTAATCAAACCCTCGAGTTGGCTAACTTTAGCTTATGGCTTGTTATGTTTTGGTAACGTTACTGCTGCAGTAGTCCATGGCCTAGGTGTTACATGAGCTTAGTTCTAACATATCATGTCGACCATTCTTCATAACTAGTGGCTGTTGTTTCTAAGAAAGATGTTGTATCAGCCAAGAGATCACTGCATTGGCATAGCTAACTAGCTAACATGCAATAATTACAACCATACTAAAAAGTGATGCACACTGGTAATGTCGATAATGACCCGGCACAACCAGTTAGCTGAGTAATGTAGCAAAAATGGCCCATTTTCAGTGAACTAGTAGCCTGGGGCTACCACTAATGTCAAGCCCTGTAATGTTAGCCTGCTTCTGATATGCTACGGCTATACTTCTAGCTAGGCATCCCATGAGGCAAGATTGTACTGTAAGCTAGCTAATTGTACGACCTGGTGACTTTCAAAGTTAGCAGTGACGCAATGCGCCTACGTTCTTAGCCACTCAGTTAGTAAATGTGTGTAGGAAAGAAGTAAACTTGTAATGATCATAGACTGTAAGAAATGTGGACAAAGTGACTGTGACATCATTCATTGAGTTTCCATGGGCTTGCGAGAAGTGTTTTAAAACCACGTAAGTGCAGTCTTTGTGCCACTATGTTCAACAAATGAGGCTGCTCGGGTAGAGAAAAGGCAGACCCTTTCATGGGCATGAACCCCGGGCTGGGTCCAGGCTTAGTGTGATTGACCATCTGGGGCCATTACTAAGCGTGGGAGATATGCAGTGATGCAAACTGTCCCGCATTGGTCCACAAAATATTAAATATTAAAATATTTAGCAAATGACGCAATAAATGAATAAACTGACCCACGGGGAGACAGTAGACAAAGAAAAAGCACCTATGACGACCGTATGTTCTTGCGGGAAAAAATTATTGACTTTGTATTTTTACTGTATCGGTACTGTCACAACAAATTTGTCATTACGTCACCCGGATCATTTTGCAGCCTGCACAAATTTAGTTGTGACAGTACCATTCAATTATACATTGAAACTCCTATGCGGGAGCCAACCACACTGGCACCAGTGAGCAACACCTCTGAACAAGACCAGGAAGTGAGCTTCAAAAACAGTGCTGCTTGGCCACAATTAACTTAATTCACATTAAGCTTAATGATGAAATGCAATTTGTTAAATCCCAGAAGAAATTCACTTCGCCGAGTCAGTTCTGACCAATGACATTCTGAGTCACTGAGGTATCGTTATAGACAACTCGTAGACAGACCTCCATGGGATTTGTCCTCACACCTTTTATTAGCTTCCTTTCCTTGCTCCTAGCTCCACCTATTGGAGGACGCAAGGAAAGGATGCGAAGACAGAGGAATCCGAACAGGGAAATGTGTATTAGGCCAATTGAGGCTTTCTCTATCAAGCATCAGTTTGCAGCCACATCAAAGACTTGGCTGGTGGGGAAAGGTGGATCCACAGGTTGATCATTTATACATCACGCGTTACAAAAAATGCTTGGACTTGTTCCCTTGCTCGAGCATCCCTCAGGAGCCTCCTAGCTTCTTGCTCCTTGCTCCTTAAGGAGCATTTAATGGGTTTGGAATGCCCTTGAAGATGGCGGACCTCATTCGATTTCCGGGTCAGGCAAGGACCGAGCAGACAAGCACGGTGGATAATATGAGTGATTGGAATGGGCCCTATGCTTCCTGGATCCTTGTAGGAATTATGAGGAAGTAGCTGGAGAGTATCAACCAATCACTGTGGCCATTGATCCTCCATAACTGGTGGAGCTCCACTGTTTTCTATGACTAAGGTGACATCATGGCTGCCTTATACCTATCATATTATCCCTGCTCAGTAGATCGCATATTATCAAGCTAGCTGCAAACCTGCAATGCCCGCCATAATGTTTGGGACAAATAAATGACATTTTCTTGATTTGGCTCTGTGCTTCACAAATTCTGTAATGTTTCACATGTGGTTAAAGTACACATTTTATTAAAGGGTATCTCTAAACATTTTGGTTTCATGATGTAGAAATTATGGCACTTTTTATACAATCCCCCTCCCCCCATTTCAGGGCACCATAATATTTGAGATATATTAATGTAATGTAATGTTAACGAAAGTAGTCATGTTTAGTACTTTGTTGCAAATCCTTTGCATCCAATGACTGCTTGAGGTCTGTGACGCATAGACATGACCAGGGCTGAGTATCTTCTGTAGTGAATCAATCAGATTATTTTAGTGATGCTCTACCAGGCCTGTACCGAAGCCATCTTCAGCTCCTGCTTGTTTCAGGGGCTAGTTGTCTTTAAGTGTTCTCTTCAGCATATGAAACGCATGCTCAGTTGGGTTCAGATCAGGTGGCTGACATGCTAGTCAAGAAATTTCCCATTTTTGGCTTTGAAAAACTCTTTTGTTGCTGTAATAGTATGTTTGGATTGTTGTCTTGCTGTAGGATGAAACTCCATCCAATGAGTTTGGAGAAATTGCTGGAACCTAAGCAGATAAGCCGTTTTGTACACTTCAGAATTAATTCTGCTGCTGCTATCAGCATTTACATCATCAATGAAGACAAGTGAGCCAGTACCTGTGACAGACATACATACACCCAAACCCTAACACCCCCATCACCATGTTTCACAGATGATGGGGGTGCTTTGGATCTTGGGCAGTTCCTTTTGGCCTCCACACTTTGCTTGCCATCACTCTGATAGTGAATATTGGTCTCATCTGTCCACAAGACCTTTTTCTAGAACTCTGCTAGCTCTTCTAGATACTTTTAAGCAAACTGTAACCTGGCCGTCCTGGTTTTGTAGATAACTAGAGGTTTGCATCTTGCAGTGTAGCCTCTGCAGTTCTGTTTGTGAAGTGTTCTGTGGACAGTAGTCACTGACACATCCACACTTGACTCCCGATGAGTGTTTTTGATCTGTTGGACAATTACTCAAATGCTGTACAAAATCAAGAAAAAATATGTCCCAAACATTATGGCAGGCACTGCTACAAAGCTACAAGCCAGTTAGCTCGCTTTCCTAGCTGTGAGATGAAGCTCATGGTATATAGATTTTTTAAAATTTAACTGTGGAAATATCACCAGAAACAGTAGCAGTGTCTAGCGGGCTTGCAAATGGGCCAGAGTTTGGTGGAAAAAAAAAGGTGCACCTAAGCAACACACCTTAACTCCGCCTAGTCATGCATAGTCAATAAGAATGCAAGCTGCAGGACAGCATCCCTGCTACAAAATCATATTGTGAACAACACCGTATTCACGAACTACGGAAATGCTTGCGCAAGAATTGCATGAAATATGAAAACCAAGTGAATTTTGACTAAAACTAGGATTTGTAAAGATTTAAGAGGCACAGTCACTAATTAAAAAACAAAGTGCGTTTTAAATTTAAATTTAAAGTTGTGTAAGTCGCACTGGATAAGAGCGTCTGCTAAATGCCTGTAATGTAATTTGGACTGGATGATTAGGAATGTTCCCTACAAACATTTGGACAGTAGGAATGGAGGTTTCAGCATTAGAAGAAGGGAGTGACCAATCTCTTTCAACTTTAAAAGTGACTCTTATATAAGCCTGTTAATTGCCCAACTGTAAATGTATATAGAACTGAGTTTCCTTTGTGTCTTTCTGTGTTTATACTACGGCTGGCTGTGTGTTCTGCAGTGTGTGTGTGTGTGTGTGAGTGTGTGTGTGTGTGTGTGTTTGTTTGTGTCTGTGTGTGTGTGTGTGTGCTTCAACTGCATGCATTAATGTGTTACAGGATGTGTTTCCCCGTATGTACTTAAATACATGCTTGTGTTCATGTGTTGTTTGTACAACTTGCTTTTTAAAATGTATGTGCTATATGGATTGCTGTTTTGTGGTTGTGCATGAATAACTGGTTTTTGCTGTATGTGTATGTTTGTGTGTGTGTGCGTGAGTGTGTCTGCATGTGTGCGAGAGTGTGTGTGTGTGTGTGTGTGTGTGTGTAAGTAATGTGCAGTGCTCTGAGCAGTTGTGCATTGTGTGTGTGCATCCCCTCTCTTGCTATAGTGTGGTACTGTCTGTACTGTACACTTGTCAGGTTTCTGTCCTCAGTTTGTGTGCATTTCTTCCTGCTCAAATTGTTTACTTGTCTATGTATAATTACAAAATGTCATGTGCAGTATTTTCTGGTTGGGCAGGAGGCAGATTTGGTCTGTATTTGATTATGTATTGTGGTGGTGTGTCTGTCTGTCTCTGTCAGTCTGTCTGTCTGTCTGTCTGTCTGTCTGTCTGTGTGTTTAAAACTCTTCCTCTCTTTCTTTGTCCACTTCTGTTTATACCTACTGTCTTTCCTTCACAAGACACAGGTAATTAATGTGTTCTCTCACTCACCGACTATCTATCCATGGAGAATGCTGTATCTTGCAGATAGCTATCAAAACCCCCCTTCCTCTTTCCCACCGTCTCTCCCTCTCTCTTCCCTCCTCCCTTTCTCTCTCTATCCTTCCTTCTCCCAGGTTTTCGGAAGACTCCAGTTCTGCACTGAGCCCCCCCATGGCCCGCTCCCCCTCTCCGTCCCCTATGCACCCCCCCCGGCCGGGCCCGTCCCCCACCCCCTCCTCACAGCCTTCCCACTACCAGAACTGGTCCCGCTCTCCCTCCCCGCAGCCCACTGCTGGGGCCTCCCAGGCCGCTCCGGCCCACTCCCCCCTGTCCCCCTCCTACTCCCCGTACCCCACCTCGCCCAAACACCGGCCCGTGTACCGCACCAAAGCCCTGGAGTTCCAGTTCATCCCCAGCCGAAAATCCGACCCCCAGCTCCACTCCAGCTACCTGCAGCGGCGTCGCGCCCCCAGTCCCCTCATCTCGCCCTCCGATAGGCCCAAACTGGGCCCGCCCCGCCCCTCTTCCCTCCCCACCCTCCCCACGTCCCCCCTCTACAGCAGCCTTTACGAGCTCAGGGGCTCCGTGACCCCGCCTTCCCCGGCCAACCCCCTGGGGGACCCCTACTTCTCCCCATCCCCCCCTCTGTTCGCCCCGTCCGGGGCTCCGCCCCCCCCAAACTCCGCCCTGGTGGTCTCCCGCTCCCTGTCCCCGACCCACTTCCTGTCGGGAGCTTCCTCTCCCCCGCTGCACCCCTTGCCCCCTCCGACCTGTCTCAGCTACCCCCACTTGCCGCCCCCTTCCCCTTCAAAACCGTTCGCCTCTAAGCCCCTCCCATTCTGGACCAAGAACGACGTGGCTGATTGGCTGAGCTACCTGAACCTTGGCGAACACAGGGACAAGTTCCTGGACAACGAGATTGACGGGACGCACCTGCCCTCCCTCACCAAGGAGGACTACCTGGACCTGGGGGTGACCCGTGTGGGACACCGCATGAACATAGAGCGAGCGCTGAAGAGACTGATGGACAGGTGAGAGGAGAACGAGGGAGCGGGGGAGGGAGGGCACTGCGTCTGTGTCAAATGTAACTAAGTAAAAGAGGTGGACATATTTACAGGAAAGAGGGAGAGTATGGATGGTTTGGGATGACAGAGAGGGAAGAGAAAGGAGCAGAGATGAGGACAAAGAGTGAGGGAACAAATCGGATTGAGTGAGGGAGTGACTAAAAGAGTGATAGAGGGAAATTAAACCCTGCATACTCTCTCTCCCTTTCTTTATACTGTATAAAAATGAGGCCTGCAGTACTTCTACTTCTCTCTCTCTCTGGCAAGTCCAGTTGTAATGTTCTCTTTCTTTGTGGTCTCTCTCTCTCTTTTCAGACTGTCGAACCCTTTCCCACCTTCCTCACTCTCACCCCGGAATGGACGGACCGATAGAAGAAGGGATGAGGGGTCAAGAAGCTGAGAGGAGTGTGGGGGAGAGAGAGAAGCGGTGTGTGTACGGACAGCCATGGGGAGGGAGATCACAAACGCTGATATCAGTGCTGGATTCGCAAAATGGCTGAACAAAGGAGAGGATCACTGAGGACTGGGACAAACATGAGGGAAGATGAATGGGAAGAGGGGTGGAACGGTGAAAGGATGGAAGGCAAAGACACACAGACAGACCTGCTCCTATAAGACACACAGACAGACCCACTCCTATAAGACACACAGACAGACACTCCCATAGGACACTGGCAATTCGCTCCCATAAGACACAAAGACACACTCCCGTAAGACATACAGACAGACCCACTCCTATAAGACACACAGATACTGACACACTCATACGAGACATACAGACAGACACGCTCCTATAAAACACACAGACAGACACACTCCCATAAGATTCATATACAGACACTTCAATATTACCCCGACAAACACGCTCCAATATTACACACAAACACACTCCTATGTGACACACAGACAGACACATTGGGCAGTCTCATAGGATACAAAGACCGGCACACTCCCACAAGACAGACACAGAAACGAACAAATGCCAGGACTGCTACATTAACACAAACAAAACCGCAGAGTTTTGAGAACGGTCTGAATTTGCACCAAAAAGTCGAACAGCGTAGATGTGAGATTCCTTTTTTTAGACTGACGTTCTGCTTGAAAAATGACAGAACAGAGAACGAGCGATAAAGAACAGGGAGAGGGATAAACTTCCCTCGTCATCTTTTCCTCTCTCTCTTTCTCTCTCTCTCTGTTTTGTGGGTCTTTTGGGCCGACAGCGCTGTTGCGGTGTGGAAGAGGCTTCGTGTTTGTGGTGTTTTTGTAGTATGGTCGGAGAGTCCCCAGCTCTGTGTTCTTAGTGGTCAAGGCCTGTTGTGTCAGGACGTTCCTCACAGTTACGTGCTGGGATATTGTGAGTGGCAAAGTGTTCAGACCCGACAACGAGGGTAATACCGATGTGTGTGCACATACGCACGGATGCACACACACACACACACACACATGACACACACACATGCACACTTGCACACAGATGCACACACAAATGCTCGTGCACACACACACATGCACACGCATACACAGACGCGCATATACGCAACGCACACACACATACACACACACACCCATGCACGCACGCATACAGACACACACACCGGCAGACATGCACATGTGCATGCACACACATGCAAACAACGTGCTCCCACACACACATGCACGCGCATACATAGATGCACACACACACACACACACACACACACTCGAACACACACATGCACGCACGCGCACAGACACACACACAGGCACAAGTGCGTACACACACACGCACACACACACAGATGCACACACGCACGCACGTACACACACACATCATGCACACACACGTATTGCTCTTTGTTTTTGCCTCAGAAACGACGGGAAATAACAAGCATATGGTTCTGAGGTGCAACTGATGAAAAACAGGCGACCGAGGCTCGGAAGTATGCAAAACTACAGCACTCCTCGTGTGATACGATTTTTACTAGAGACTTCCAAAGCACTGAAGCAAACCGCAACAGGAACGACGACAAAGAACGATTCCGAAACAAACTACTTTCGGAGAGAAGGCAGGGGTGGGGTGTGGCGGCCATCGCTGAAAAACCTCTTTCCTCTCACCCCGTCCCCAAGATAACTTTCTACTCAAGGATGCAACGAAAAGATGAACGGACAGAATATGCAGACGGACGAAAGAGAGGATATACACACTGACATCTGTTTTAATATGACGATTGTTCTTACAACAGTTTTTAAAACTTTAAAAATGGGTCTGGAGTCCTGCTATTTATGTATTCCGAATTATTGTTATTATTGTTGTTATTATCATCATCATCACTGTTATTGTCATTATCAATGCGTGCTGCAGTACCCCCACTGTGCCTGTGCAGAACAAGAGGGCGCTCTTGTACTGCATTACATCTTCAACGGCGCGAGCTGCCCTTCCTCGTCCGAACCTGTGTACGGAGGGAGAGTCTCTTCTTCCTCGCCGAAGGCGGCAAAAAAACGCTTTTCGGTTGACGTTTAAAGAGACAGGTGACAGCACAACACGCGACGGCCGGCTCACGGCGTCATGCTCGGTTTACTAAAATATGAACTAAATGCCAAAACGCGAGGGTGACCGTTCATCCCGCGTGAATCAGCCTCTCTCTCTCTCTCTCTCTCTCCTCGCGCAGTATGAAGTACTGCCTCGGCTAAAAACCCAGAGGAAGGAGACGGCGAAAATAGACGATCCGATCGTTGACGTTTTACACAAATAACGGTCAGGCAACCAAATGTTTGAACAGTGACGGAGTGGTTTGCGCAGTACTGCGCATGTGAAATAGCCACTAGTACAATCGAGCAAGGCCATAACTTCTCTCTTTTCTCTCTTTACCTCTCTCTCTCTATCTCCCTCTTCTGTTTTGTTTTCTCTTCCTCTCTGTCTCTGTCTCTTACACACTGTTTCAGATATTAAAAAGGGCTCTTCTGTTTCTCTCTCTCTCTCCCCCTCCCACTCTCTTTCTCGGTAAATACTTCTGTCTGTATTTTTTGTGTAATGTGTCTCCCACCTCCCCTCTTAATCCTGTACACACACACACGCGCACACACACACACACACACAGCACCTGCATAGAGATTTACTGTGCTGCACTAGGGAGTTGTAGTTGCTCCTCTCTCTTTTTCTCTCAGTTTCTCCTCGTTTGAAATGGGAGATGTGTGGTGTCTGTTTAGTAAAATGTCCTGCCCCCCCCCCCCCCCCCCTCCACAACCCCTCCTTTTAAGATAATATTATAGTTATCACTATAATATATTAAGTTCTCACTATAATACTTTCAATATGAAAATACATGCTAATAAGCATTCTCGTGATGATGATAACAATGATAACGAAAATAACGATAATCATAAGGTTAGAGATGTAAAAAAAAAACAAAGAAAAAGAAATGAAAATTTCCAAGTTCTACCGAATCGCTGTCTTCCAGCTACTGTTTAACATGAGGAAAGGGTAGATTATGTTTCTTATTAACCGAAATGCTTTCTACACGCCCAGCTCTATTCCCTCCTGTTAATTAGGCTACGTTAGCTCGTTGTGCTGCCTTCTGTTTTAGTTCTACGGCGTGTGCGGAAACATTCAGCTTCCTACCTTCTCTTCTAGCCTATAGTCTTAGACAAGTATTGACACCCTTAAGGAAAATAAATAACATTCGATCATAGACTATATTTTGCTACAAATATTTATGCCGAGAAATATTCAGATATTATTTTCCTGTGGTTTCCCATCGCGTCCATCGCGAACGCGGCGACGGGACGGAAAAAGCCGTATGAACTCGGTGGCCTGGCGTCTTTAGCTAACGTCCGTTGGTCAGTGTTTGCGGTGACGAAACAGGTGTAGCTTACCCATGTGTCTTTTCTTTTTTCCTTTTTTTTTTTTTTTAAAAGAAATAACTAGATAAAGTCTTTATTGGATGAGAAATTGCCATGAATATTCGCTTTTTGTAAGAGAAAACTTTGTGAAGGGATTAACCAGGGAGTATAGAAAGCATTACTGTTCCTTTTAAAGAATATTTTAAACTTGTAAAGAAATACACAAAATATAAACAGATGAAAGGTTATTTACAGACTATATGTATATGTGATGCACATATACGCATATTCATATTCGTACATATATGAATTACAAATGTTTTAAGAGATGATAAATAATGAAATATTAGACTTATAATAAAGATGCTGAAATAAAACACATTCTGAATAACCTGCAGTGTTTTCGTCTTCCTTTTCTGTCACTTACTGAACGAAAATAATGATTGATTGTAAAGCTCCAGTTTTTTTTTTTGTATTTTCAGCCCTTAAAAAATGTGAAAAAATAGTTTTGTGTGAAAAGCACATTTTGCATTCGCCTCATGCATTCAGAAAGGGTCAGTTTAGACACCGTTTGAGGTTCTAAGTGCTTAATAACAACAGGTGTTTTGGTTTTCAGGGCAGGTCTAGGGTCACCGTACGGGTAAATCCTACAGCTTTCCCCAGCACCTGTCGTGGGTGGTGTTAATCTGTAACAGTGAGATATTGCAGCTGTTGCTTGGGTTCCATCGTCCTGTTCTACTTCGGTTTGCTAACTTGGCCTTTGACTTCGTATCAAGCTGTAGTTCGAGATGTAGGCAGCTAGGCGTCACTTAAAGTCAAACAATCCACAGAAATGCAGTTGCAGGCAAAAGCGTTCATTCAGAACTGTTCCATTTTTTGTTTAACTACAGGTGTGTGTACCCAACATTAGAAAGTTTAGGCTAGATGTTGCGTATGCACAAATGAATTTGTAAGCGTTCAGTGCTGTGACCTGCGGTCCATTCTTCTGTTCTGAACTACTCTGGACAATTTTCAGACCATTTTAGAAAAAAGTCGCATCCTCCCGTGTTCAGAGGACTTTATTAAATGGCATTTCCCCATTTGGGAGGTCCCACATACCTGCGGACCGCGGTCAGTCACTTCAGTCCCAACGAGACGCGTTAACCCTCCTCCACTGAACACATCTGCATCATGCAAACTTTACAGGCCTCTTGGGATGGTTTTATGAGAACAAAATGACTTTGGCTACAGGAAGAATGCAAGGCAGCCTTTTAAAAGACACAGACGTAGAGAGCGCTTAGAATAAATGTTCCCCCGTGTTTTCATTTTTAAATTATTGTTCACAATTTCTAAGAAAGCTTTCATTTGCAGTTAGTTCAAACGGGTTAGATTATTCCATTGGCTATGTAATTGAGCTATATCTCAAAAAATGCGCCTGTCATCTTTTCATATTTGTAATAAGGTGTAAAAAATAGCCTGCAAAAGAACAATTAGCAAGTGTTTTATAATACAGCATTTCAAGATGGTTTCTACAACTACATATAGGTCAACTGCATGCGCTATTTATTTCTTTATTGTTCGTAGCAGAGGGGCCCATGGGTGAACTTTAAAGGGCATGTTCTTTATTAGATCGTGATGCTTGCGCGTGCCTAATATTTGCCCGGACCCGTTCTCCCGTTCTCTTCTGCTCTTTTGGCCGGAGAGGCGCGGCCGCCCGGCTCTCGCCCCCCCGCGGCAGGGAGATGTCGGTGGCCCGAGCGAGGACGCGTACGGCGTTTCCCGCTGACATACGACGGCTGTCGGGACCGATCGCGTCCGCGGCGCGAGGTGAGCTAGCGGCCGCCGGTAGCCCTCGTCAGCCTCGGTGTGCAGTACCTGGAGCCGATCCAACCGCGAGATGCAGTCAGCTGCTTCCCCCCCCCCCCCCCCCCCCCCCCCCCCCCCCCCCCCCCGCCTCGGCAACCCCGCCAACGCTGTCGCCACGCCGACGATCAGGCAAGCGTCGCGGCCGCGGCTCGTCCGTCCACACCGCTTTTTGCCCCCGGCGTTAGTTTGAGGAGAACCGGAAGCCGTTTCGGATCTATCGAAAAAAAAAAAATAAATAAATAAATAAATAAAAAATCAAGGGACAAGCGCTGGCTCGAGAAGGTTATTTTCCAGCCCTCCTGGTGAATTGTTAAATCCGCACTTTCACGGCAAAATTGACATTTTGGTGGCACTTGTGCGATTTGGGCAGAGTCGCCAGTACTGACAAGGAGTTGCTGAAATTGTGGCATGAGTTTGGAGGCATCTGATTGACCTTGAGCGGACAAGGTGCTTCTGTACTCTTCAGAATTCATTCTTCTGCTGCTATCAGCAGTTACATCATCACTGAAGAAAAGTGAGCCAGTACCTGTGCCAGCCAAACATGGCAAAACCATGACACCCCCACCCAGGGATGTAGCACAGAATTCTGGGCCCTATACATAAGCAGTCTCTGTGGGCCCCCTTGATCCATGTCTCTCACGCATCATTCCAGGCTTTTTGAGGGCCCCCCCCCCATTCAGACCCTGGGTAGTCAGTCCCACTTTTCCCCCCACTACGACGCCCCTGACCCCACCACGTTTCACAGATGAGGAGGGTGCTTTGGATCTTGGACAGGTTCCTATTGACCTCCATACTTTACTTTTGCCATCACTCTGATACAAGTGAATTTGGTCACATCTGTCCACAAGACCTTTTTCCAGAACTCTGCAGGCTCTTTTAGGTAGCTTTTAGCAATCTGTACCCTGCCCAACCTGTTTTTGTGGCTAACTAGTGGTTTGCATCTTGCAGTGTAGCCCCTGTAGTTCTGTTTGTGGAGTCTTCTGTGGACAGTATTCAATGACATATCCACACCTGCCTCTTGAAGATTATTTCTCATCTGTCGAACAGGTGTTTGGGAGTTTTTCTTATTTTTCAGTCATAAACTGTAGTGCGCTTTTATTTTGAATAAGAGGATGCGTTAGGGGCGCAGTGGGCGGAGCCTGTTTGCCAGTACGGTTCAGATCCAGGGTGATGTTTCCACACAGCTGCAGCGCCCCCTGGAGGAAAGCAGTCAGCGCGAACCGCTTCAGTGCGTGCTACGCCGCGTAACGGACAGCGTCGGCAGCACAAGTCGCTCTAAATTAGATAATGGCGTCAGACCAGTCTTGGGGAGAGGCCAGATTAAATAAACGATAACAGGTGAAGGAAAATAATAATGACTCACGAGCCTTTTTATCCTCTCATTTGTCTGCTATTTAAAGATATGAAGGATCCTGTGACACACGATCTAAAACGAGCCTGTGAGATGTGTGCTAACAATTAGAGATGCATGTTAACTTATTAAGCCGTTGAGTTACATATTAAGTAATAATCAGGTTGGACTGAGTGACACAAATCAGGGCTATGTCTCTCTGTGTCTTTCTCTCTCTTTCTCTGTCTTTCTTTCAATTTACTCGATTAACTGCCAATAAATGTGGTAGATAGATAGATAGATAGAATGATGTTTTTTATTGTCCACAAGGGAAATTCATTTTGCTCAGGTCAGTACACTACATACAGACAATAAATAAATAAATAAATAAATAAATAAATAAATAAATAAATAAATAAATAAATAAAAACACCATGTGCGCCTTTAGCACGAGAATATTCATTTAAGACCACTATTGAGTCAGATACAGTGTAAATGTACGGTGTTAAATCTGCTCTGGTAGTGTACATAGGGTCCTGGTTGATGTCCTTTTTGCTCCCTGTCAGGTTTAATTTGGCTCTGATCCTTTCCAGTGTAGAGCAGTTGCTCTCACTAATTGCAGACTCGCATTAGTGAGAGCAACTGCTGTTTTGTGTGTGTGTGTGTGTGAGCCCACCCCCTGTGTGAGCCCACCCCCTCTGACTGACGCTCGGTAAATCGGCACGTCTGCAGCAGCTGTGGCAGCTCTTAACACCCTCAAGGGGCCTGGGGAGGGAGGGAGGGAGGGGCAGGGGGGGGGCCAGTGGAAGGGACCAGTAGAGGGGTAGGGGCAGGGGGAGGAGCCAGTGGAGGGGAAGGACAGGGGGAGTGGCCAGCAAAAGGGAGGGGCATGGGGAGGGGCCATTGGAAGGGAGGAGCAGAGGGAGGGGCCATTGGAAGGGAGGGGCAGGGGGAGGGACCAGTGGAAGGGGCCAGTAGATGGGTAGGGGCAGGGGGAGGGGCCAGGAGGCGGGGCCTGGAGAGCGATAAGGCCAGAGCCCTGTCATGTAGCACAGCCCATATCATAAACCAGGGGTTGCCAATCTTAGCCCTGCAGAACGTCTGCAGTACAACTCAGGCTTTTCAAACCTTAATTACAATTCCAGAACTATAAAGAGTCATTAAATGTATTTAATTATATAATATATAATAATATAATATATAATTTTTAATCAAATGAATTAGTCAAATTAATTCTCAGATATCAAATGCTTACATTTTCTATAATGTGGTGTCGCAAATGATGCCTCTTGTGAAAGATACTGCATTTTTAAAATTACTTTATTGATTGGACCGCAGCTGAAATCAGTTAACTCTGAAATGTTATAAAAAATATAATAAAAAAAGAACTGAACACTGATCGTTGAACCTAACCCATTTGTGGCAAATTAAGAATTTACAGAGAAAACAACTGCTACATCTGCGTTGTGTTGAAATCAGTTTTAGCAGTTTTAACTTTATGTTACTTAAAACCATATTTTCAATAACCTTAAGCAATTAATAGATTAATTAATAAAATTTAGCATGCACAGGGCTTCTGTAGGACCATTAGTTCGGAACCCCTGTCCTAAATTGTACTTTTTTATTCCTGTTTATTGCATATAACACAGAGGTCCACAAAGACAGCAGGTTACAATCTGTATTTTTTAATTATTTATTTTTTGTACATCCCTTTAAAGCTTATGTTGTGGTGAAATAAGTGTGGGTTCCTCCCAATACCACCAGGCTCACAGACCCAGCCAGGCTCACAGACACAGCCAGGCTCACTCACACAGCCAGACTCACAGACACAGCCAGGCTCACTGACCCAGCCAGGCTCACAGACACAACCAGGCTCACTGACACAGCAGGACACTGAAGAGCATTATCAGTGCCTTAGCTGTAATCATGAAAGGTTTAAATACTACACAGGGCTGACCCTCACCGACCCAGCCCAGTGCGCAAAGGCTGACTCACATTACTCTGCTAAGTGCCCTCAACATTACTTTTCATTAACACTGCCCTGACACAACCAGACTCCACTGACCCCAGCCAGACATCACAGACACAACGGCTCTCACTGACACAGCCAGTGACTGAGAGAGAGAGCATTATCAGTGCCTTAGCTGTAATCATGAAAGGTTTAAATACTATGGCTGCCCTGTGTACAAACATCATTACTCTGCTAAGTGCCCTCAACATTACTTTTCATTAACACTGCCCTGAGAAAGAGACATGGAAAGGTAGTGAGAGAGAGAGAGAGAGAGAGAGAGAGAGAGAAACCACCTCATCTGACTTTGATTGTGTGATTCAGAAAAATTGAGAGCAGGAGCGAGCAAAGAGGAACGGGACAAACACCAGCTCAAAAGACCTCAGCAAAAAAGGAAAGAGAGAGAGAGAGAGGGAGGCAGAGGGAGGGAAGGAGAGAGAGGGAGGGACAGGGAGAGAGGGAGAGAGACCTACTTTTAAAAAGTCAAGGAACGAAAGCAACGACGCGAACAGTGGAGTGGAGTAAAAGGTAAGAAGCAGTTTTGTCGTTCTAACAGCAACTTGTGTATGTTTGAATGAGAAAGCATTTCATTTGAGGAACCAGAGGAGAAAGATTCCAAAAAGCAGTTATTGCTTTTGGTTTCTGCGCACATTTGTCTTGCATACTATATATAATTCATGCTTTAGGAGCATGTGCAGGGAACTCTGCACAACTTTCCAAATGGGGCAGTAATGTGAGGGGTGGGGGTTGGGGGTTGGGGGGGGGGGGAACAGGGGGATCGTTCCAAAAGAGACAGATAAATAACTTCATGAGCCACTGGAATTTTCCATTTGTACAACACAAATTTTGGGGTTTGCATTGTGAGCGCACTCTTGTCTAGCTCCGCAGAGAAGACTGTCCTACTGAAAAATGGTAGACGTAACACGGCTATCTCTGAAATATTTTCATATCGCCGACTATCGCGACAATAAATCAGGCGCGGAATAAATGACCTCTTGCAACTTGGATTCGATGACAGTAAAACGCTAAATAACAATAAGGTCCATTGTGTCACAGACGTACAGTAAGTCCTGCACGTTATAATGTGTGCGGTCTATCAGAGCTAGCATAGGAGAGCACAGATCAGTGCTGGAGAAGAGGTCAGACTCAGGAAGTGATGTGGGATTAATGTTCCCTCTCCCTGAATTCCCTCCACTCTGCTCAATTTCAATTGAGCGGTACGTATTTAATGTAGCTTTACACACACACACACACACAAATACACTAGAGGTGAGCCAGTGGACAGAGGAACAGGAAGTTGGGTTAAAGGTTTAGGAGTAATGAGCTGTATCATTACTCTTACTGGGAGGGAGAGACGGCGTTACCCTGTTGGCTTAAGTGTGTTTTGATTGGTCTGATGGACTGAAGCCCTAAAAATGACTGCACTGGAGAAACGGCCATGATACAGAGGACGTGTGTATGTGTGTGTGTGTGTGTGTGTGTGTGTGTGTATGTATGTGTGAGTATGTTGTGTGTGAGTATTTTGTGTGTGTGTTTGTGTGTATGTGTGTGTGTATGTTGTGTGTGAGTATTTTGTGTGTGTGTTTGTGTGTATGTGTGTGTGTGTGTGTGTGTGTGTAGTATGTGTGTGTGTGTGTGTGTATGTGTGTATGTGTGAGTATGTTGTGTGTGTGTGTGTGTGTGTGTGTGTGTGTGTGTGAGTATTTTGTGTGTGTGTGTATGTGTATGTTGTGTGTGTGTGTGTGTATTTGTGTGTGTGTGTGTGTGTGTATGTGTGTATGTGTGAGTATGTTGTGTGTGTGTGTGTGTGTGTGTGTATGTGTGAGTATTTTGTGTGTGTGTGTATGTGTATGTTGTGTGTGTGCGTGTGTGTGTGTGTGAGTATGTTGTGCGTATGTGTGTGTGAGTATGTTGTGTGTATGTGTGTGTGAGTATGTTGTGTGTGTGTGTATGTGTGTATGTATGTGTGAGTATGTTGTGTGTGAGTATTTTGTGTGTGTGTCTGTGTGTATGTGTGAGTATGTTGTGTGTGTGTGTATGTATGTGTGAGTATGTTGTGTGTGTGTGAGTATGTTGTGTGTGTGTGCATGTGTGTGTGTATGTATGTGTGAGTATGTTGTGTGTGTGTTTGTGTGTATGTGTGAGTATGTTGTGTGTGTATGCGCGCGTTTGTTGTGAGCATGTGAGTGTGTGTGTGTTTTTGTGTGTGTGTATGTGTGTGTATTTGTGTGTGTGTATGTGTGTTTGTTGTGTGTGTGTGTGCGTGTTTGCTGTGAGCATGTGAGTGTGTGTGGGTTTGTGTGTGTGTGTGAGGGAGAGATTTATGGATAGTATGGATAACATACTGTAACTGTATGATATAAAGCATTATTTTACCACGTCAGGTTATTTCCTCCAATGGTCTTTGCAGAACTGTTTTTCTGAAACAGTATTTCCTGTGCAGGGGTGGTGTGTACTGTACATGTGTGCAGAACACGTTTGCATGTTAGCATTTATAATGCTAAAAATATGAAGGTCTGTAATATGACTCCATAGCAGTGTACAGAGTGAGGCCTGCTGGGTAATTCTGTAAACGCACTGGTGAATCAGCTGAGGGTATGTCCGAATTTAAGGGGGAGAATGAGACAGTCACGTCCCCCCCCCGCCGGGACCAAGGACCAGCGAGAGGGAGAGGTGCCATTTACCCCTCATTTATTTTAGGATGGGTAGAATTTCAGCCGGGCGAGGTCTGGGTGCGGGCATTTTGTCCGAGTCCTGCCAGGGAATGCCAGGCCTCTTGCTTGCGGACTATTTTCAGCCACACTGTAGCAGACCGCCCCTCCTGACAGCAAACATCCACTCTTGTGTCTGTCTGTCTGTGTTTCTGTACAGCTATGTGCACTATATACCCCACCCCACCCTAACAACCTGCCACTCTATCTCCCTTTATGGTTGCCTGTCTGTGCAGCTGTACAGCTATGTACACTATACTGTATACACCACCCCACCCTAACAACCTTCCCCTCTGTCTCCCTTTATGGCTGCCTGTCTATGCAGCTGTACAGCTATGTACACTATACTGTATACACCACCCCACCCTAACAACCTGCCGCTCTATCTCCCTTTATGGTTGCCTGTCTGTGCAGCTGTACAGCTATGTACGCTATACTGTATACACCACCCCACCCTAACAACCTGCCGCTCTATCTCCCTTTATGGCTGCCTGTCTGTGCAGCTGTACAGCTATGTACGCTATACTGTATACACCACCCCACCCTAACAACCTGCCACTCTATCTCCCTTTATGGCTGCCTGTCTGTGCAGCTGTACAGCTATGTACACTATACTGTATACCCACCCCACCCTAACAACCTGCCACTCTATCTCCCTTTATGGCTGCCTGTCTGTGCAGCTGTACAGCTATGTACACTATACTGTATACACCACCCCACCCTAACAACCTGCCACTCTATCTCCCTTTATGGCTGCCTGTCTGTGCAGCTGTACAGCTATGTACACTATACTGTATACACCACCCCACCCTAACAACCTGCCACTCTATCTCCCTTTATGGCTGCCTGTCTGTGCAACTGTACAGCAATATATATAGGGTATATATATATGTGATATATAGTTGTCAAAGGTCTGGTTTGGGGTCCCAACTGGACAATATAATGTCTGGTCTGAGTAACTGATAGAGAAAACTTGTTGTTAGTTTGTCGGTCCGTGATCTGTGCCGATTGCTCTTCCCCTGGACTGGGAAATGTTCCGAGAGATATCAACCACAACAACCCCCCAATCCCCCCCTTCCCCCCCGCCACCCCCCACCCCCCTCGCCCACCCGATCCGCCATTGGCTCAGACAGCTTCCTCATTCACAAGTAAGCTTCCAGCTATTCGTGTTGTCTGGTTCAGAGTGATTCCAGACCTGGAAACCCTGTACACACCACCCTACTCTGCCCATCATTCTCGCTCCATGACTGCCTTGTCTTTCTGTGATCAACTATATAAATGCCCAGTCGCATCTGCAGGCAGTGACGCCATTGATGGGAAATATATTGTAACATTTACAATTACAGGTGAGAAGGATATATAAATGTTTTGACCCCCCCGACCTTTTGTTTTTACCTCTTTTGGGGGGGTCCAAGTCTTAATTAGGGGGGTCAGACCCCCCCCAATCCCCCCTGTAAATCGAACCCTGTTTGCAGGCCTGTGTCATTGCTGTGGTATACTCCTGCCATTTTGAGAATGTCCACACCACAGCCTGTGGCGGGGGTCAGGACACCAATGCACCAATAGCAACCCGAAGTGATGATGCTAATGGCAGTTATTTAAAAGCAGCTATCACAATAACATTAGTCAGCTAACATTGCTTCTTTAGGATGTGATGTGACAAATGTGCAAGACTGTCAGAAATGGTCCTTTGCATATTTGTTTAATCTGTTCCTTTAGATTGTGATGTGACATGTAACTAGATAGCAATGTTACATGTCACATCACACCCTACAGCTAATTAAAGCTAATTAAAGCTAAGCATCTTACAGCTAATTAAAATTATAAGTACTTAGCAGTGACAAAATGGCTACCTTACTACAAATACAGACCTGCCTTGATTCAGGATCCCAAGTTTTCCTTCTTCCCCCTCATGTCTAATGGCCAGAATACACTTTTCCCACCTCATTGGCTCATCGGGGTGCTTGGGTGGTGCAGTGGGCGGCCCTGGGTTTGAATCACTGTGGAGTTTGAGCGTGCTTCCTGTGTCCACGTGGGTTTTCTCCGGTGTTGTCCAGTTTCCTCCCACAGTCCAAAGATTGTATGTGTGGACTGGCGACCTATCCACAGTGTGTGTTCCTGCCTCTCGCCCACAACCCTGAACCAGGAGTAAGCGGGTTAGATAATGAATGGATTCAGAGGGTTCTTGGCCTTGTTATTCGTACAGCCCACCACCCAACAACATTTCTCAGCATTTTTACAATCTTGTAAATCCACCGCCTGCTGATAGTAACTCTGCGGAGTGCGACAGATTGATTTGACCAATCGTGAGTGTGGTCTTCACCGTGTGACGCATTATGAGCTGTCTCTATGGATTGCCTGCAGGGCAATTTTCAGTGTTACCGCTGGAAAGATAGTGTCGCCTTCGTGGCTCCTAACTCTAACCGAGTGGCTAGTCAGCATTCGGTAAAGTTAGGAAGCTGCTGTTATTAGCTAGTCTGACTGAATCCAGTTATGTTTGGCTATGTTAGCTGGCTGGCCGTGACGATTCAAGGATTTAAGTAACAACTTAAGGCCGGAGAATACGATTCCAGTCCGCTATTCTCAGCTCATGTGGGCTAGCTATCTATTGCTAGTTAGGCAATAGGGTTGAGTCCACCAGAAAATCCTGCTATCACGTATAAGTTGGGTACTTTTTTTCCAGATGCGACTGTAGTTTTACTACTATAGATCGATGTCTGTGGTCAGAGAGACACGTTGCATCTTTCACTAAATTCATACCGTCGGTGAATGTGTGGTTGTGTCCCTTTGTCGCCATGGAGATTAGCTGGTAGGCCGCAGACAGGAGGTCCCTTTCGGCTACCTCTCCGATCTGCTGACATGGCGGGAGAGGCCTACGGCTTTGCTGCAATAGATACACAAAGCTAGACTATGTAGAGATGCAAAATAAACATAAAACGACAATAAATTGATGTGTTTGTGAATATGCGTTCTAATGTTGTAGAATTCTGCTCTGCTTCCAGGCAGGCCAGAGCAAACAGAAACCCACTGGTGCTGGGATAGCAGTGGCTAGCATATGCCTGTCCCATCACCACTAAGCTAATGCTAGCTAACCCGTAACTTTGCTCTGTATAACAGGGAAGTGGGAGTTAAGTTAAGTCAGTTGACCATTTTGGGGTACTTGGAACTACCCGACTGGCATGAATGCGGCTGTTCTTGAAAGAGACACGATTCCAACTGGCTGCAATATGATGTTATAAAGCTACCAACATTGCTAGTCAGAGCAAAATATCTAGTTATTTTGCTGGTGCGTGATCTTTGTCATCTTCGGGGTGTAGGCGGGGTTGAGAACGGAGGAGGAGACATTTTTGATTGTAAACACAGGAGCGAAGCAAGGATAGAAATCCTGCATAGTACAATATGCCTTTAAAATAATCACCAGTGTCAGTGCCTTTACTTACTGTCATTTTAGGGTCTGGTAGCACTGGGTTTGTTTTGTAACTCTTTTGAGTGTGTCCCAGTGAGTCACGTGCTTCTGTTTTTTGTCTGATCTGATTGGCGAATGAGCAGTTGTCCTCGTTTGGGACGTTGCAGTCCCCATTCCGTATGCTGTTTTTAGAGAGAGAGTGTTCTCAGGGCGCCTCAGGACTCAGTTAGCTGTTTCTGTGATGTCATTTCTCTTTTGGACGTCATGTTTTAATGGGTGTCCCAGGAGTGGCCTGCTGGTGCCGTCAGAAGGTTCCCTCCGTTCCCCTCCGTTCCAGAACGCCGGTTCTACAGGGTTCCGTTCAGTAACCCAGCAGTGAGGAGGGAGTGCTCTTTCTGTGGCCAGGAGTCGACTTTGCATCATCTCTTCCTGGATGTGATTGATTGAGGGGCCTTTTTAAAACTGCTGGGTAGTTTTTTTCAGGAGTTGGGTGAGTTTCAAAAAAAAAAAAAAATTTAATCTTTTATTGGGGGGGCCAAAGTGCAGTGTTGTCACTAAGTGGATGGAAGGATTGTCTGTTGAATTATACGTCTGGATTGGGAAAAACTGTGTATTTGGAAGAACCGGGAAGAACATTGTTCTTGGGGCTGGTTCCACTGATCCTGGAAAGGCTGCTTGATGGCAGCACAGCTGAAAATGAATTGCGAAGCAGATTTTAATTAATGACATACCAGGGTCCTGCGAAACATGCTGTGTGCGTCTGTGGAGAGTGTGTGTGGGTGTGTGTGCGTGCGCGCGTGTGTGGGGGAGGTGTTCCTTTGCTAGCTCGGAGATGATGGGCTGTTGACCTTTAATTTTCTTTTTGTTCTGTCATGACATAAAAAGAAAAGATGGCTGAGCTGCGTTGACTGGGTTTTGTAATCCAGGCAAAGCTACCGCCACTGTAAAAAAATGAATAATAAAGGTTTGTTTATCCAAAGAATCCAAAATCTCCCTCAGCAGCTTTCTCTCTGACTAGTTTTCTTTCTTTCTGCTCGCTGCTAAGGTGAAGCTGCCTATTGAGTTTACATCTCAGTCCCACTTGTTTGTCTAGTGCGCGCAGTTTTCTAGAATCACATCTCTAATTATGAACATGCGAATGGTTTCTTCATGTTTCTCTCATCTTTTCTCTCACTCTCTCTTTCTCTCAATAATAATAATAATAATAATAATAATTATTATAATAATCATTATTGTTGCTATTATAGTTGTTTTTTTGCTGTTGTTGTTGTTGTTGTTGTTACAATAAATGCTCTCTTTGTTCAGAATTTGTGTTGCTGCTCTGAAGGCCTTCGTCAGGGTGCCATTATGGCTCTACGATTTTGGTGTCCCCAAACAAGAAGTGGCTGGGGGCAACCGTTCGTGGACTGGGGGGAGATTTGTCGGCAATCGCGGCCCGGGGAACCGGAGCGAGAACAAAGCTATTCGGCCCTCGGAATACTGCACCATTAAAATATCATTCGACAAAATAAAAAATATGTGAAAGCTGAATTTTGTGGCCCATTTGTGGCTGTGGCCCTAAATGGGCGCATAGACCATTTACGCTAGGAGCCTGGTTATTACTGTCTTTATTCGGGGGTCAGTTTGGGGGTCGTGTTTCGTGTTGAAATCATTCGCTTTTAGTGCTGATGAAAGCGGACTGACTGAATGGCTGACAGTCTTGTGCACGCCATGTGAATTTGAAACTCAGAGAAGTGTCAGACGCTTTCTTCGTCAGAAGGGCAATGAAATAAAAATCTTTCTCTCTCTCTCTCTCTCTGTCACAGGGGCCTCCGCCATGTCATCCATCCTGAAAGAGACGGCCCTCCTGGAGGACACCAACAACGAGAGCTTCTGGATGGTGAGAGAAAGGGAGAGAGAGAGAGCGGGTAGAGAGAGAAATAAAGAGGGAGAGAGAGAGAGAGAGAGAGAGAAAGAAAGAGGGAGAGAGAGAGAGAGACAGAGAGGGAGAAAGATAGAGAGAGAGAGAGAGAGAGGAAGCTGTGTGACCAAATGGAAAACCCTCTGGTCCTGGTCGTCCAGCTCCTGTCACGTCCACCGAGCTGTGACCACGCCCCTCTCTGCCTCTGATTGGCTACCTGCTCTTCTCTGGTTACTCTCCATCTCATCTGGCCAGCTGCTGGGTTACAGATGCATCTGTCACACTTCCTGTATGCCTGTCTCTCCTCTCGGGCCTCCCTCCCATTGGCTGGCTCACGTTCCCCGGCGTGTGTCGCCGCTCTGCGATTGGCTGGCCACCGCACGCTGGCATGGCTCTAGGTTGCTCTTGGCTCGGCCGGAGATTCCTCGGCTGTTTTCACTTTACGCTCGGGCGAGCTGGAGTGCGTCTGACGGGTTCGAGGGGGCGGAGCCATGTTGGATTATCTAGGCAGCTGCTCTGTGACCCTGCGACTGGAAATGCCAACACTGGGGCTCAAATTTAGACATTGAAATCCTCCATATTCCTCTGTCTTCAGACTGCTTTCACTGGGAGAATTTGGATATCAGATACCCTCTCTCTCTCTCTCTCTCTCTCTCACACGCACACACACGCAGGCATACACACACGCACACACACGCAGATACGCACACAGACAGACACACACACACACACACACGCACACAGACACGCACATACGCACACACACAGGCACACACACGCACGCACATATGCTCACAGACACACACACACACACAGCAGGCACACTCACACACGCACGTACGCACACAGACTCACACACACACACACACACACACACACACACACAGACTCAAGCATACAAAAGCGAGTGAGAGGGAGAGAGAGAGATTGCCAGGAAAATAGAGACCAAGTTGCCAGATTCCACATCCACAAACAAAAGAACCCACTCAGGAAATTCTGTTACACTCTCTCTCTTTTTCTCTCTCTTTCACTTTCCCTTCATATTTCATATTTTATTGGGTCGACAGCACGGGAGTTTATAGCCAGAACAGCACTTTATGTTGGAAAAATAAGATTACACTGTCTTAAAAAGAAACATCACTCAAAACAGCAATTCTTCTTGCTTCTGTCATTCTGTTCCCTTATCCATCATCCACATTGGCTGAAAGCAGCACTGTTGTTAATAACAATAAAACATTACTGTACACAGTTTTAATATAGTAAAGGGCAGGCTGGCCGAGTTTGATTCATGTCAGATGACACATCACGTGAAAAAACTTTCCATAGATAATTACTACGCATCTCTTCAGACTGTTCCTGGACTAGCTATCACTACTCTGCAGGGCACTCCCAATATAGGATCACTCTTATCACTCATATCCTTCCACTTTGTTCTCGTAGCACTTTCATGTTACACATGCGCCTCCACCCAGCACTTATACTGCACTTTTGTCATTATCGTGATGTCACAGCTTGTTGTCAAGTTTGACTTACTCTCTGACCTAGCTCGTGCTTGCTGGCGTGTGAACTGGACTTAACGTGTTCATGGCTATGAATAACTATTACACAATGAGTATCGTACCTTATCGGACCCGTGTTTTGTAGTTGTTCCAGTGACCTCCGGTGTGCTTTGGATAAAAGCGTCTGCCAAACAAATGTAATATTAAGGCAAGAATTCACGTGAAAATCCACGTCCTCTCCTTTTCGTGAGCGCCGCGCCCTCTCGCTCTTTCTCCCGCAGCCGGGTAACTACCGGCGCACGGTGAAGCGGACCCAGGGCTCGTTCCAGGTGTGCAACGAGCTGGTGGCCTGCTTCCAGGAGCGGGCGCGCGTGGAGAGGCAGTACGCGCAGCACCTGAGTGACTGGAGCAGCAAGTGGAAGCCCCTGGTGGAGAACAGTGAGTACTGCGGCCCTGCGAGCGGAGGCCGCCACGTGGGCGCCCGACTCTGAGCTACGAGCTGTGAGTCACTCTCTCTCTCTCTCTCTCTCTCTCCTCTCTCTCTCTCTCTCTCTCTCTCTCTCCTCTCTCTCCTGTCCTCCTTTTTCCTCTCTCCCTCTCTCCCACTCCCTCTCTCCTGTCTCTCTCTCTCCCTCCCTCTCTCTTTCCTTCCTTTCCTCCTCTCCCTCTGTCACCCACTCTCTCCCTCTCTCCTGTCTCTCCCTCTCTCCCTCTCTCCTTCCTTCCTTTCCTTCTCTCCCTCTGTCACCCCCTCCCTCCCTCTCTCCTGTCTCTCTCCCTCCCTCTCTCCTCCTTCCTTTCCTTCTCTCCCTCTCACCCCCTCCCTCTCCTCCCTCTCTCCTGTCTCTCTCTCTCCCTCCCTCTCTCCTTCCTTCCTTTCTTCTCTCCCCTCTGTCACCCACTCCCTCCCTCGCTCCTATCTCTCTCTCCCTCCTTCTCTTTCCCTTTCTCAACCTCATTAATCTCTCCCTCATTCTTTGTACCTTTTTCATCATCAAATCAAATCAAATTTATTTTTATCGTGCTTTTTATGGAGGACAGACACAAAGATACTTTATAGCAGAAAACAGGCAAGAAAGAGCTAAAACCAGGCCTGAACCCCCAAATAGCAAGCACATGAGGTAAATAAAAACTCCCAGTGGTGAGAAAAAACTATCCTGTGAACTCAGGGGGAGGAGTCAAGGCTGCAGTGATCCAGTGAACTCAGGGGGAGGAGTCAAGGCCAGAGCGATCCCGTGAACTCAGGGGGAGGAGTCAAGGCTGCAGCGATCCCGTGAACTTAGGGGGAGGAGTCAAGGCTGCAGCGATCCTGTGAACTCAGGGGGAGGAGTTGCAGGAGCCCCAGGGAAAAAGAAACAGAGGATTAGACACTATAAACACAGAGTAAATGTAGTCTCTGTGCCAAACACCTAAAATAAACACTTGGATTAAAGCTTCATCCAGCTACTATACAATCCATGGCCAGCAGTGCATAGCCTTTTATGGCTAAGGCAGCCACTACTGAGAGCCCTCCTACTGGAGCCCCAACCCGATTTCAGTTTATATGCTAACCCTGCAGGGCTAACTCAGACCATGCATACCATTTAACAGGATATAGGATTACAGGAATGGTTAACTATAGGTTTCATAAAGAGGTAAATTTTAAGGCTACATTTAAAGACAAGAAGTGTGTCTGAAGCCTGCATATTTATAAGGAGATTGTTCCATAAGACAGGAGCTCTATGAGAGAAGGCTCTATCACCCATTTAATTTTAGATACACATGGAATTTTCACATAACCAGCATCTTCAGATTAAATAATCTTAGAGGAGATTATGGCTTCATCAATCTGTCTCCCCTCCCTCCCTTCCCTCTCTCCATCCTGCTCTTTTTCCCCTCCCTCACACTTTCCCTTTCTCTCCCTCTTTCTCTCTGTCCCCTCTCTGCCTCCCTCTTCCTCTCTCTCTCTCTCACTCACTCACTCTCTCAACTCAGTTTCAATTCAGTAATGCTTTATTGTTGTGACTGCATATAAACAATTTTGCCAAAGCTACTAACAGCAACACATAAGAAACATAATTAATATGATGGAATGCATCAAGGGAGGGAAACCTGTAGGCAACTTAGAAATGGGATGATGAAACACCAATACGGACAGTAATAAGAACAGAAACTAACAACACAAACAGCAGAGATGGTGCCACTGGTCGTCCCTCATGCAACTGGCTGCAACACACCCACCGATAATGTATTCAAGCTAATCCAGCCCATTTTCCACCTGTGCCGTGCGCTTGGAGCTGTGCGCTCCTCGCCTCTGGTCACGAAAATACCCACATTCAGTAGCCATGGCCAATGCGCACATGTACTGCGCCCGTGCACCATTTGACATTGATTCCAGAAAATAGGGTCCGTTGAGGTAATGCTGGCAAGTGTTATAAGTGTTTAGTTTTTGTTAGTGAACTCAGCCTCAGGACGAGCAGGCTGAGGGACCTCCTTTCTGTGTTCAGCTCTTGGCATTGCAGTGCTTTATGATGATATTTATATCATCTCTCTCTATCTCTCTCTCTCTCCCTTTCTCCCTCCCTCCCACCCTCTCTCTCTCCCTCTCTTGGTATCTCTCTCCCTCTCTATCCCCCCCCCCCCTCTCTCTCAAATTCAAATTCAAAATGCTTTATTGGCATGAAATACATTTGTACATTGCTCTCTCTCTCCCTCTCTCTCTCCCCCCTTCTCTCTCTCCCTCTCTCCCTATCTCCTTCCCTATCTCTCCCTCCCCCTCCCTCTCCATCCCTCCCTCCCTGTCTCACTCTCTCCCTCCCCCCTCTCTTCCGGCTCTCTCAGCTCTCTCTCCCTCCTCCCCTCTCTCTTCCTCCCTCTCCCATCCCTCCCCCCCTGTCTCTCTCTCTCTCCCTCCCTCCTCCTCGGTCTCTCTCCTCTCTCTCCTCCCTCCCCCCTCCCCTCTCTCTCTCTTCTCTCTCCCTCCCCCTCTCCCCCTCCTTCTCTCTCCCCCCCCCCCCCTCCCCCCTCCCCCTCCCCTCACTCAGACCCGCTGTACGGGTCCCTGCTCCAGGCCTGGCAGTGTTTCCTCACCTCGGCCGACCGCCTCTCCGACCTGCACTCCTCCATCTGCAAGTCCTTGGTGTCGGAGGACGGCGATCGGGTGAAGACCTGGCAGAGGGAGACCTTCCACAAGAAGATGTTCTGCGGCTTCCGCGAGTCACAGGACCTGGAGTCCGGCTTCTCGAGAGCTCAAAAGCCCTGGGCCAAGAGGCTGAAAAAGGTGACGCCACTGAGCGCGCTCCACACAGCACGCACGCAAACTCGCCACTTCTCCTCTTCGTTCACACTTTCCATTTCAAACAGGAGCCCCAGCTGTTACACTCTCAGAAATGAAGGTACACAAGGGTACAAATTCTGTGCAAGTACTAAACTGTACCTCTAAAGGTACTAGTGACAAGCGATTGTACCTTTCTAGGTACTGAATGGTACCTTTTTTTCTGGTAAAGGCACAGTTCTGTACCTTCAAGGGATACTGCCACAGTGACAAGCGATTGTACCTTTCTAGGTACTGAATGGTACCTTTTTTTCTGAGAGTGTACCATCACCATTTCCAAGGCAGGACGTTTTTTATTTATTTAAATAAAACATAAAAACACATAATGAGGAGAACCGGCCATTCAGCACATCTAGAATATAAGAGTACAATACAGCTGCAAGCAGAGATTCCCGGGGTCCAAGCAGCATCAGCAACAGCAAACACTGAGACTCTATGAGGGTGGACACCGACATTACATACGTATGTTTGTTCCAACTGACATTGCGGACAATGCCATCAACTTAGGGTACTGATGCAGCAGTGAAGTTTTGAATATTCATATTTGGACCTCTATAGCACCACCATGTGGTTGGATTAGGTAAAGCCATTAGGGTGGAGTCTTGTTTCCACTCTGACCCTGAGTGAAACCCCTCCTCCCTGGGTGACACTAGCCAATTACATTCAGTCACCCCACAGGACTCCTGTCATTGTTAGCTGTTGCAAGGTTCTGTACAAGGCACAACTACATTTCCCAGGGATCTTTAATTTGCGTAGAGTGTAGTTCTCAGCCTGTAAGATCACAATGTCTCCATGGTGCTACTCAGGAGCTCCGAACAGATGAACAAAACTTTAAATAACTGCATTACCCAGAGATCCATGTGAAATGGAATTCATGTAAATCTGTGAAGGGAAAGTGCTGTGAGGTCATTAGTCCTGTGGTCATGTGATGGGCCCCAGCTGGACAAGGCCCGGGGGAACTTCCACAAGGCGGCCCGCAAGGAGCAGGCTGCTCGGGACCGGGAGGCGCACGCCCAGGGGAACCCCGACATTGCCATCGAGAAGCAGAGGAAGATACAAGAGCAGAGGGAAGAGGCTGAGGAGGAGACAAAGAAGGTGAGAGAGAGAGAGAGAGAGAGAGCTAGGTTATGGCCTTGCTTGATATTGCACTAGTGAATGTTTTACTTGTATGATACTGATAAATCACTCCATCACTTCACATAGGAATGATGCAACTCCACTACACTACAGTCAACTATATTACCGCACATTACACTACACACTAACTACATTAGATTATTGCAGCACACTGCACTACACAGTACACCACATTAGACTATATTACAGCACACTACACTACATGAGACTATATAACACTACACTACACACTACACTATATTAGACTATATTACACTACACTACACACTACACTACATTAGACTATATTACAACACACTACACTACATTAGACTATATAACACTACACTACACACTGCACTACATTAGACTATATAACACTACACTTCACTTCACATTATACCACATTAAGTCTAATATTACAGCACATTACAGTGCGGGTCCACTCACATATGCACCCAGAACTTGAATGAACGGCTGTTGTCTCTTGAACAGCTCAAGGAATAAACTCCAAGTTCCCATTCACTTCAAAATTGACGATGATAAACTGATCTGCACCGTGTGCTCTGAAGCTAGACCGTGACAAAGCAGCATAGATCTGCAGAACAGCAGCCGTTTAAAGGTGTCGCATGAGAAGAAAATCAAATCAAAATTGGCGTGACACAAAGAAATTTGTCAGAAAGAGTCGCAAAAAACCAGTACGCTTCATGTGAAAGGAAACTGCAGGCACTGTAACTCTATCATGCACTTTAAGAGTGTATCAGAACCCACCGACAGCTAGTTTCACTGAGGAGAGAAAAAGAGGAGTGGAGTGAAGAAGTGACAGTAATTTTAAGACAAAGCATATAAACAAAATACATTAACTAATCAAACAATCATAGTAACATAATGTAGAGAAAAGTATTCAGCACAATTGGCTGCAGAATGTGAAGTTTATTGCCACAGCTTGACTGAGAGAGAGTGAGAGAGAAAGAGTGTGTGTGTGTGTGTGTGTGTGTGTGTGGCTTCAGTGTGCAGGGTCGCGGGGTCACGCTCGTGTGACGCTCACGGCTCCTCTCTGCAGATGCGCCTGCGCTACGAGAAGGTGCTGGAGGAAGTGTCGCGGTACGCCCCCCGCTACATGGAGGAAATGGAGTGCGTCTTCGACCAATCGCAAGAGGAGGAGAGGAAGAGGATCAGCTTCCTGAAGCAAGCCTTCCTGTCCATACACAGGCACCTGGACATCACTAACAACGACAGGTAGAGGAACCCGCCTGCATTTCAAATTCACCCGCCCTAGTCAAACCTCACAGACAACAAATACTAATATAGCTCGGGAGGTAAGAGCGGTTGTCTGGCAGTCGGAGGGTCGAAGTGTCCCTGAGCAAAACACCTAACCCCTAATTGCTCCCAACGAGCTGACTGGTACCTTGCATGGCAGCCTTTCACCGTTGGTGTGTGAGTGTGTGTGTGAATGGGTGAATGAGAGGCATCAACTGTAAAGCGCTTTGGATAAAAGCGCTATATAAATGCAGTCCATTTACCATTTAGTATTCCAATCTGTATCCACTGGCTTGTGTTTTTACGTTCTGCCATGTTATGCATAGATATCTTTCCTTTACCTCTTTGGTGTGATGTGCTCGATCGGCTGCTTGTGTGGGTAGATAATTTTCCCGGGAGCAGGGTGTGCCGCCGGTTGCCCCCCGTCGGTCGGTCTGAGTCTGAATCGGCTGCCGGAGCGTGCCGGTGCGTGTGACGGTGAATTCGGTGCCTGTGTGTCTCTCGCAGTGTGAAGGCCGTGTACAGCGAGCTCCACCACGTCATCATGTCCATAAACGAGCAGGAGGACCTGCGCTGGTGGAGGAACCACCGCGGACCGGGCATGCCCACGGACTGGCCCCAGTTCCAGGTGCGCCCGGATCGCCCGGATCGCCCGGATCGCCCGGATTTGCCGGCTCGCTCGCCCTCCCAGCCCGCCACCCCTGCCTGCAGCTGGAGGCGTTAAAATACCACATACAGTACAAGTCTCTGGGCTATAACCAGGACTGGATACAGTGTGTAGTGTAGTGTGCTGTTATACAGTGTAATGTAGTGTAGCATGAAGTGTGCTGTAATTGTCAAATGTAGTGTAGCATGTAGTGTAGTGTTCTGTAATTGTCTAATGTAGTGTAGTGTGTAATGTAGTGTGCTGTAATAGTCTAATATAGTGTAGTATGTAGTGCAGTGCTGTAATAGTCTAATGTAGTGTAGCATGTAGTGTAGTGTGCTGTAATTGTCTAATGTAGTGTAGTGTGTAATGTAGTGTGCTATAATAGTCTAATATAGTGTAGTATGTAGTGTAGTGCTGTAATAGTCTAATGTAGTGTAGCATGTAGTGCAGTGTGCTGTAATAGTCTAATGTAGTGTAGTAGTGTAGTGCTGTAATAGTCTAATGTAGTGTAGCATGTAGTGTAGTGCTGTAATAGTCTACTGTAGTGTAGCATGTAGTGTAGTATGCTGTAATAGTCTAATGTAGTGTAGTAGGGTAGTGCTGTAATAGTCTAATGTAGTGTAGTAGTGTAGTGCTGTAATAGTCTAATGTAGTGTAGTAGTGTAGTGCTGTAATAGGCTAATGTAGTGTAGCATGTAGTGTAGTATGCTGTAACAGTCTAATGTAGCGTAGTAGGGTAGTGCTGTAATAGTCTAATGTAGTGTAGTGCTGTAATAGTCTAATGTAGTATGTAGTGTAGTGCTGTAATAGTCTAATGTAGTGTAGTAGTTTAGTGCTGTAATAGTCTAATGTAGTGTAGTGCTGTAATAGGCTAATGTAGTGTAGCATGTAGTGTAGTATGCTGTACTGATTTTTGACTGAGTTGATTTTTATTTATTTTAGAGTCTTACATCATAAAGATGCCCAGCCCACAAGGGGCTTAAAAGCCACCTTAACTCATACAAATCCATACTTGAGACAGGGCCCAGAGAAGAATAACAAAAGGCTTATTACAATTCCTCATATTCATTCTTAGTAAAGAACTCATGATTAATAATAATCGGTATATTTCACGACCTCTACACATAAACGACACTCCAGGCACTAGCTGTAAATTTTGCTAAAAGAAAAGCCTCCTCTTGAAAAAGCCATTTTAACATCGATTCACCGACAGCCCAAAATAAATCTGGATTTTTCGTTTGTTTACTTTTGAAAATAGTTTCTCTCAAATCACCGTAGCTCCTGAGTCACTTAGTGTACATAACTGCTGTTCTTCAGCCAGACCCCTAAATCTTCCAACCTCAAGTAGCAGAGGCAAGGTACCCCGTTTTCTGCTGTGTACTGACCTTTGCCCTCTTCCCAAATTACAACCAATAGAGAGTTCAGTGCAGTATTCTGACTTTATTTGGTTTATTCCATACCTCCTTCTTCCATTGCTCTGTACCGCATGCTTGATTATATTAATACTACTGTATACATAGATTATTACCAAATATATCTAAATCAGAAAATCTTACATTTACGTCCACAAACCAAGGGTGCCTGGTGTCACCATTAAAAACCTTTAACCTTCCGGTATTTGAAGAAGGTAATTCCACAATCTTACCATTTCACATTTTTGTTCACCTAGGCATGGTGCCTACCCTATTTCACCTTGAATATCTAGTTCAGGGGCAAATGTATGTAATCCAATAAAACAAAGCTAACAGCTTCATGAGAGTTAACTTCATGTTATCTTTCCCACCCCACACACCTGCAGCATGAGATTGGACACACCCTAGGCATTATAATGTTGAGTGCAAGTTAAAATCACGAGGTCGCTAAATTGTTTTATTTACCAATGAACCCAGTAAATATTTTTGAGGTGAAAAATGGGTGAAACGCCCTCTAGGCATTCAGGTGAAGACTCGTCTACATTTGGTTGAAAAGTGAGTTTTCTAAGCACTAGAACATAGCTAGGCTGTCTGGGCAAAACCTGAGCTATATTGGGGTTAACCCAGTCCATTTATGTCAAAACATCTCTCAAGCTAGATTTCTGCCCTTCTAGATGTCTAAATTCTGGATTTTACTCATGGGGTATGTAGTGTAGTGCGTAGTGTAGTGTACTGTATTTATAAGAGTTTTTCATTTCCATTATTTATGCAGAAGATCAGAGCGCTAAAACAAATATTAATAACCCTTGTGTGTAATGGAAAGACATATTTCTGGGATATAGTACAGTATAGTATATTTTTTCTTAGTTTGTGCTAAAACTGTCATCTGCGTATTTTATTTATTATCAGTGGATCAGGCTGTTGATAAATTAACTTCTCTAGTGTGCAATGTCTGTGCTACACCCTGATATTAAAGTTCAGTCGTAAAAATGTCATCACAGAAATACATTTTAGACTTATTTTGATAAACGCCTGTGGTGCACGCGTGACTTCATTAGATTAACTCCAAATTAATTCCATGGGCTTGTGTTAATCGTGTTTATTTGGCGGAAGTAAAATGTTCTAGTCGTATGATAGTCTTGATTCTCTCTCTCTCTCTCTCTCTCTCTCTCTCTCTCTCTCTCTCCTCCCTCCCTCCCTCCCTCCCCCCCTGTTTCTGTCAGGACTACGCCGCTCCCGTAGAGAAGCCGAAGAAGGAGAAGAGGCCGATGGAGGTGAAAGAGGCACTTGAGAGAAGGTAAGTGCACCTGTGCTCCCTCTCTTACGGAAGGATCTAGAAGCTAAACATTGTCATGTGTCTGCTCACCGCTGCT
Source organism: Anguilla japonica (assembly GCA_025169545.1). NCBI lineage: Eukaryota > Metazoa > Chordata > Actinopteri > Anguilliformes > Anguillidae > Anguilla > Anguilla japonica. The sequence goes on from CM045899.1 coordinate 9,492,424, forward strand.
GGCTGTTTGGTTCATTAAACACAGTGTTTGTGTTCACGCCTGTGTTGCCTAGCACACGCGTGTGCGCGGTGTGTGTCCACGCCTGTGTTACGTAGCACACGCGTGTGCGCGGTGTGTGTCCACGCCTGTGTTACGTAGCACACGCGTGTGTGCGGTGTGTGTTCACGCCCCTCCCCTGTGTCGTGTAGCGCAGTGGTTCTCAAACTCAGTCCTGGAGGCCCCTGTGTATGCTGGTTTTCATTCCAACCACAATTGCAATCCCAGAATTTCAACAAGCTGTTAATTTTTCTTAATCGGCTGCATTTCATGCTTTAGAGGGATTATTTACTCTCTTAAACCACATTATGCCAGAAATAGCTGTGCATGCCAAAGAAGAATACAATCCCCTTGTTCATATTGTGCTATATTGTTCGATATTGCAAACAATTACATAAAAACTAGTATTTCTTATCAAAAGAAAGACTGAGGTTAATTGATAGGTTCCTAATTTGGTTGTTGAACTCATGTTTTCATCCATTATCTATACCCGCCTATCCTGAGCGGGGTCACTGGGGTTGCTGGAGCCTATCCCAGCGTGCACTGGACAGGCCGCCAATCTATCGCAGGGCACACACACACCATTCACTCACACACTCATAACTACGGGCAATTTCGTTTTTGGACTGTGGGAGGAAACTGGAGTAACCGGAGGAAACCCACGCAGACACGGGGAGAACATGCAAACTCCACACAGAAAGGCCCCAAGCCGAGATTCGCACCCACAACCTTCTTGCTGTGAAGCGACAGTGCTACCACGGTGACGCCCAAACTCATGTTTCATTTCTTCAAAATTTTCCTAAACCTATTAGCACTGTGCAGATCTGGCACGTTATTGTTTACTTTGTCTTTGAATTCTTTATTATCTTCCAGATGGTTCTTTTTAGTGGTCAGGTGGTCCACTTTCAACACTTAGGAGCCTATTGATTCACTTCAGTCTTGAATTTTTACAACTAGGTCAACCTATTTAATAGTGTGCAGGTCGCATCAATTTGTAGGTTTGTGTTGTAATTGTTGCAATATAGCTCAATGTAGCACAAAATATGAACAAGAGAACCGGGTTTGAGAACCACTGGTGTAGCCCACGCGTGTGTTTGGCGTTTCCCCCCCCCCCCCCCCCTCACGTTCTGTCCTCTTTCCAGCGTGATGATTGGAGGAGTGAAAGTTAGAGCTCTGTATGACTACGTGGGACAGGAACCGGACGAGCTCTCCTTTAAAGCAGGTCCATAAACACAGCTCACACTTCCATCTGCTTCCCACTCACAGTAATCGGCCCCCTAGCCCCAGATAATAACCTTGCCCTTTTAAGGGGCCGTCACAAACCAGAAAAACGATTCCTGGCTGCACAATCACTCACGTCTGTCATTGTTCCCGCCTGGTTTGTCACGTGATGTTAAGTTGCTGTATATCTCCCGTTGTTGTGCGTGAGTGCGGATTATTAACACTTTTCTCCTCTCCTTCGTCTAGGCGAGACGTTCCTGAAGATTGAAGACGAGGACGACCAGGGCTGGTGTCGGGGGATCAAGGATGACGGGAAGGAAGGCTTGTACCCGGCTAATTACATAGAAGTTGTGCTGTAACTCAAACTCGCCACTAGGGGGGGATACTAAGCGATTAAACCCGTGGGGCCTGGAGTCTCAGCAGTGGTTTTTTTTCCCCCTGAGCTTCGCTCTGTTTACCTGAACACACCGCAGTGCCTTTATTTCTTCAGTTGGATTTTTGCGGGTCGGTTTGGAAGATTTTGCATGTCTGCGCCTTGCGTTGGTCTGCGCGTGTCTCCATTGGAGGTTTCGTTTAAATGAGATTTACCCACATGCAAAAACAGTCAGTTAATGTCACTTTAAAAAAAGAGGAAATTTTTGTATTAATTGAGAAAAAAACACAGAACTGTCTCCCCTGCTCATACAATGACGAGTGTGGTTGCGTACTGATTTGATAGGAGATTGCTGAGGCTTGCCAGACTCAACAAGACCAACTTGAGTTGCTCACTACTGTAGCATTGGCTAACACAACAGACCAATGAAGACACCAGCTGCAGTGAGGTATTTTCCCCACAACAATTAACACCAGATCTGCCCTTCAAAAAAGAGTGAGTAGGAGTGTGAACAGAGAGGTCAAGGGTCCCCAAAGGGGTATAATCTAGAACACTTAACGTGGCTGGCTATCCAAATGTTAGGGTTTAACGAGTAACTAAGGGCATTTTGATTTGCTTTTGGCTTCTATGTAAGCTAGGTAACTAGCCTATTTATTTAACATGGTCTTGATGTACCTTGACGTTTTTAATGAGTTAATCGGCTATGGCTATCTCACAGTCATTTGACCACCTACAACCATGCTGTTACTGTTGCTAAATTTTTCTCCCGAACCAGAACTCCGGACGGCTAATTAGCAACTGGTAAACCTGCCATCCAGTTTGTCAATGATTAAGTTTCCAGATTGTTCTAATGCTCATCTTTGCTCTCAAGCAATGTCAACAACACAGGCTGTTATTAAAAATATTCTTGGAAGCACAACTTTACTGGTGCACGCAAAGTTCTGCACAGATTTACACAAGTAACTTGTAACATCTTAAGATGTACAGTTATGCTAATTACACATTTTTATTACCAGTGTTTTTTTTCCCCCATTGAGGAATGGCTTTCAAACGGGTCCAGCAAGGGATCACAACACAGGTCTCGAGAGCCAGGGAACCAATCACAGTTTTTCACTATGTTTGAATGCCACAGTTAAGACTTTTATCTTTAAAGTAGGTGCTATATTGATTATGAGCTTTTGTGAAAACTGCACTGCTCATAGCTTTGAAAACAGTGTTTTTATGCTTGCGTTTCAGTATGTGTGTCCATTTGTCCATGACATAAGCTCTTGTTCTTTTTTTCTGGGCTTGCAAAATTACTTCAACATAGTTTAATGCAGTATTTCACAACCCAGGTCCTGGGGACCCACTGCCCTGCATGTTTTAGATGTCTCCCTGCTCCAACACACCTGATTCAAATGAATGGGTCGTTATCAGGCTTCTGCAGAGCTTGATGACGACCCATTCATTTGAATCAGGTGTGTTGGAGCAGGGAAACATCTAATACCTGCAGGGCAGTGGGTCCACAGGACCTGGGTTGAGAAACACTAGTTTAATGCATTCGCACAAGGGAGGTTTTAAAGGCTAGATGTTGTTGCACAATGCTTTGGCAGAGTATTAAAGTGCAGTCCATGGATTAAATTGTTGTGAACAAAGCTTTGTAAGTTTTGGGCCATTGGAATTGAGTATCTGATTTTCGAGTCATAAAACAGGAGTGTACTGTATGGGATTATTTAAATTTTGTAGTTAGCATTATAACAGCTAATTTTCAACTGCGGTTCTCTGCTATGGATTTATTTTTTTTTAAATTTTTTTTTGAGGAAGGGAGTCTTCCACAGTGTTTTCATTCACCTTGGCATGTTTCACAACCAACATTAGCAAGACACAATTTAAAAGTACTATGTTGTAAGAAGATTATTAAATAGAATGGACGAGATAATTTTGCTGTTCTTTTTTTGTGCTTATAATTTGTATTTATGCATCTTAACCCATACATATACCACATACTGTATGTATCTGTGCACATTTTGTATAACTATCCAAATTAGAACCCACTTACGAGGCAGACATTGGTCAAATGTTTTATATGAAGTAATTTAACCCTTTGGACACCCATTTTAAATGAAACATCTATTTTTACCTAAATTTGGAACTAAATTCTTAATTCATATGATCGTAATTTGGAATGTACCATGATTGTTAAAAATTCTAAGGGACATGCAGGAGAGTTAAAATATAAAAAGAGTTGAAATATTTTTTGTGCATTGACAGACTATCCTCACATTCACGATACAGCGGGTAAGTGGTCTGCTGACAGATATCCTGATGCACTCTAAATGAACTCTGACCTTCCACTGAGAGACAGCTCTTACAGTATCAGTGAATATCCTTGTGTTTCCCCTGGGGGAGGACAGCTCTTACTGTATCAGTGAATATCCCTGTGTTTCCCCTGGGGGAGGACAGCTCTTACTGTATCAGTGAATATCCCTGTGTTTCCCCTGGGGGAGGACAGCTCTTTCAGTATCAGTGAATATCCCTGTGTTTCCCCTGGGGGAGGACAGCTCTTACAGTATCAGTGAATATCCCTGTGTTTCCCCTGGGGGAGGACAGCTCTTACAGTATCAGTGAATATGCCTGTGTTTCCCCTGGGGGAGGACAGCTCTTACTGTATCAGTGAATATCCCTGTGTTTCCCCTGGGGGAGGACAGTTCTTACTGTATCAGTGAATATCCCTGTGTTTCCCCTGGGGGAGGACAGCTCTTACTGTATCAGTGAATATCCCTGTGTTTCCCCTGAGGGACAGCTCTTACTGTATCAGTGAATATCCCTGTGTTTCCCCTGAGGGAGGACAGCTCTTACTGTATCAGTGAATATCCCTGTGTTTCCCCTGGGGGAGGACAGCTCTTACAGTATCAGTGAATGTCCCTGTGTTTCCCCTGGGGGAGGACAGCTCTTACTGTATCAGTGAATATCCCTGTGTTTCCCCTGGGGGAGGACAGCTCTTACAGTATCAGTGAATATGCCTGTTTTTCCCCTGGGGAGGACAGCTCTTACTGTATCAGTGAATATCCCTGTGTTTCCCCTGGGGGAGGACAGCTCTTACAGTATCAGTGAATATCCCTGTGTTTCCCCTGGGGGAGGACAGCTCTTACAGTATCAGTGAATATCCCTGTGTTTCCCCTGGGGGAGGACAGCTCTTACTGTATCAGTGAATATCCCTGTGTTTCCCCTGGGGGAGGACAGCTCTTACTGTATCAGTGAATATCCCTGTGTTTCCCCTGAGGGACAGCTCTTACTGTATCAGTGAATGTCCCTGTGTTTCCCCTGGGGGAGGACAGCTCTTACTGTATCAGTGAATATGCCTGGCACCCACAATAGGCAGGATAGGGTGAGCAGGGGTCTGTGTGTGAGTGCGTGCGTGCGCGTGTGTGTTTGTTTTTTTTTTTTGGGGGGGGGGGGGGTCTATAGGGACACTCTCTCCTCTCAGTTTTCTCTGTGGAGGGAGACATGCTAAATTGGCTGCACATGCACCAGTGAGCCGGGTACGAACACGGGGGTCAATTCCATCTCAGTTTCTTTCAGTTAAATTGAGAATCACTTAAACCTCGTTGAGCATTATGTCCATTTTCAATTCATGAACTGAAATTCATTAGCTTCATGAATGGAGGGATGATGGCCAATTAGCATGTGATCAGGAGAGATCAGATACCTCGGAGAACATCAGCAGTACAACGATAGAGTGGAGACGCAAGATAGAAAACTAATCACAAGACCACAGCATTCTGCTTCCCCCAAGTCAACACAATCAACACATACCCATCTCAGAATTAATCCAACGAATAAGAACTCTTTTACTGAAAGTTTACTTCGAAAAGTTCAAAACTTAACTACTTCAATGACGTTTTCTTTCACTGAACTTTAATAGCACTGTCTTTGCACATTACAGAGCTAAATGCATCAACAGCCTAATCGACCAATAACAAATTAACTACAAAATAAGACAAACACATTATAGTACATCCTGTTCTGTATAAATAATGAAAATTGGGGGAACCATTTGTATATGCATTTGTCTCTATGCCTTTATATATCTAGATAAACTATTAGCCTTTAAAATGAATGCCCCCCCCCACACCCCACCTCACCCAACAAAAAATAAATTCAATAAAAAAGCAGTAAAGTAGCAGAACCCAGTTTTGGATTAATCTGATTTTGATACATGATGTAATGCTGGGGATAACCACTAGATGACAGCACAGTCTACATCTAAGAAGAGGGCACAATATTGGCCTCATTCACGGTACGTGTGTATGATCCCGTTTGATCGTACACTGCATGTAAGAAATTTTAGCATTCGCCATTTTTTTTTCTTGTCTGTATTTGTTCAAGGCTGTTTCCTCATGCTAATCAAATGAACAGGATTACGCATAAAATTTGCAAACTGTCAGCATTCATCATCTCATACACCTGAGATATGCACCAAAACAGCGGTCTGCACACATATCCTTAATCCCATATTGGTTTTTCATAGTAACATTTTTAAGAACAAAAGTAAGAACAATTTAAGAAAAGTTTGAGTGAATGAGGCCCATTCGGCTCCGCCCCCTCCATATGCGTTGGCGGTCCGGACACCTGGAATGCCTTCAGGCTCTGGACTCCTAATGAGGAAGACCAAAAGGCTCGCCAGTCTCGGGCATCCCCCGAAAAGGTCAAGGCGGAGGCAGCGCGGGGTGTTTGGGCTCAGGTAATTGGCTCCAGGTTGAGCGGGGGGGAAGCGGAGAGCCCTCGCGCGGTCGCGGGAGCTAACTGAGACACCTACCCGACCCTCGCATAACAGGCCGGACTCGCCACCTGCGCACCGTCCACAGCGAGGGAAGGGAACCAGACCAGGAGAAACCCACGTCGCTCGGTCGGAGAGGCACACGGGGCTTTTAGAAAGACCGCTGAACAAGAACAGACAACCGGAGTCGATGTTCCCGCCGCTCTGTAGAGGGACATGCACAAGACAACCGTGGCAGAGAATTCCCTTCATTTAGAAGCCAACAAAAACCCCCAGAACACTCTGCAGTGTAAACCTCAATTATTTTGAAAATCTTGCCATTTTCTCACTGACACAGAAAGCCTCACACATTACCAGTTACAGTAACCTCCATAATATTTGGGACAAAGGCTTTTTTTTTTTTTATTGGCTCTGTAGATAATTTTAGATTTGTAAAGAAACAATGTGATAAGGGTGCATAATTTCAGCTTTTATTCACGCATTTATTGTTTAATTGCATTTTGGTTTCACCGTGTAGTAATTACAGCACTTTTTATGCATCAACCCCCCACTTCAGGGCACCATAATGTTTGGGACATATTGATGTTATGTAAGTGAAAATGGTCGCTTTTTTTTTAGTTCTTTGTCGCATATCTTTCACATGGAATGTTTGTTTGAAGTTTGTGACTCATAGACATTGCCAGGTGCTGAGTGTTCTTTCTGGTGATGCTCTGCCAGGCCTGTTCTGCAGCCATCTTAAGCTCCTACTTGTTTTTAGGGCTAGTTGCCTTATGTTTGACGCACATGACGCACGTGTTCAAATGGATTCAGATTGTGTTATTGATTTACATTACATTACAGGCATTTACATTACACGCTCTTACCCAAAGCCACTTACACAACCTTTACATAGCATTTACATTGCATCCAATTATACAGCTGGATATATACTGAAGCAATGCAGGTTAAATACTTTGCTCAAGGGTACAACGGCAGTGTCCTACCGGGGAATCGCACCTGCGACCTTTCGGTTACAAGCCCAGTTCCTTACCCACTGTGCTACACTGCCGCCCAGAATTTTTCAGTAATCAGCTGTAGAGGTCAATTACTGAACTCACAAGCTCTCAGTTTTCTTGATGATGTTCAGTTGCTTTTGTAAGCCTAAGGTTTGGCTAATGTCTTTGATGGTTTTTTTCTTCTTATTAGTCTCATAATATTTTACTTGACTTTCACTGGCACAGGTGTGGTCCTCATGTTGATAAACACCAATAACAGACGCCCAAGTCAAAAGCCTATGTATAAAAGTACTGTAATTTCTGCACAGTGAAACCAAAGTGCATAAAAATACCCTTAACTAAAAGCTGAGAATCTGAACTTTAACCACATGTGAATTTATAGAAATTTCACCAATCTAAAATTATTGGCGTGCAGAGCCAATCAAGAAAGGAAAATGTCTTGTTCTCAAACATTATGGAGCTCACTGTATGTTGTCAACAAGCGCTTAATGGCAACGTTAGCGATAAGAAGCCTTTGGATTGCCATCATTTGCGACAGTCACGGTAGTATTTTAAATGATAATCATTGTCAGGGCAGTTTGTGGAAGTATAATTGGAAGTAGCAGCTAAGGAACACTTCCCCTTGGTCTCCGGCTCCCAATCCCCCCCCCCCCCCCCCCCCCCCCCCCCCCCCCGTTCTCAGCTCACTGAACTGGATGAAATGTCTTTCCAACTAAATGATTCTTTTTTTTCTCTTTTTTTGCACGGTGGGAACGTTGTCATGGAAACAGCAAGACCCCCCCCCCCACCCCACCCTGCTGCTCCACCAGCCCCACTCTCTCTCTCTGTTCCGGGGGTAGCGGTAACGAGAGCGTCGGAACTCACGCCCCAGGCATCCTGCGCGACTCGCACGGACAGAGAGACAGACAGGCGGACAGACAGACAGACAGGCAGGCAGGCAGACAGGAAGACAGACAGACAGACAGACAGACAGACAGACAGGCAGGCAGGCAGGCAGACAGACAGACAGACAGACAGACTGACAAACAGACAGACAGACAGACAGGCAGGAAGACAGACAAACAGGCAGACAGACAGACAGACTGACAGACAGGCAGGCAGGCAGGCAGACAGCCAGACAGACAGACAGACAAACAGGCAGACAGGCAGGCAGACAGACAGACAGACTGACAAACAGACAGACAGGCAGGCAGGTAGGCAGACAGACTGACAAACAGACAGACAGACTGACAAACAGGCAGGCAGACAGACAGACAGACTGACAAACAGGCAGACACAGACAGGCAGACAAACAGGCAGTCTGCCTGTTCAGGGTTTGCTGCTTCTGAAAAGGTAAGACAAGGTGATGACCTTGATGCGCTTTAACCCTTATGGCGTGACATCACAAATATGTGATTAGAATATTCTTAACTGAACACTCTAATGCTGATGTAACAGTCACTGCTGGGAACTGAAAGCAACAGAGTTCCAGGACGCTGACTCAGAATTCTGAAAGAACATTCCATAAAGCCTGTGCTTCAAAGGGTTAATGTGCTGCCAATGTCGGTAGCCTTCAATGCTTCATGATAGACAGACAGACAGTCATGCACACTTCTTGTTCCAAATTTCTGTTTTAGGAATGGGCCTGTCATTTTAGAGAGGAAATAAAGCCACAGACATGTTTAATTAATTAAAAGAATAACAGATGACAAGAAAGGAATGTTTCAAGGGGAACTGAAAATGGGCAGATGAGAGAAATACAAATTATGATAAAAGGAAGCAAAAACCTCAAAACCTGATGAACACTCACACACAGCAGACCATATAATACAACACACATACACACACAGCATACCATATAATACAACCCACACACACAGCAGACCACATAACACAACACAAACACACAAACAGCATATCACATGATACAACACATACACAATCACACACATGCACACACACACACAACACAAGCACACACACAACAGTATACAGAACTACAGCGTAGAGCCCAGTGCTGCACAGTAGACTGTAAGAAGCAAGCCTGCAATAAAGAATTTATGACAACCTGACAGAACAGCTGCACATCAGTCCGTGCACAGTCTGGGAGAAACCAGGGAGAGATCTGCAGTACAGGAATATACTGATACAACACAAACACCCACTCACACACAAACAGCACACCACATGATAGAACACGCACACAAACACACACCATACCACATGATACAACACACACACACACAAACAGCATACTGCATGATACAACACAAACACCCACTCACACACAAACAGCACACCACATGATACAACACAAACACAAACACACACCATACCACATGATACAACACACACACACACACACACACAAACACCATACTGCATGATACAACACAAACACACATTCACACACAAACAGCACACCACATGATACAACACACACACACAAACACACACCATACCACATGATACAACACACACACACACACACAAACACCATACTTCATGATATAACACAAACACACATTCACACACAAACAGCACACCACATGATACAACACACGAACAAACACACACCATACCACATGATACAACACACACACAAACAGCATAACACGTAATACAACACAAACACACACGCACACTCACACACAGTCACACACAAACACACAGCATACCCTATGATACAGCACAAACCACACACACACACTCACATGCACACACACACACGCACAGCATACCCCATGACACAGCACACACACACACACAGTCACTCATATACTCACACATACACACACACACGCACACACAGTCACTCATATTCGCGCACACACACACAGTCACTCACACACACACACACACACACACACACACACACACACACAGTCACTCACACGTACACACACACACGCACACACACACACACCAGTAATAACGCTGAAGGGCACTGCAGCCTTACATTTCTTTTATTCAAACCAAACAGGCGCCACTATTGCTCTCATCACTGTAGCCGCGGTCAAAGTTATTGTCCTTGGCAGCGGCGTTGTCCTCCGATCTCCTTTCACAGTCTGATTCTTACCTTTCAGCCTCATGAAACTTAATTCAAAAGCAAAATAAACACAAAAATAAATATAACAGAACAAATGAATCATGACAAACTGAAATCTCATTTTAAGAAAAAATGAGTAGCTTTAGCAACGTTATACCTCATAAGAATTAAGAGTTTTCACCATTGTCTTCTTCTCTAGCCCTGGTTCCACATTTGCCTTTTGGTTCTGCTTATTGTAGGGATCACAGCAATGCCAACCCACAAGGTTCAAGGTCGATAAAAAGTTATGTACAAAGAGCGAAACGAATAAAGACAGGCAGGTATTTGCATGCATATCATGAAGTTTGCACATATGCAACCACATATACAAAATCATAAATATGGGGTCTTTAAAGTGTGACATACCAATGGAAAGGAAATGTTATCAAAACCATCTGATTTCCTTTATTTCAGTTGCAACATTTACAGAGGTCACACAATTCATGAATTCCCTGGTAGATGAGACAATAAATTAGTCATACCACCATGAGAAAAAAAAAACAAAAATAAAAGCAGCCTTCAGTTGTTCTAATAAGCGGTCACTGAACTTTCTGAACTGTAAGAACGCCAACCACAAACTAAGTAACGGTAGTTAACCGCCTTGGTAACGTTAAAATCGGACCGGCAGCTTGAAGAAGCGAATGTACGCTCGACGGATATTTATACCCACCGAGACCCGCGATAATCGGCGTGAGGGGGGGAAGCTGGGCTCGGTGAGCCGTGCGTCTGTGACTAGCGCCGAGAAGCGCAATGCGCGCCAGGTGCTCGGCCGCCAGGCATGCTGTTCGGAGAACACTCAGTCCGAAGCCGTGTCATTGCGCTCTGAGTCAGCCCGCCGGCTTTTAAAGGACGGCTTCGGCACCAGACGCCGAAAATCGCCTCGCGCGGCGCTCCCTTCGTTCGTTCGTCTCTCTGGGAACCCGGGCCCGTCCCGAGGAGAGTTCGGCCAGGAGAGGTGGGAGAGAGCGAGGTCACGCCACCAGTTTGCAGACTTACAGAAGTTTATTGGTCCGTGAGAGAAAAGCTGGCCAATCAGACCACAAAGACCACTCAACAAACTGCCCGCTATTGGTCAGATTAATTACATTATTATTATTATTATTATTATTATTATTATTATATTATTATTATTATTATTATTATTATTATATCCATCCATTATCTATACCCGCTTATCTTGAGCAGGGTCGCGGGAGCCTATCCCAGCGTGCATTGGGCAAGAGGCAGGAATACACCCTGGACAGGCAGCCAATCTATCACAGGGCACACACACCATTCAGTCACGCACTCATACATATGGGCAATTTAGGGTCTTCAATTGGCCTACCTGCATGTCTTTGGACTGTGGGAGGAAACCAGAGTACCCGGAGGAAACCCACGCAGACACGGGGAGAACATGCAAACTCCACACAGAAAGGCCCCAAGCTGAGATTCGAACCCACAACCTTCTTGCTCTTAGGCGACAGTGCTACCCACTGCACCACCGTGCTGCCCAATTATTATTATTATTATTATTATTATTATTATTATTATTATTATTATTATTATTATTATTATCACTGTGCATCTAGTCAGCAACACACTGCTAATGAATGCGGTTGTATAGCAGCAGTAGTAGCAGCATTTCCTCTTGTAGCACTGATGGTAGCCGTGATGATAAAAAGGGAATGTTAATGCCTCTACTTAGCAGCAGCTGTCATGTTGCAGGAACACTTCAGGCGATGCTATTCACGGCTACATGGGAAGCGCTCACACTAGAGAAGCCACATTAGGGGTGTTTTGGAAGGCAGTGCATTGACATCGGTGGTCTTCATAAGAACCTATAATGTGCTCTGGCTGCAGAAAATGTATGAGATTTAAACTGCAGGAAGTAAAGACAGCTGCAACAGTAAATGTGGTAGCACCACTGGTGATGATGATAGATGTAGTAGCTTTATTACTAATGGTGAGAGATGCAATAACTTCAATAGTAAGGGACGTTAGAAGTACCTTTATTAGCAATGATCTTAGATGTAGTAGCTTTATTAGTGATGATGATAGATGTAGTAGCTTTATTAGTAATCATGTTAGATGTAATAACTTTAATACTAATGATGTTAAATGTAGTAACTTTATTAGTGATGATCTTAGATGTGATAGCTTTATTAGTAATGATGATAGATGTAATAACTTTATTAGTAATGATGATAGATGTTGCTTTATTAGTGATGACGAAAAATGTAGTAGCTTTATTAGTGATGATGTTAAATATAGTAGCTTTATTAGTGATGATCTTAGATGTAGTAGCTTAATTAGTGATGATGTTAGATATAGCTTTATTAGTAATGATGATAGATGTAGTAGCTTTATTAGTCATGATCTTAGATTTGGTAGCTTTATTAGTCATGATCTTAGATGTGGTAGCTTTATTAGTGATGATGTTAGAAATAGCTTCATTAGTAATGATGATAGACGTAGTACCTTTATTAGTAATGATGTTAGATGTAGTAGCTTTATTAGTAATGGTTGTAGATGAAATAGCTTTATCAGTGATGGTGTTAGATGTAATAGCTTTATTAGTAATGACGTTAAATGTAGTAGCTTTATTAGTAATGGCTGTAGATGAAATAGCTTTATTAGTGATGGTGTTAGATGCATTAGCTTTATTAGTAATGACGTTAAATGTAGTAGCTTTATTAGTAATGGTTGTAGCTGTAGTAGCTTTATTAGTACTGATGTTAAATGTAGTAGCTTTGTTAGTACTGATGATAGATGTAGCTTTATTAGTATTGATTAGTAATGCTGATGTTGTTCAAGGTAACAGTTTTAGTAATAATGAAGACTGGGTGTTTGTCGTGGAAAATCTTGACTAAAGTGACAAAGCAGTCAGACGAAGTTGTTGAAAATCAGAAAACCGAATAAAGCAGAAATCAAGGATTGATTGTTTTTAAGAAAACATTAATTTCAATCATAAATATGGGGTCTAAACTGTGACATACCAATGGAAAGAAAATGTTATCAAAACCATGAAATTTCCTTTATTTCAGTTACAACATTTACAGAGGTCACAATTCATGAATTCCCGGAAAGATGAGGAAATAAAAAATAAAAAAAGACTAAAATATAACAAAATCCGTGACAAACACCCAGCTATAGCAATGATGTTAGAAGTAGTTCCAGTGCTCGTAATGATATTAGATGTAGTGGCATTAAGGAACATTTGATGTAGTATCAGTATTAGTAATGTTAGATGTTGTAACAGTATTACTAATTACAGTAGATGGTGACACATTATTAGTAGTGATGTTAGCTGTAGTGTCAGTATTAGTAATATTAGATGAAGTAGCATTATTATTAATGGTGTTACATGTAATAACAGTGCTAGTTGCATGAGAGGTAATACCAGTCTTGGTATATTAGATGTAGTATCAGTAGTAGTAATATTAGATGTATGTTAGTATATATTACTATATTAGATTATGTTACAGTATTAGTAATGATGTTATTAATTGTGGCATAGTAACTGTGGCAGGGTTGTAGCACAGGTGTTAGGCCTGATGATCATAGGGGTAGCAGTAGATGTATTAGTAGAGATAATGGCAGTAGCAGCTGTAATAAGGTTATCAGTGATGAAAACAGTGAAACAGCTGGCAGTATTAGCGCTGGGAAGGGCAGTGCCAACAGCAGTAGCGCTGACAGTACTGATGGTGATTTTGGTGATTTAGGAAAGGTACCGTCTTCAAAGAAAACATTAGTGATGCTTACGGTGACTGGCATTGTTTTAATAGTGGTTTTTCCCAATACCTTGTGTTACACTTATCCTCTTCCCCATCTACCTTTCTCACACTGTGCATTACCTTTATTCTCTTCCCCATTTATCTTCCTCTCGCTGTGCGTCACCTTTATTCTCTTCCCCATGTATCTTTCTCACACTGTGCATTACCTTTATTCTCTTCCCCATTTATCTTCCTCTCGCTGTGCGTCACCTTTATTCTCTTCCCCATTTATCTTCTTCTCACTGTGCGTAACCTTTTATTCTCTTCCCCATGTATCTTTCTCTCACTGTGCGTAACCTTTATTCTCTTCCCCATTTATCTTTCTCTCGCTGTGTGTCACCTTTATTCTCTTCCCCATTTATCTTCCTCTCACTGTGCGTCACCTTTATTCTCTTCCCCATGTATCTTCCTCTCACTGTGCATAACCTTTATTCTCTTCCCCATTTATCTTTCTCACTGTGCGTAACCTTTATTCTCTTCCCCATTTATCTTCCTCTCACTGTGCATTACCTTTATTCTCTTCCCCATTTATCTTTCTCACTGTGCGTAACCTTTATTCTCTTCCCCATTTATCTTCCTCTCACTGTGCATTACCTTTATTCTCTTCCCCATTTATCTTCCTCTCACTGTGCATCACCTTTATTCTCTTCCCCATTTATCTTCCTCTCACTGTGTGTAACCTTTATTCTCTTCCCCATGTATCTTCCTCTCACTGTGCGTAACCTTTATTCTCTTCCCCATTTATCTTTCTCTCACTGTGCGTAACCTTTATTCTCTTCCCCATTTATCTTTCTCTCACTGTGTGTAACCTTTATTCTCCTCCCCATCTATCGTCATTTTATTGTGTAACCTTTATTCTCCTCCCCATCTATCTTCATCTTACTGTGCTGAACCTTTATTCTCTTCCTCATGGATCTTCCTCTCACTGTGTGTAACCTTTATTGTCTTCCCCATCTATCTTCATCTTACTGAGTGTAACCTTTATTCTCTTCCCCATCTCTCTTCTTCTCACTGTGCATTACCTTTATTCTCTTCCCCATCTATATTCATCTCACTGTGTTACCTTTATTCTCATCCTTATGCATCTTCCTCTAACTGTGCTTAACCTTCATTCTCTTCACCATGTATCTTCACCTGACTGTGCGTAAGAGGCATCTCCTTCCCTGTTTATCTTCCTCTCTCCACCATCTTTCTATCTGTGCCTGCAGTCGGCACTCAGCCTCGGAGATGTTGTTCAGATGTTTTTTTATCGATCACTAAAAAGTATCCAGGCATTTATTCCCCTGACGCTCAAGCAATTCCCTCTCACACATATACATATATTAACATAAGTACACAGCGTATACACATTTGTGAAATGGACAGGGGCAATGCCATCAAAGAACAGCCAGGACAACAATCTCTTCCCCCCTACTTCTCGCTACAGTTAATGGCTCCTACATACAAACGCTTATTCTAAGACAGAATGGAACAGAAGACACACTTTGTTTTCAAGACGTTTTGAAATTTATGGACCACCAGGTGGGAGGGTGAGAGGGGGGCGGGGTAGGACACATAGTTGTCACGGTGACAATCAGAGACACAGGCACACGCACGGACGCGTACGAAGTACACAAACACGCCAACCAACACGGAAACACACACAAACGAAGGCAACACAAAACATGAGTGTGTCCTTTTGGTCACATCTATCCCCCTCAGATACTAGTTGAATTACAGATTGCTTCTTTTGAAGTGAAGATAAAAAAGCAAAGAATGACGCCAAAATAATAATAATGTACAATGAAGTCCTTTCCTGAAGGATACACTGCCCAGAACTGCGTAAAAAAAAGCAAGTAGATGCATCCTTATTTGGGTCCTTCCGAAAAATTGCTGTTTCAACCATAGTTCCTTTGGGGTATCCTCATGAATATAATTCATTTGGCAGTTATGTCAAAAAGAATGACACACTCCCCTGTTACACACAAACAGTTCCATTCACATCTCCAAGTTTCCTGCATAATGAAAAATATAAAAGTGGCATGAAGATTTGTCCTTTAAAGTTGACAATTAGAAAATGAAATAATAGAAAAATAAAAGCTACTAATTGAACCTGACGGGCTCACAGGAAAAAAGTGATTAAAAAATGTGTAAGGCAGGGGGACACATTTCATGGTTGCACAACATGCTTTGGTCCATCCGCATTTCTCCCTCCCTGAATCTGAACATATTTTTTGTTGTTGTTGTTCACACAAGAAAAATATCCAAGTAAAAGATCTGATTCTGAAAGCTGGGGTGCAAGCTGTCCAAAATGGCGGCACGATCCGACACTTGTATCTGTCCTACCCCCAAAAAATATACGGAGATTCCTTCAGGTCCTTTTGGTCTGTAAGACAATGTTCAGGAGCGAAGCAAAGACAGCATTTCCCAAGGTCCTGTTACAAGTTCGTTTAAAAGTCTGTACAAATGAAATCAGTTTTGACTTGTCTGGTGCAGAATCACAAAATAAACCAATAGGTGACTTTTTTTTTCGGAGGGAGAAACGGGCACCAGGTCCTTCCCCCCGATGGATCGGGTTTTTACACGTCGATTGGAGACGTCCATCACACACTTCACTGACTCAAGATCCAAAGTGCCTATTTTTAATAGAGATGAGTCTTTTCCTTTTTACATCTTATTTATTCATAAATGTATGTGTGCACGTGTGACTGAGCTTTACAGTGTGTGTGTGTGTGTGTGTGTGTGAGAGAGAGAGAGAGAGAGAGACAGAGATCGGTGGTCTGTCCACACTGAACACGTTTACTAGGTATTACCACTACATTCTATTCATCAATGTTGCATTTATATGAATTCTTCTGGGTGCCTATTTGTACACAATGATTTGAAGTTGTTATTGTTAATAATAGTAGCAGTAGAATAGTAGTAGTAGAAGAGGAATAGTATTAGTAGCAGTAGTAGCTGTAACAGTAGCGGTTATGTGTAAGTTATGTGTCGTCTCACTTACTCCACCTTCATGTTTTGTTAATGAAGAGAACAAATCAGTGCATGGGAGAGACGGACTGCCCTGGGGGGAAGGGGGGAGGGAGAAGGGCAGAGGAGAGAATGGGAGAAGAAAGGGGGATAGGGAAGGGGAGAGGGGAGAAACGCAGAAAGGGGTTATGAGTCGTAGCACAGCAAATTCACAAAATTCAGCGAGACATGGAGACAAGCAGATTCACAATGGCATGTTCTGGGGCGCTAAGGGGAGCAGACAAATGCCTTAGAAGCCCAGATACATTTATTACAGCTCTGTCACCGCTGTGGCCTACTTTACATGCAGCACATACGAGGCTCTGTTTCCCTAACTGCTATCATTGATTTCCGGCGTTTAACTCTCTGCTACGGACTCAGAAACAGACAGACCTGCTACTTCGGAACGCGCGCTCGCTGGTTAGAAAGGTGTTGAGATAACACTGGAGGGAGGGAATTTAAACACAGCCCCGTTCCCTCCACACATTACACTGGAGGGACGGAATTTAAACACCCCCCCTACACGGAATTAAACACCACCCCCCTTCCCCTATTCACTGGAGGGATGGAATTAACACACATCCCTATTCCTTCCAGACAATATCATGTCACTGCCCATAGGTAGACCGACTGTTTCATGAGATAAAGACAGTGTCCTTGGGTTTTATTACACACACACACACACACACACACACACAGACACACACACACTCCTTTATCTAGGTCTGAGCTCTCTGATGACTCTCACACTGTGTTTGAAGAGAACCAGTCAACTGGACCCATAGGAGGCACTCATAGATCTATTCAGAGTGGAGGCTTTCAATCACAACACTCACAGATCTACTCACAGTGGGCACTGTCAATCACAACACTCACAGATCTACTCACAGTGGGGACTGTCAATCACAACACTCACAGATCTACTCACAGTGGGGACTGTAAATCATGACACTCACAGATCTACTCACAGTGGGGACTGTAAATCACAACACTCACAGATCTACTCGGAGTGGGGACTGTCAATCACAACACTCACAGATCTACTCTGAGTGGGGGCTGTCAATCACAACACTCACAGATCTACTCACAGTGGGGACTGTCAATCACAACACTCACAGATCTACTCGGAGTGGGGGCTGTCAATCACAACACTCACAGATCTACTCCCAGTGGGGACTGTCAATCACGACACTCACAGATCTACTCACAGTGGGGACTGTCAATCACAACACTCACAGATCTACTCTGAGTGGGGGCTGTCAATCACAACACTCACAGATCTACTCACAGTGGGGACTATCAATCACAACACTCACAGATCTACTCACAGTGGGGACTGTCAATCACAACACTCACAGATCTACTCGGAGTGGGGGCTGTCCACCACGATGTGCGGCTTGGAGGAGGCGGTGGCGCTCTTGGACACATACGTGTTCATGGTCTTCTCCTGCCAAACACAGACACGTGTGTGTACTGTACAGTGTTCATGACAACATGAGTGCGTCTCTCAGGCAAAAAGAGAGAGAGAGGGAGAGAGAGAGAAAGACAGAAAAAGAGGGAGGGAGAAAGAGACAATTGGGGAGACCAAGAAAGAGTCACAGAGAGAAAAAAGATATTATATTTATGGAAGCCAGACTTATTGCACATTAATATTCACATTTGTAAAGGAGCATTTCAGATAGAGACAGGGTGGGAGCGAGAGAGAGAGAAAGTGGAGAGAAGATGTGATGGCGAGGAGTGATATAGTAGGATGGAGAGATTGATAGAGATGGAGCAGAATGGAGATGGAGATGAGAGAGTGATGTAGCAGGATGGAAAGAGGGAGATGTAGACAGAGTGATGAAGCAGGATGGAGAGAGATGCAGAAAGAGTGATGGAGCTGGATGGAGAGACTGATGGAGATGGAGCAGGATGGAAAGAGGGAGATACAGAGAGAGTGATGTAGCAGGATGGAGAGAGGGAGATGGAGAGAGTGATGGTGCAGGATGGAGAGAGAGATGCAGAGAGAGTGATGGAGCAGGACGGAGAGCGAGGAAGATGGCGAGACAGAGAGGTAGAGAGAGTAATGGGGCGATGGCTAACGCATGCCCTACCTCCACCAGCTGGTGCCAGTGCTCAATTGGCTTGCGGGGGTTGGCCAACATGGCCGCCCAGTGCTCCCGACCCGGTCCCTCTGCGTCACTGCCCACCCGGCACATTCCGATGACCTCGTTATGACCAATGCTGACAGAGAGGGAGGGAGGGAGGGAGCATTGTGACATCACAGCAGGCTCTCTGCGAACCAGCCTGAGGGAAGCTGAGAGAGGCCGCTCATGCTAATTATCACGGTAGATGAAGGATTCATTCTGGCTCATCCATGCCCCACTGTTATTTTTACATAAAGACGCCATTTTATCTTTCAATTCTATCTAGTATTTTCGTTCCACTTCCCAAGTCTTGTTTCAAATAGTGCCTCGGTAATGAAAGCGGGTAAAGCGAGAGAGAGAGAGAGAGAGAGAGAGAGAGAGAAATACAGAGAGAGAGAGAGAGAGTAATAGATAAAACTCCACAGAGGAACATTCCTGCTGACAAAGTATGGAGAAAATGTGAGGTTGTGAAATTAAAGAGAGGGTATAATTACTTATACAGCGCTTAAGCACCGGGTTTTATTAGCATTACATAACCGGTATTAATTTGTCAGAAGAATGCCTTCACGGGAAGCAACAGGGACACGGGGGAAGGAGGATTCCACCGGATCGTGTAGCGCTGCTAATAAATGTTCCAAACGACTCCTTACACCTCAAGTATTTGTAAAAGCAGGTCCACAGCTGAGAGGTTTAACGGAACTCAACATAAATTGTATATTAATCGACTGCCTGATGCCGTGTAAGTAGGCCAGCTTGGCAAAAAAAAAAAAACAGGAGGCAAACAAGATCCTGAAAACTGAGGAGAATCATTAATGAAAACAGCACAATGACGTTCCGCTCGAAATTCTCTTTCTTTGTGTTACAATCAAATATCTGCGGCATCAACTCAGCCTTCGGATGCATTTAAACTTGTTTATTTAAACCAGTAAAACTGAGATGCATTTAGGAAATCTTCACACCCAAATTGTTTTTATTGGGCCCCTGCGGCTGATACCTTGTACCTGGATTGATCCGAAATTTAAGTCCATCAGTATCATATTTTAGATTGTATTGCAAGATATATTTTTTCTATTATAAGACATTATTTTCATTGCTTATCAATTTAAAAAAAGCAACAAGCAAGATTAAGGAACAAGCAATTGATTTTTGTACCCTGTGGACTGAACCTCCCCATTGCAAGAGCACAAGTTGTCTTCATAGAATTACAAACACCCTCAGGTTTTCCAGCATTATGTCAAGCTATGGACTGATGAACAAATACACGAATAAAGATGAAAGCCAGTGAGGCAATGGCTGCTATTCTGCATTCGTCCTTGACTTTGACTGACAGTTACAAGCAATATCCTTTTTCTTCCAAGACGGTTTGAGAAGTTCAGCAATCACTAAAAACCAATTTGTCGCAGAAAGCTATAACACTAGCATCAATTACAGAGCAATGTTGACTTAACACAAGCCAATACCTAATTATACCTATAGAAGAATAAAAGATCATTTTCAGGGGGAAATCCAGAGCTAGTCAATTCTACTAATTAGTTCATTATCATTTGTCCTGATACAGGAAGGTTTGCCTGTATTTTTGAATATAAGCTCCAGAATCTTCAGTCAAACACTATATATAGAAAAGCCGTAACAACACCGTTTGGATTTTATTTCTTGTTTGTTTTCCACTCACTTCTAATTTTAACCCGTTTAAGCCCGCGGGCAACTAAAGTTGCCAACGTCTCTACCACTCTTTTTTTCCATTTGTGAATATTTTTTGATTACTAAAAAGAAATCTCTGGAAAAAAATCTGGGCATTGATGGGTTAAAACGCACAAAACAAACCCCTCGCAATAATCCAAACAGAACCATCAAAACAGAACCAAAGCCTTGGGCGTGTCAAGTGAATCACCTGTGCCTGGAGTATGAACTCCTTTAAAACAGCAAAACTGACTTTTGTTCACATGCTCAAGAGCACAAACACGAGCATGCATTTAATCTATACAGTAGCACGTTCCAGCGTGTTTTTGGCACGTGAGCTAATTCAGAGGAATATTACCGATAGTTTCAGAGCAAGCTTACAGGCCATATGGCCACTACACCACAGGCCAATGTGCTGGTGCTTACAGTCTATACTCTGTTTTAGTCCCCACTGCTCGCGGAATAAATATAAAATTTCACCTGGTCTGTCGCATAAAAATAAATGAATTGAAATCATATAATATCTGAATGCCCTTCTCAGGCTCAATGGGGCCTCCTGCGGGGATATCAGTTTTAGGGCCTCGTAAAGCTTGAGGACCTCGACTTTTACATCGTAATTTATATTCCTGTCTGGCTCGTCCGGTACGATGTAAAAAAAAGCACATATAGAAATGATATATTCCCAGATGTGCGGGTACTTGCAGAAGCAGTTAAGGTAACTGTAATGGGTATATTCTCCCAGGACTGGATTCCTTGACTCTCTGGTTAAAAGTCTGGTTCCCCAACCATCGTGATGCACTAACAGCCAATATTTAACCCTTTCATTTCTTAAATTTGACCTTTATTTCACCAGGCCAGTCAATATTTGTCACTGTTTGGCCAACAAGGTCCTTCCCATGTAATGCCTCTGTGATGTTTGTGTCATTTTCCCATCGAGGGATTGCTGTTAACTTCTATATTTTCATAACAAGCAACACTATATGGACAAATGTATGTGGACACCTGACATCCAACATCTCATCCAAAATTATGGGCATTAATATGGAGTTGGTCCACTCTTTGCTGCTATAACAACCTCCACTCTTCAGGGAAGGCTTTATACTAGATGTTGGAGCGTTGCTGCAGGGATTTGCTTTCATTCAGCCGCAAGAGCATTAGTGAGGTTGGGCACTGATTGGGCGATTAGGCCTGACTTGGCTTTCCGAGTTCACCCCAAAGGTGTTGGATGGGGTTGAGGCCTGGGCGCTCCCATGCAGCCCAGTTTTACGGCTGGATATTCTGATGAGCCAACTCTGGTTATGTGCCCACGGGCTACACGTGAAGTGCCCCACCGCGGAACTGAACCCGCAACCTCCACAGCACAAATAATCAAATCCGGTCCTAGAATCCAAATCCAGCCCTGGTTTTCTATTTCCCCCAGGACAATTGACTGAACTCTTAGAGCTACTGATTGACCAGACTGCCTTCACACCTGACTTCCAGGTGAAGGGAGGGTGGAAAACCAGCAGTCCTGGACCTCGAGGACTGTGACTGGAGTAACTGTTGCCACGGCGACGTGCGCTCAACGTGCCCCCCCGCCCCGGGCCTCACCAGTCGTAGTCCATGACGGCGATGATGAGGGACACGCTGTCGATGTTCTCATAGGGGATGTCGAAGACCAGCGCCTCGTTGTAGGTGGGGTTGAGCGTGTTCTTCTTGATGGAGGTCTTCCTCTTCTTCATCCTCCGGCCCTCGCAGATCAGCGAGGCCTTTACGTACGGGTCTGGCGGAGAGCGGGAGAGAGAGGAAAGTGAGGCATTATGGGAAGAGAGGGAGAGAAGTGAAGAGGTACAGAGAGAGAAAGAAAGCGAGAGAGACAGAAACAAGTAACAATAAAGGACCACTACATATTAATAATGTATAATAACAAATTGAAATAATGAATATTTAATCGTTAACAAATGTTATATCGCTGTCATTTATGTTGTTATTGTCGCAGTCTTTTTGTATTATTACCATGATTGTTGTCATCACTACGCTTTGGCAATATGTATTTTTTGAAATATGTCACGCAGTAAAGCAGAGGAATGGGGAGAGAGAGAGAGAGAGAGAGAGAAATGAAGAGGTACAGAGAGAAAGAGAGAGAGAGATAAATGAAGAGGTACAGAGAGAGAGAGAGAGAGAAAATGAAGAGGTACAGAGAGAAAGAGAGAGAGAGAGAAATGAAGAGGTACAGAGAGAGAGAGAGAGAGAGAAATGAACAGGTAGAGAAGAACAGGCAAGCCGTTCATTAATAGCCGCAATACCATGTGTAATCGGTCTAAAATTAGCAAGAGCACAGAGAAAGCTGCAAGTGTATTTTTTTCTGGAATAACTGAATCTGGTGTTTGAAAAAAAAAAAAGCACACTGCATGATGGTCACGGCACTAAGGAAACAGTTAGCTTCTTTTATTTATGCTTTGTCAAGATAGGTCAGCGGCGAGCTCAGGTCTCTCTCTATTTTCGGTAATAACCTGGGAGTCAGTGGGGGGGTTGGGAATGCAAGCGGCTGTTTAGCCAATCAAATGCGGGGGCGATTTGGTTGCCAGATACAGTGAGCCAGCTTTTTGGGGGGGGAATTTTGGCAGGACGCCACAGGGCTAACGCCCCTACTCTTTCGAAACACAGCGGAATCTTTTAATGGCCACAGTGAGTCAGCGCGAGACACCTCCTACAGCACTGTGTCAACATCGCTGCGCTGAGTACATTGGATTTTTATATGGCACAGAGTAAAGAGCGCCCCCTGCTGGCCCTCCGACACCTCTCTGAGCTACGGCCTAGTTTTCTCAGGCTTTGCTCCAGTGGTGTGACATCAGCAGGAATAACGGTGATTCTGTGAGCAATAGAAACGTTGCTTATGCTGTGTGACATATATGCGCCATGACCATAATACATCAACAGTAATTAGATTAATAACTTAATTACATTTAGCTTCAGATGTTAGCACTGGTTCATTAAGGGACGTCAACACCGCGGCCAGTGGAGGATCGGTTACGCTCGCGGTCCGGTCGGGCACTAACGAGCTGTATGACCATTAGCCAGTGGAGGATCGGTTACACTCGCGGTTCGGTCGGGCGCTAACAAGCTGTATGACCATTAGCCAGTGGAGGATCGGTTACGCTCGCGGTCCGGTTGGGTCCTAATGAGCTGTTCAACCGCGGCCAGTGGAGTGTCGCTTATGCTTGTGGTCCGGTTGGGCGCTAACGAGCTGTATGACCATTAGCCAGTGGAGCATCGACCGGTTACGCTCGCTGTATGACCATTAGCCAGTAGAGCATCGGTCCGGTCGGGCGCTAACGAGCTGTATGACCATTAGCCAGTAGAGCATCGGTTACGCTCGCGGTCCGGTCGGGCGCTAACGAGCTGTATGACCATTAGCCAGTGGAGCATCGGTTACGCTCGCGGTCCGGTCCAGCGCTAACGAGCTGTATGACCATTAGCCAGTGGAGCATCGGTTACGCTCGCGGTCCGGTCGGGCGCTAACGAGCTGTATGACCATTAGCCAGTGGAGCATCGGTTACGCTCACGGTCCGGTCGAGTGCTGTTTGACGGTTGCGCTAATTACCGGAGAAGCCGGTGAGGTCCATGGCTTTCAGATTGGTGGCCTTGATGACGGTGGCGGTCAGCCGTCCGGCCGTCGGCAGATAGCAGAGAGAGAAGTTCAGCTCTCCCAAGGTCGGCCTTCTCCTGCGTGAGACAGAGAGATAGAGAGAGGGATTCACTCACTCACCTCTGTAAACTAAAGATGCTGGGCAGTTAGGAGAGAGGGAGCAAAGTGTTCACTCTGCAGTAAACTAAGGTGCTGGGCAGTTAGGAGAGAGGGATTCACTCACTCACTACTGTAAACTAAGTTGCTGGATAGTTAGGAGATAATGCTGGGCAGTGAGTCTTTTAATTCTGTTTTGTAACCATGCAATAAATTGCAGCAATAAAATGTTCATTTGAAAATAGAAAAGAACTCTATGAGCATTTACAAATGAGGGGGCGGAGACAGGTGGGCGTTCCCAGTCTCTAATTAATATTAACGCCGTAGGAAGCTGATTGACAGCTTGTGGGCGGAGACAGTCTCTAATTAATATTAACACCGTAGGGAGCTGATTGACAGCTTGTGGGCGGAGACAGTCTCTAATTAATATTAACACGCTAGGGAGCTGATTGACAGCTTGTGGGCGTGTCCAGCGGTGCAGGGGGGCGTGTTGCGCTCACCGCCGTCCCCTCCACGATGTCCCTCCAGACGGGCTTCTCCCCCGTCCCCTCGCTGAAGTCCAGCAGGTTGTCCACCACCACCTGACCGATGAGGTCGTGCCGGGAGAATCGGTCGAAGTCGTAGACGGAGAAGTGCAGCTTCCGGGAGTGGAGCTCGGCGAGTGGGACCCCGAACTGGAACGTCTCGTTGAAGACGGGATTTAGAGTCTTCCTGTGAACCTGCACGGGGGTGGGGTTTTGGGGTGGGGTGGGGGGGGGGGGGGGGCGGGGGCGGGGGCTCTAGGGGGGGTGGGGGGTGGGGGGGGTGGGGTGGGGTGGGGCGGGACAGAGCCGGTAAATGTGAGGCTGAGGCTTCAGTGAAAAAGCTCATCCCTGGCTTGTTCTGGCTAGGGCTGGGTCACACTCTGAATGCATGCATTTGAAATATGCATTCGGATGTGTGCGTTTCATACATAATGCAGATTGCTCACCTCGCTCTTTGTGTGGCCTTTACTTTTGCCACCTACAGTTTCACACCTCCAACATTTTTATTGCAGTTTAAAGATACATTTTCTGAGGTATTTGGTGATTTGCATTTTTTTATAATCTTTTTTGTTAATTAATTATTTTCTGAATCGTGATACATAACATTTATAGAGTACGAAAATATCACCAGAACCCCCCCCCCCCCCCACACACAAATTAGAAGCTTGAAAGTAAATGAATCTTCCATGAACCTTAAATTAAAATAGAAAGTATCTGATTAAATAAATAAAAAACACATTCTAATGTTGGTGAGATGTGTGGTACAGTCTGTAGGGCAGCCTACTGTCAGGCTATATATAAATCCCCCACATGGAACAAAGAGGCTCATGCATATTCACATAACTGTTGTTTCACTGCCCCTTTTCCCCCTGGTTTGTGACACACGTGTCCTAACCATGCCCATGGCATTGTGGGTATTGTAGTTTTTTTTTTAAAACCCCCCCCCCCAGTACACAGGGGTTCCAACCCTGCCAATCCCTCCTCTGTGATCTTTCACACTCTCTGCTTTCCCCCGACGGAATACAACAAAAAACATGTCGGGAGGGCAGACTGTCCGCTCTCCTTTTCTTTTTTTAAATTAAATGAACGGTGGCCCACCGTTCCCAGGGCCAAAGCAGGGCGGCGAAGATTAAAGGCAGTGGGGGAAAGGGGGGGGGGGAGGAGAAGCGGTGTCACGCAGACAGCTTGCCTGAGAGCTTCTGACCTTGCGTGTGGCAGCAGTCGGCGCACCTTTCACTGCTAATAAACAGGGGCTCCCTGAGGACGACGGCAGACTGGGGGGGGGGGGGGGGGGGGCGTGGATAAACAGGGAGGACAAGCCGATCGCCGCGTCACCGAGGCGACGACACACAGCCCCACGGGCTCCAGGTGACGGAGGAGGAGCAAAGCCGCAGCGACAACAGAACACAAACAGACACCGGCTTCCCGTTTCCCAGCGGGCACCGCCTCGGCCGCCTAAAACTGCCCCGCTCGCAAAGGTCCTCGGGGGTTTCCTTTAAAGGTGCTGAAAATAAAGCAGCTAATAAACAGGAAGCAGCACGGTGTTTGCCCAGAGGGGGAAGAGGGGGTGGGAGTGTGGGGGGGGGGGGTGGGGGAACAGCACCTTTGTCTGGAACTTCTTCTTTCGGTCGGGCAGCAGGTAGATCTTCACGTAGGGGTCCGAGAACCCGTTGGCGTCTTTGGCCGGGAGGTCCAGTGCCTTCAGGATCTTGACCACCAGCTGCTCAGTGCTGCAAAGGGAAGCAGATACGGGTGTTTTACACTGGCCAGGCACTGCCCTCCACTAACACAGCCACAGACTTCTACAGGGTCTCGCACTCCAAAGAGCAGGGGCGGCCAGTGCTTTCACATACACATACCGTGCACTTCCATGGACGCACAGGGCCCTGAAAAATTACTCACATGCTTGATAAAGATCAACAAAAACACTGTGGAATTATTCCATTGACCTTTAACAAGAGCCCCAGGACTAGCAGATGCAAAACAACTGCATAACATTAGAGATCCACGAGAATATTTCACCAAAGGTATGACATCATTTTCAAAATAAGT
This sequence comes from Anguilla japonica, assembly GCA_025169545.1. Taxonomy (NCBI): domain Eukaryota; kingdom Metazoa; phylum Chordata; class Actinopteri; order Anguilliformes; family Anguillidae; genus Anguilla; species Anguilla japonica. Next base: position 9,519,724 of record CM045899.1, read on the forward strand.
GTCCTTCTGAAACCAAACCCGCCCTGCGGGGGTGTGTGGCCAAAAAGCTCAATTTTGAGCTCATATAACCATAATGCCGGTTACAATCAAGGTTCAGGTGCTTTTTTTTTTTTTTAGCAAACTCCAGATCTTTGTTTTTTTATTGTACTCAATAGAGGCTTTTTTAATGTGGTAACCCTTCCAAAAGATACACTCGCATCTTCAACAAGGCAATCTACAACTGCTTCAATATATTTTTTAACATCTTAATTACTGATTTACAATTTGAAAGTGATACCTTTTTTTTGATTGTATAACCCGCTCTTGATTCGTGAAGGTCAGAAACTAGAGTGACCAGATTTCCTGGAGGACTGCGTACGTAACGCAATGAGAAACTACAGCAGTGGCAATTACTGTCAGAAAACCCCACACTGAAAAGCAGAAGGACGGAAATACAGGACGAATCAAGGCTTTCTTGGAAATGTGAAAAAGGGCTGTGATGCCGGCCGTTCCAGGAACACATCGGGGACATCTGGTCACCCCGTCAAAAAAAAGCTCCGCCTGGTTTCCTCCGAGAGAAACAGACCCCAGTAACAGAGCCTCCGGAGGCAGATCAGAGGCCTGGAATCAGAGCCAGATACTTAGCGCTCTCTCGAGGGCCTTCTCCCCACTGGGGAGTGTTTTTTTTTTTTTTTTAACCCTTATGCATTCGCTATTTGGGGGGTTCAGGCCTGGTGTTTGCTCTGTTTGCTCTTTTTTGCTCTGTTTCCTGTCTTGCTGCTCTGTAAAGCGTCTTTGTGACAGTTCTCAGTGAAAAGCGCTATACATATAAAATTGAATTGAATTATATGGGCACTAAGAAAATATACATATATATAGATAGATAGATAGATAGATAGATAGATAGATCATTTTTTACCTGCCTAAATGTCAGCATCGGATGTGAAATGCGCTGAGGGCCAGTGAGCGCGTGCAGAGCGTGGAGGGTATGAGGCGGATCTGGAGGAAACGGCATTCTGTGGTATATTAAACCAGCGCTCTGGAGCGCGCGCGGGCCGGACGTATCCTGCTTAGTTAGTGGCTAGCGGCTAGCGGCGTTCGGAGGGCCCGTCACCCGATCCGGCCGTTGCCGAGACGCGTCTGAGCCCGGCGACGAGGACGCGACCATTTCGTTAGCCGAGGGCCTGAGCCGCAGGAGCGCCGAGGGGGTGGGAGGCGGCTTAAATCCCTCGTCCCGTACGCGTGCGAGCGGGAGCAACGAGGCCGGTCTCGGCCCCGCCCCCTCACGGGCCGCGCCGTCCAATCAAACGCTTTCCCCGGCTTCGTCTGCATATCGTTTCGTCTGTTTGCGATCCCTGTAGTTTCTTCATTCTTTTTCAGCGTATATCGTGAGCTTCCGTGTTGTTTGGGGAAAAAGGCATATTTGGCTCGGCACTCAACTGTAGATTTGTAACAAACAATTTACTTGTGGTCACAGTGCAGATTCTCAGCTATAAAAGCTGAGCATCTGCACTTTAACCACAAGTGAATTGTTTGATTAAGGGAATTTTTACACACGCTGGTTTCACAACTTTTTATAAATAGTCCCCCCATCACAGGGTGTCATAATGACTGGGACATATTAATGTTAAGTAATGAAAATAGTCAGGTTTAGTACTTTATCACATATTCACTGCATGCAATGACGGCTTGAAATCTGTGACACATTGACATCACCAGGTGCTGAGTATCTCTCTCTGGTGATGCTCTGCCAGGCCTGTACTGCAGCCATCTTGAGCTCCTGCCTGTTTTGGGGGCTAGTTGCGTTATGTTTCCTCTTTTGCATATGAAACGCACGCCTAATTGAATTCAGAGCAGGTGACTGATTAGGCCAGTCAAGAAATTTCCAGTTTTGGCTTTGTTGCTTTAGCATTGTGTTTGGGACCATTACCCTGAAATGGTGGGACTATGTATTTAAAAAATGCTGTTATTTCTACAAGGTGAAACAAAAATGTATAAAAAATACTCTTTAAAAAAAGCAGATGATCTGCACGTTAACCACGGGTGAAATGTTCAATTACAAATCGAACGTTGTGGAGTATGGCGCCTAAATAAAATAAAAAATATGTCTTCGTCCAAACGTCACAGAGCTCGCTGTAGTCGACACTGTTTCCTGGTCAGGCTCACGCTCTCCCCAAACAGCGAATAAGCATCTTAAACGGCGGCCGAAAATGATAGATGTGGCTCGACGGCATGCGCTCGAGATTTAAACCAAATCTGTCTGACTGTATCGCTGACCACAAGCCCGCCCTTCCCCAGCGCCCATTAATCAATACCGACACACTCCCTCTCTCGCTGGCCCGGTCGGCCTACTCCTCCTTCCCTGGAATCAGATACACCCTACAGGGCAGACAGCCGTTACTACAGCAGGCGAAGGGGGGGGGGGTGGGGAGGTTGGGGGGGGGGGAAGAAAATCACACCGCACAACAGCAGTACAGAACCAGCAGCAATTCCCACAGAGCAACCGCGTCCGCCCACTCGCTCGTCGTGTGAACAGAACTACATTTCCCAGAAGGCCCGGGGTCCGGTACGGGTGACTTTTGTGTAAACTCGCGCAAAAAACACTTAGGCGTGACACGGCGCTTGACTCTAATACCCCGCGAACCAGCGGCGCCACTTCCCGAAGTGCGGCGGCATCAGATACGAGCTGAGGGACCTCGCGGAACAGCAGGCCCTCGCAGCAGTACGGTGAGCGAAGCGAGCGTAAAATATGCGCCGTGGAAGTGCGCTGCGTCGGTTAGACAGCACAGCGGCTAACGTACCAGCTCCACACAAACACAAACACGGGCCCGCGCTCAGCCAACGTTTGTTCTGTGAATTACAAAAAAAAAAATTCCTCGACAAATACAGCTCGGTGCGTTCGGGCAAAATGAACGTCAAAATTAAGGGCAAATACTGATTTGACCCCAAGTTACACAAACACACACATACACACTGTCTGCACATTACACGATAGATCAGAAATGAGAGAGGACAGAGGATGTAGTCTTGTATTTGCCTGCGTGGTGTTTGTTCTCTCTCATCTCAATCTCTCTTATCTCTCCCTACTGTACCAAAATAATTCTCCCCCACTATCCCATACTGAAATAACTCTCCCACATATAGATGTAATACATGTAAAATGACAGAATTTTAACTAATAATTCAAGATGATTCACGATGTGTTCACCGTCTCTGTGATTACAGCAGTCACAGACGTACTGACCCCACCTCTCTCAGATTATGGAACTCACAGACATACTGACCCCACCTCTCTCAGATTATGGCACTCACAGACGTACTGACCCCACCGCTCTCAGATTATGGCACTCACAGACGTACTGACCCCACCTCTCTCAGATTATGGCACTCACAGACGTACTGACCCCACCTCTCTTAGATTGCAGCAGTCACAGACGTACTGACCCTGATCCCACCTCTGTTACAGCAAGCTCCCAGAGGATTTTTATTTCATTTGGTTTGGAAAGTTCTGGAATGGATTAACTTGTGCAGTAAATTTGGGAAAGCATCGATCTCAGACAAAGACGCAGGAAAACAGAAACCTCTGCAGTGATTACACAGTCCGCTCTCCTTAGTTTTGACCCGTTTCCATGGCAAAGCTGAGGTGACCGAGTCGATAATGCACATCGATAAGGCGCGCCTTTGGCTCAGGTTTTTTGTACCTTGATGAGTAAATCCGCTAGGGAGTAGTCTCTACTTAGAGCCCGGAAAGTTTCAGATTCATTGTCTGACGTAGTTTTTTTTCCATGCCATTGACCAATATATATTTTTTGTTGATCGTGTCCATTATTTTGAAAATGTCGTCGCTGTAATTTGCTTTTGTAGGTACTGCTGTTTCATGGCCAGTTGTCCCGGGGGGGGTCTCTCTGAGGGCAGAGGTGGTTGCTGTTGACCGCCCGTCTCCCTCTCTCTCTCGCTGACTCTCTATTAAACTCGGAGCCGTTACTGTGTGCTGATGGCGTTTGTTGTTTAAAGTGTCAGGCCATCTATAATTCACCCCTTAAACTGCCCCTTAGTCCTTCAGACATCAGCAGGCTCTTTATTTTCAATGGTTCTCAGCGTGACCCAAAAAGGACCCAAATGGCACGCTTCGGGAAGAACAGTGCCATAAAACCCCCTCCATTTCCCCTCCCCCCCCCTTCCTTCTGCCCTGCAGTCAGGGGTAGAGTCCAGGGAACTGGGCCTGCAACCAGCGGCTTCTGCCTAGAACATCATCATACCACAACAGCACCTTACCAGAACAGAACTTTATCAGAACAGGACCTCACCAGAACAGCATCTCACCAGAACAGCATCATACTAGAACAGCATCTTACCAGAATAGTGTCTTAACAGAATAACATCTTGCCAGAGCAGTATCTAACTAGAACAGAACCTTACTAGAACAGCACCTTACCATTAGAACACCTTACAAGAACAGCATCTTTCCACAACAATATCTTACCAGAAGAAAACCTTATGAGAACAGCGTCTCATCAGAACAGCACCTTACTGGAATAGTATCTTAGCAGAGCAGTATTTTACCAGAATCTAACCACAATGGCATCTTACCAGAACAGAACCTTACCAAAACAGTATCTTACCAAATATCCATCTCTGTTGTTAGAAATTGAAGTTATATATAAATTCTAAATTAAATATATAATGATGATGATGACTATTATTATTATTATTAGTAGTACTAGTATTAGTAGTAGTAGTTGTAGTAGTAATAGTACTTGTAGTAGTATTGTTATTTATTTATGATGATTCTGATGACAACAGTGATCATCACTAGTATTATCATAAGATGTATCTATGCCATCAGCATAGAAGCACAGTCATTGTTCTGTGGTGTATTGCAGAGAAACATCATGGTGTTCAGCACAGAGGGTTCACTCACTTGAAAGCGTAGCGCAAAAGGAAGCTGATCTTGCCACAGTTGTCACCCTGTTTTCCTTCCCCCTGCTCCCCCTGACGCAGTCTATATAGTTCTGGCTTGATCTGCCCAATGCTGGTCACCTGTTCAGTCTTCTCCTCACCATGGAAATCAGGGCTGGAAAGCTGGTGGGTCATGGGGCGTGGCCTATGAGGGGTTAAAAGGAAGGGTGTGGTTTCATACTGTGACACCAGTTCTGTTTAAGATGGTTCTGTTGCGCATGCACACACACACACACACACACACATGCACGCACGCACACGCACGCACACACACACAGACACACACGCACACACATACAGACACACACACACACACACACACATATGCACACACACACGCACACACACCACACACACACACACACACACACAGAAACAGCGGCTCTACTGACCGGGCAGAGACCTGCATCTGTGACTGAGCATTGGGGAGGTCTCTGTGAGCTTGGGAGGCGGCGCTAGTCTCTGTCACCGGGGGCAACTCCGGGGAGGTCTGGCTCAGCTTCAAACCCCCTGAAATATATAGATAGAGAGAGAGAGAAAGAGAGAGCGAGAGGAGGCAAATTCACTTTTTGGCCCTGTCTACTGCTCCAAATTGCTTGTGGGAAAATTATATATTCAGCTGTCAGTCATTTTGAAATGCTTACATATTTCCCTTCTCAGGTAGTGTTTACTTTAAACAACAGGGCCACGGGGAGAGAAACACAGACCATGCATCACAGCACAAACACTCCCCTGCGTCCCCAATCTGTTCACACACCATTAAGTGCCCCCCCTCTAATCTCACAGCACGCACCATCCAGTACCCCCCTCTAATCTCACAGCACGCACCATCCAGTAGCCCCCCCTCTAATCTCACAGCACGCACCATCCAGTACCCCCCCCCTCTAATCTCACTGCCCACACCATCCAGTAGCCCCCCCTCTAATCTCACAGCACGCACCATCCAGTAGCCCCCCCTCTAATCTCACAGCACGCACCATCCAGTACCCCCCTCTAATCTCACTGCCCACACCATCCAGTAGCCCCCCCTCTAATCTCACAGCACGCACCATCCAGTAGCCCCCCCTCTAATCTCACAGCACGCACCATCCAGTAGCCCCCCCCTCTAATATCACAGCACACACCATCCAGTAGCCCCCAATCTCACTGCCCACACCAGCCAGTGCCCCCCCCCCAATCTCACTACTAACACCATGCAGTGCCCCTTAATCTCACTGTTCACACACACCATCCAGTGCCCCCCCCCAGACGGACAGACAGACAGACAGACGGACAGGCAGACAGAAAAACGGACAGACAGACGGACAGACAAACAGACAGACAGATTGACGGACAGACAGACAGAAAAACGGACAGACAGACAGACAGACGGACAGGCAGACAGAAAGACAGACAAACAGGCAGACAGACAGACGGACGGACAGATAGAAAGACAGACAGACAGACAGATTGACGGACGGACAGACAGACAGACAGACAGACAAACAGGCAGACAGACAGACAGACAGACAGTTTGACGGACGGACAGACGGACAGCGGAGTGGCTCACCCCCGGCCGGGTTGGAGTGGCAGTCCATGTCCAGGTACGAGTGCTCCTGCGTCTCCTGCGGACCCCCCACCACCCCTCCGACGGGGGTCCTCTCCGGGCCGCCGATCACGCCCCCGACCCCGCCCCCGACTCCGCCCGCGACCCCGCCCTCGCCCCGCTCCACCACCAGCATGTCGGAGAAGTGGGGGTGGTGCTGGGCCGGCTGGGAGAGGGACGGGTAGAGCGAGGAGGGCGAGTGCGTGTCCTTCCTCTGCAGGAGGGGGGGCAGGAGGGAGGCCCCGCCCCCCAGCCCGCCCCCGCCGGGGAGGAGCCCCGACGTCAGGCTCAGACCGCCGCCCTCCTTGTCGCGCCATGGCAACCAGCACAGCTTCCAGGAGACAAAGAGGGACACGGACAGCAGCACAATCCCACAGAACGTCACAATGACGGAGAGCAGGCTGACGGAGATCTCTGAGAGAGAGGGAGAGAGAGAGAGGGGGAGGGGGGAGAGAGAGGGAGAGGGAGAGGGAGGGAGGGTGGGAGAGAGAGGAGAGAGAGGGAGAGAGAGAGAGAGGGTGGGAGAGACGGGGAAGAGAGAGGAGAGAGGGAGAGGGAGGGAGAGAGGGTGGGAGAGAGAGGGAATGAGGGAGAGGAGAGACGGGAAAGAGAGAGGAGAGAGAGGGAGAGGGAGGGAGAGAGAGGGGGAGAGAGAGGGAGAGAGGGAGAGAGGGGGGGAGAGAGGGGAAGAGAGAGAGAGAGGGAGAGGGAGAGGGAGGGAGAGAGAGGGGTGAGAGAGAGAGGAGAGGGAGAGGAGAGACGGGAAAGAGAGAGGAGAGAGAGGGAGAGGGAGGGAGAGAGAGTGGGAGAGAGAGGGAGAGAGGGAGAGGAGAGATGGGGAAGACAGAGGAGAGAGAGGGAGAGATAGAGGGAGGCGGAGAGAGAGAGGGTGAAGGAGAGAGAGGGAGAGAGGGAGAAAGGGTGGGAGAGAGAGGGAGAGAGAGAAAGAAAGAATGGGTTTAATACTAATAAATCCTGATATAGAAAGAAATCCACACAGACAGACAGGGAGAGAGAGAGAGAGAAATAATGAGAGAGAGAAAGAAATAAATAAATGTCACGACCAAGCGCAGATTAACGGTGATCTCAGAAGAAAGACGTGGGGGGGGGAAGAGAGACATATTCAGATTGTAATTGATTTCCGCCCGGTGTTGCTTCTCACCCCCCCCCCCAGTCAGCCATATGCTACACGTGTAATTCTGAACACGAGCACGAGCAGACGTCCCGCTGACGGCCAACATATCATCGCGACGCAAAAAAAAGGGTCTTTTTTCTCGTAAGCAAATGGAAAGTTAATACAGGCTTTTTACAGCATACAAAAGAGCGCCTTGGATTTTCTATTGCACATCGCTCTTGAAATCTTCCTCTAGGTTTTTTCACACGGATGCGTCGTACATCCTGATTTCTGTCAGCTTTCGGAACGTCTATAAATGCACTTTCCCGCCAATAAATCAACTTGAGTTTGAATTTAGAGACAGAGAGACAGAGAGGGGAGAGAAATACATGTATGTAGCACAGAGCTTCTGAGATATAAAAACATAGGCAGTGAAGACTGTCTTGAACTGAAACGTTTTTACGGTAATGCCAGGTTACAGAATTCAAATACTTTCACTGGACTTGTAACTTATAATACTAGTTTGAACCAGTCTAGTTTGAATCTCATTTTGTATACACAATTTAACAATATTAATCACACAAGCAGAAAAGAACACTAATACACAATATCAATATGTGTACAAACGCATAAAACAGTGAAGGCAACATATTTCAGCCATTGTAGGTCTTTTTCAGGCAAACTGAGGCACATCGAATTCCAGCTGCAGAAAGGTCAAAGGTCAAAACGGTGCAAACACATTTCCTAGGCTCCGCTTTATTAGCACTAGCTTTAGTGTTATTAGCATTTGAGTTGTTATTTGTTTGTGCTTTTTCTGTGGCGTAGATCCGAGTGTGTCTTGCGCTATGGTTGCTACTGATCAACCCAGACCTAGAATAATACAGAGTAATATCTTATCCCATCTATTATCTTATCTATTAAAATTATTTGCCTGAGGAGGTTCCATAAATTTCCATGCAGATTTGGCACACTGTGGCCTTATGGGGGGGGGGGGGGACGGGGGGGGGGGGGGGGGGGGGGGACGCGAGCGAGCAATCTGATTGGGCAGAATGAAACCAAACCACCACCACACCTGAGGGTGATTCATTCCTCTTAAAGCTGGCCTCTTTCATAGCTGTGCATTACGACTAGAGCCCAAATCATGAAATTGGACATTTATTTGGCTTTAATTCCCTGACACGTTAGTGTTAGCACTAGAGTTGAAAAATGCTTGCATTTATACGTTCTACATCACGCTGGATAATATTATGCGCTAAGAAGTGCATAATAATAAATAATAACGATAGAGCTTCAGGATTTGGGCCTGACGGTGCAGATGGGGCCCCTTGCCTTTCGAGAAAGTTTCGTTTTATTTTTTTATTTCATTCCTTTCATTTCGGCCTAGAAATGAATAGATAAACGGCATGGAGGAGGTTCGCCACGCAACAGCCCCACAGTTCAGTTGTGTTCAACAGCGTCGCGCTTCAGGAGGCAGGGAGCTCTCCTCCAGCTCCACACCCAACAAACAACCTGAGGGAAAGCGCAGACCGAAGGAGGCAGGGAGAAAGAGAGAGAGAGAGAGAGAGAGAGAGAGAGAGAGAGAGAGAGAGAGAGAGAGAGAGAGAGAGAGAGAGAGAGAGAGAGAGAGAGAGAGAGAGGAGAGAGAGAGAGAGAGAGAGAGGGAGGGAGAGTGAGGAGAGAGAGAGAGGAGAGAGAGAGGGGGGGGGAGAGAGAGAGGGAGAGAGGGAGGGAGAGTGAGAGAGAGAGGGAGCAGAGAGAGACAGAGGAAGGGGGAGAGAGAGAGAGAGGGAGGGAGAGAGAGGGGGGAGAGAGACAGAGAGAGAGAGGGGAGAGGGGGAAGAGAGAGAGAGAGGGGGAAGAGGAGGGAGGGAAAGAGAGAGAGAGGAGAGAGAGAGAACGAGAGAAAGCACAAAACGATGGCGGCCCTCCCTCCGGGTCAGGTGACCTCCTTTTCGGCAGAGGCGGCCCGACTTTCCGAGAGCGGGGAAGAGGCAGGAAGCGGACGGGGAGAGAGAGAGACGGCGATGAGGGAGCGCCCCGAACTTCACGAACGGGGACTGAAAGCAAACCGAAAAAAAAAGAGCGGAGGGGAGGTTCGATTGGCCGAGGGCAGGGGGGCGAGGGGAACGAGCGTTTAAACCCAGCGGCCGAGCTCGGAGGAGGGAGTAGCACAATGGGTAAGGAAACTGGGCTCGTAAAAAGGTCGCAGGTTCGATTCCCGGGTAAGGACACTGCCGTTGTACCCTTGAGCAAGGTACTTAACCGAAAATGCTTCACTATATCCAGCTGTATAAATGTATGCAATGTAAATGCTGTGTAAAAAGTTGTGTAAGTCGCTCTGGATAAGAGCATCTGCTAAATGCCTGTAATGTAATGTAATGGATAACGGAACAGACTCCGAGCCGTTAGCGCGCGGTACGCTCCCGCGCTGATCATAAGAGAGTGGGTCAACGGAAACGCACGCGCGTTCCAGCCTGTCCCGCCCTTCCCCAGCTATCGCCACGGCGCTGACGAACCGGTAGCAATCGGCCCGAGCCGTCTCCCAGAGAAACGGAGGAGGCGGTTCGTACTGTCGTCTTGTGAGTCATCGTCCGAACAGACACGCCCCCCCCCCACCCCAAAATGGGGAAGCGGGAATCAGAGCCAGCCCCGAGTGGGACAGCGCCCTCTGCGGGCAGGGCGGGCCGAACTTCGGCTGACGGCGGCCGACGGAAGGTTTTCCGGGTCATCGGTTTCTGACGGACAGGCTGGCAGCCAATCAGGCCGACCGTCAAGGGAACCGGCGAACGACAGCCGCTCTCCTTCTCCCCCCTCTTCCTCCCCCAACCTTCACGTGAATTCTTCAGCAGTCTTTCGTTAATTCAGAAGGTGCTCAGATATGATCTCGGGAACAGGGGTGGGGGGGTTGAAGGCAGAAGGGGGGGGGCAGCGGGGCATCGATCTGACGCCGCGGGGGAACGAGACGCAGACCGGAGGGAGCGAGAGAGCGAGACCGAGAGAGGAGGAGGGGCGGAGAGAAAAGAGAGAGAGGGGGAAAACCGACGAGAGAAGGTGCCGGAACCGAGGGAGGCCGACCGGGCCCGGCGCGGCTTCGCCCCCCGACTCCGGAAGCGCGGTTAATAAAGAGCTCTCGCACTGCACTCTGGGAAAAAAATATACGCATTTTCCAATTTGCCGGAAAAAAAGAAAAGAAAACCGAGAGCGTGAATGTAACACCCGTGCGTGATTCCGGCAGACCGGCCTATCGGAGCTGGAGGAAACGTTCCCCGCCTGTCCATCTCCGTCGCCCGGGGGGGGGGGGGGGGGGGGGGGGTCGGATGCGTGCCCGCCCACGCCTGCCGATTTGGTCATTATTACAGCCCTCGGACTGAGAACTGACAATTAACAGCTGTAATAAGGACAGCGGAAGGGGGGGGGGGGCGGTGGTGGGGAAGGGGGGGGGGGGGGGGGGTTGTGGCATCTAGGTCCAGCCAGGCGAAGCTCCACGCGGAGAGCGAAACGGGCTCGGTTTCGGGGGGGGGGGGGGGGGACCAGACGTTGCTGCACAGCTGTGCCTCGTCAGACTCAAATGTCCACAAACCTGCTGATGCTCTGCATAGCAATGAAGCTAACAGCACTGTCCCAAATATGCTTGTTTGGATCTGAGCGACTACAAACACAAGTAGCTTCAAAGAGTTCCTGTTTACTGCAGCAGCTAATGCTAATTTACATATATATACCTATATATAAACACACACACAGACATACATATGAACACACACACACATACGCACACACACATATTGCACAGGTACACACACACACACACACGCACAAGCTCACACGCACAAGCTCACACACACACTCACACACACATACGCACACGTACACACAAACACATGCACACACGTACACACGCACACACAAATACACACACAGAGCAAGTCCCTTGCATTGCAAAGGTCATGTTCCTGCCACCACAACATAAATCAATTTATATGTAATTTATGCAAACATTTAAGTAAAACTCTTTTAAAGACATTTTTGGTCAGAACAAATTACAAACCTTGCGGAAATTGCCATAATCTGATCTGATAATTTTACATTGGATGAACGCAAATAGAATGTGTACAAAAAACACTGCATAAAAGTATACTTAAGTCCTGCATATATATAGTATATATCTTATTTTAAACACATGCACTATTTTAGATGTAAACTTGTGCTCTTGTTCACATTGAGCTTTTCCAAGCCCTCACTTTTCTCACGCGACTCCACCTTACGATGGCGCATCGCCTGCTTCCATATTGATTTTTCAGTTTCTCAGAAACAGTTTCCGTAAGGCCGGACTTGCGTAACCGTAACATCGGTATATATGATTACAAACAAATATCGGGTCTACGAACCGCGCATTTAAATTCAGGCGCCTTGTATCTGTACTGAGGATCACATTTGGAGTTTGTTTACCGTTACTTAAATGAAGGTTTGATGTCGGTGGCAGACTCGCTCCCCTCTAGGAAAAGCATAAATATACTTTGCTGTAGTGTATTCATGGCACTTTATATTTGTCTGGTAAAATGTAAGTCTTTTCCTCGAGCGATCTTGACCCACAGTGACATAACATAATCCAAATCCCTTTTCAAAATACAGGCCCCTTTTGAGTCTGTATTTTCGAAGGTGACGATTACCTACTGCTTTTAAACACAAAATCGCTTTCAGAACAGAAACGTTCGTTCGTTAACGAGACACACGCGCGGCAGACTCGTTCATTTCCAACATGCAAGAAAGTAGGCAGCGTCAACAGAAACACGGGACGCTTTGATTAATGAGTAACTTCATTCTGTCCCGATTATGCAATGCCGAAGTCAGCGGTTTGATATCAAAGCCTGTCATTCTCCATTTTGTGTACCGCTGCCAGCACTGAGCGCCGGTTAGCATTTGAACATCCCGCGGGTTTGTTTCCCAAAATCTCGCATCGCCTAGACAGACGGCAGGAGTCTGAGAAGCCTGGCGGCCGATTTCATTCGGCTGCAATCGGTAAACAACCGCGCTTTCAAAAAAAAAAAAAAAACATGCTCTCGTTAAGCAGGATTAGGTACGGCGTCGATACAAAAAAATAAAACAAATTTATCGGACTTGCGCCCCTCCCTCGGACACGCGGCAGCTGGGCTGTTTGTGAGCCCCGTGACCCCCCCCCCCCCCCCCCCCCGGCCCCCCAGGTATTGATCTTTATTGCAGTACAGCACAGCACTGAGCCGATGGCACTGTACACAGCAGTAATGTCTGACTAAAACCATTACATTATTTAGCAGCTTGGTCGGGTGCCCTGGTGCAGACTACGGACACTGTGGCCAAAAGCAACTGAAGATGGAGCTCAGCTGTAAAATGTTAGAGACTTACACGGGCATTCAAGCCCGTGACCCGCAGGCTGACAGGCTGTCAACTGCCCAAAGCCTTCACCATGTGGTGCCAACTGCCCAAAGCCTTCACCATGTGGTGCCAACTGCCCAAAGCCTTCACCATGTGGTGCCAACTGCCCAAAGCTCTGTTCATTCTTTCTTTCAGGACCCCGCTTTGTCTCACTCACATTATCTCTTTCTTAAGACTGCTGCCCCATCCCTCCCTCAGACAAACCCCGCCCCTCCTCCAGACTGACCCCACCCCTCTCCAGACTGACCCCACCCCTCCTCCAGGCTGACCCTGCCCCGCCTCCTGTCTGACCCTGCCCCTCCTCCAGACTGACCCTGCCCCTCCTCCAGGCTGACCCTGCCCCGCCTCCAGGCTGACCCTGCCCCTCCTCCTGGCTGGCCCCGCCCCTCCTCCAGGCTGACTCCGCCCCGTATCCTGACTGGCCCCGCCCCTCCTCCTAACTGACCCTGCCCCTCCCCCAGGCTGACTCCGCCCCGTATCCTGACTGGCCCCGCCCCTCCTCCTAACTGGCCCCACCCCTCCTCCTGGCTGACTCCGCCCCTCCTCCAGGCCGGCCCCGCCCCTCTCACCTGTGTCGATCTGCCTGTGTCGGCCCCTCAGTATGTCGCTGAGCTCCTGGCAGCGCTCGTTCTGGCTGTACCCCCCGGGCGAGTGGAAGCACAGCTCCTCTGCCAGCACCAGGGCCTTGTTGCACAGGTCTTCATCCCAGTCCCCCGACATCCTCCAATCAGCATCGCACTCCCCACCTCAGGCGGCCAATCGCAGCGCAGCTCCCCTTCCGCCCCGGACCAAGAGCAGGGTGTCTGCACGGAGAGAGAACCCAGGAACTCTGAGATGAGATGAACCAGAGGGCTCCCGTGCACCTCCGAGGGGCTGGGCCAATCAGGGAGGGAGGGAGGGAGGGACGGGCCAATCAGGGAGGGGGGAGGGCCCGCTCAGCCCACGGCTGAGTCAGTCAGCATTCTGCCCCCCCCCCCCCCCTCGTGTATTCAATTCAGTGAGTCAAGCTCTTTCATCTGGCTGTGCGTCTGACAGACAGCCACGACACCAGAGAGACACAGAAGACAGGACTGAAGAGGAGAGGGGGGAGGAGATAAAGAGAGAGAGAGAGAGAGAGAGAGAGAGGGAGGGAGGGAGGGAGATAGAGTGAGAGAGAGAGGGAGAAAGAGAGAGAGAGAGGGAGAGAGGACTTGGGAGATGAATAAAAAAGAGCAACGCTACAGAATAGAGGTATACAGTCAGCCAGAAACGTACCCCAATGCTGACATGACTGTAGCAGCCTAAACAAAAAAAAACAACAACAGTATTCCTCCTTTTCTCTAGACCCAGGGTGACAATCTTATCCCAAACAGGCTGATGTGGGTTCCAGGTTTTAACAGGGGTGACAATCTTATCCAATACAGGCCGGTGTGGGTGCAGGTTTTTATTTGAGATCCGAAACAGGTCGGTGTGGGTTCCAGATTTTATCAGGGCTGACAACCTTATCCCAAACAGGACAGTGTGGGTGCAGATTTTTATTTAAGATCCCAAACAGGCCGGTGTGGGTGCAGATTTTTATTTAAGATCCCAAACAGGCCGGTGTGGGTTCCAGGTTATATCAGGAGTGTCCAATCTATATCCTAAAAGGGTTGGTGTGGGTACAGGCTTTTGTTTGACCCCAGCACGAGGACACCTGATTCTACTAATTAACCGGTCATGGTCTTCAGTCAAGATGTCGGTAATTAGAACCAGGTGTCTCTGCGATGGGCTGGATCTGCACCCACACCGGCCCTTCTCGGATGAGATTGGACACCCCTGCTTCGGAGCAACACCGGTACGTCTAACGAGCGGTGACTCATCAGCTTATTAAATGAAATCAGATTCGGCGGACCGTAACCGAACACAAGCGCGCGCGCTAGCCGCTTACGAGCGAGCGGAAGCCATCGTTAGCGCTGCTATCGCACCGTTAGCGTCGCCGTTAGCGTCGTCGTTAGCGTCGTCGTTAGCATCGCCGTTAGCATCGTCGTTAGCATCGTCGTTAGCGTCGCCGTTAGCGTACGCACCTGTTTTAGGAGAGAATGCACTGTTGGGCGGGGCCGTCCATGATCATCAGGTCATAGCTCCGGGCCTGGCGGCTCCTCGGACACGCTCGCCGCGTTCTTATTCCGCCGATAGCTCGCCGGAACGCTTCGAGCTTCTACGTTCCGGAGCGGGCTCCCTTTGCCATTCGAACGCGTTTGAATTTCCGTTTTTTTCCGAAAGGCGGGGCGGAATCGCAGGCAGCCCTGCGGGAACCGGGAGATAAAATATCTGAGGGGGTTAAAAATCTCAGCGTGACATCGGACCGCGGCACAGGTGGATTCTGGGTCGCGTAGCTCCTTGTTTGTTCTTTACTTCCGAATGCGGCGGTTTTCCTGGCGTTCGCTCCTAAGCGCCGCGGACACGGCGGGAGGGCTCGCGGGGGTCGTGGCTCGTCGGCTCCGGAACTTTCCCTGCAAGGAGAAGAAGAAAGATCACGCTTTTTTTTGCGGCAAGGCCACGGCAGAGCCACAGATGTTTGCAGACGGTCTCCATTACAGTAAAAAAAAAACCATTACGGTAAAGAGGGAACAAAAAATAAATTACAAAAATGTAAACCGAAACTATTTATCTTCAAATATCAAGGTACTCCTCAGTCTCCCTTTGGTCTATAAAATCACTGCTGTGGTAGGAGGAATATCTGCTCGTCTGCCCGTGGATTCCATAAAATGTGTACCAGTCAGTGTTTATTCAGAGAATAGTGTCTCTTTCTCTTTCTCCTTTTGCTAACCTGTCTATTGATCAACATATTAAGAGCTGTAATGAGACCATCTGTCTATGGAGGCAGACTAGGCACACATTTACTTCACTCTCATCCAGGGAATTTCCACTTCCCCGTTCTCTCTCTGTTTTGCTCTCTCTCTCTGTCTCTCTCTTTCTCACTCTCTCGTTCTCTGTCTCTTTCTCACTCCCCTCTCTCTCTCTCTCTTTTTTCTCGAGCTATTTCTCTCTTTTCTGCCTGTGGTTAGTTTGTTAATTGTTTTTCTCTTTATGTTGCTTGTATATTATTTTTGTTTTTAAGTACAGTAATTTCTGTGGTTAAACGACGTCCCAATAAAAGGGTTTTTAAATCTCTTTCTCACTCTCGTTCTCTGTCTCGCACTCATTCTCTCGCTCTCTCCCCCCTCCCCCCCCCCGCTCGCTCGCTCTCCCCCCCCCTCTCTCTCTCACTCTCCCCCCCCCTTCTCTCTCTCTCTCCTCCCCCCCTCTCTCTCTCTCTCTCTCCCCCCCTCCCCTTTCCTATATAAGCGCTAATGTGTAATAGCCAGCACAATCAACACGCGTTCGGCAGTAATCGGGTCGAGGGCGGAGAGAGGGGCCCTAATTCGTCATTGGCTCGCTCGCCCGTTCCATCTCGGGCTATTCAGTCAGGTGGACACAGAGTCCGAGGTGAGCGCGTTAAATAAGTCCCTCCCCTCCTCCCCCTCCCTGACTCCACCCGTAAATCTGCCGGAGCTTCGCCCTTAAACTGCCCCATACCTCACGCTGAGGAATGGCCCCGGCAAAGCACAGGACATAAAAAAAGACAAAAAAAAATTAAAATAAAAAAAGAATGTGGCCGCATGCGGGACGAGGAAAGGCCCAGGAGAGACAGACGAGGAGGAGCGAGGAGGAGAGGAAAAGTACAAGGAGAGAGATGTGCGTGTAATAAGGTGAAGGGAAAGAGAGAGCTAAACTGAAATAAAGGCAAGGGGGGGGGGGGGGGGAGAGGGAGAGAGGGGGGAGCAAAAGAAGGAGAGGATGGAGAGAATAAACAAATAGATGAGGATAAACTGTGAATTCACGAGGAACAGGAGTTCCACATCTAAGATTGTTCACGACACGTAGACGGTACATGTACAGTGTTAATGCTATCACACACACATGCATGCACTGCACACACTAAACGCACACACACACGCACATCCACACACATGCATGCACACACCCACACCCCCACGCACACACACATGCATGCACACACATGCACACATGCCCACACACACACACACACACACACACACCCACGCACTCACACACTAACACACACGCACCACACGCACAGCCACACACACTCATACACGACTGCACGCATGCACACACCCACACCCCCAAACACACACACACACACTAACATACACACACCACGCACACACACACACACACACACACACACACAAGATATTGTACCAGCAGCACAGACAGTGACTCACACAGATGCAGACACAGAGAGTGGGAGAGAGCTGGTATGTAGACACCTGCCTGCGTGAGACAGACAGTCAGTTCTGCGCAGAATCGCATATCCACACGGATTCAGCGGCAGACGTGACCTTTCAGACTTTCCCATTGACTGCCGTTCCAATTCAAATCGATACCGTCACGCCAAGTAATACTCCACACAATGCCAAATCACCGCACCAAGCAGCGCTATTCGGAGTGGGCAGCGTCTATACAGTCTATGGGCCAATCAGACGCTGTCTAGAAGCCGAGAGGCCAATCAGATGCGGTCTAGGAGCCAAGAGGCCAATCAGACGCTATTGAGGATCAAAGAGAAGAACCAGACGTTGCTTTTCACGGCCCTCAACCGCTCCTCACTTTCAGACGCTCCAACGCCGTAAGCGTATTTTAGACTTTTAGAGAACCGGCCAAAGTACACTTTGAAAAGACAAAAATGAAAAGACGTGTTCACTTGCACTGAAAAAATGTTTAATTAGATAAACCGAAAAGTTTTACTTCAGTTTGTTGCACCTATATTCTTAGGTTCTCAACTGAATTATGCGTTTAGATTAATTTAAATGAACTTAAACATTTTCCATTTCTAAAACCTAAAAAATGTAGGTGTGAAAATCTGAAGCAAAACATTTTCTTTGTCCAGTGAAGTGTTTTTTCTTCTTTTTTTTCAGTGTAAGACCTTAGCCTTCACTGCCTCGCTTCAATGAATCAATCCAGCGAGGCTGTTATCGGGGGTGACGAGCCACATCATACGATAAGTCAAAACCACAGATTTGAGGTTTCACAGACAATTATATCTGTAAAACAGCAGCATTTATTTGAATGCCTTCCTCAAGGTTACTCGAATCTTACTCGCGCACGAAGCACTATAACAGAAATAGCGATGTGCCACCACGAGTCCGCACCTTCAAAGAGTAGAACCGATTTTTTTTTCTCTGTTTGAGATATTTGGCCTTGGAGTAAAACCACGGTAAACCAAAGTTTATAGAAAATGCCTTGTGTGAGCCTGCTGATATTACTTCACAGCGAAAGGTTTTATTGTATTTCAAAACACAATAAATCAAGTGTTGCAATTTGGGAATCAACTTCAGGCAAGAAACGGAATCAAAGAAGTATCCCCCTGCTTTTAGTGACTAATTGAAGGCCGTGCACCTTTTACACAAAATATAATCCTCATGTTTATACAGAACAATACTGTACGTAAGGCTGTTTAAGTTTTACGACTGAAAGTTAACCTCAAACTATTCGGATTGACTTGGCCACTGTAGGCTACGAATGTAAAGCATGCAGCATCCAAAAATATGTAACCTCAATATCAGTTTATTTACTTACAACAAATATATTTTATGATAATGAATGTTGTAATATTCCATTCTGCTACACTGCTTCTTTAAAAGCTCGTCTGTTCTCACTGCGTCTGTGCGCGCTTTTCCATGACTCACGCAAATTACGACTTTGGCCACCGGCACCGGCAGGGATCCGTGAACGCCCCCCGGGACTTAAGCGCACCTGCAAAGCTTGACCATGCTGACCACGTGACACTTTTATCGCGTCTCCAAATTTCAACGCAATTTCAGCGCGTTATCATTACTATACCAGACAGTCGATCTGGTACAGGAATGATAACAGTGATGTAGGTGGCATCGGCTAAATGCAACTGCTATTTATAGAAAACCACAGGGATGCTGTCGCAAAAATAATTATCTTCTTGGACAGAACTGACGTGAATAAGATCCTTTCTGTGCCAATTGACAAATGCCCTCCGAAACAAATGCATCAGACTGCTTGAAATGTCCGAACCTTTCCGAACCTATTTCTTAACTATTTAGATACAGCAAAAATGAGCAGAAGATTAAAATGAATGATTGATATCGACAAACGCATATGACTCAGTTCGGCAGAGTATAACACATTAAGCAGAATACTTTATTATACCGTGAACCATCCAAAATCAAAATTCTCTTCAATTATTAAATAGATGAGCTACCCTCAAGCGAAAAGTTGAAATGTTATTCGCTTGTCGCTAAACGTTTCAGTGGCATCTGTTCACGTAATATTGCAGAATATATGGCGCTGGACCCAGCAATATTAATAACAGCGTGGGACAGAATGTGTGATGTTTCAGATGGTGGACCTGTAGCACGGAGTCACAGGTTGCATTCACAGGTAGACCACTGACGTACACTTGAGAAAGATCTGGCGATTCGCTTCAGTCAAACTACCCAGGTAGTATGAAAGGATAATCAGCGCAAATTAAAGGTGTAGACACCGCATACCAGGTAAATAATGACTAACGTATGATAGGTGTTTCCCTTCGGGAGTGTGGCACGCGCGTATCTCAATGTCGGTGCGCAACGGCGGGTTTGAGGGAAGAGGGGCAGTTGTGGAGGGCAACAATTCAGACGCTGAGCTCGTTTAGTTAATTCATGTTAACACCCCCTCCCCTCCCCCGCCAAAAAAAACCCTTACACTCAGTGTATGTTTGCGTAGTCCTCCTTCAGTATATTGGAATCGCGTTAAAGTTAAATGCGTGAAAATTACGGCGGCGACCAGCCCACAGACTGCACGTGAACGTATGCATTATGCAAAAGATAATGTGTAATACGAATGTGCCATACGTGTGCGTGCACCTGAAGCACGCAAGTTTAAAAAAAGAATAATATAGCCTATGTGCCAAAACACACTCCCACTACGTATTCACATTTAGTACGTTTGGGCATAGTGGGCAAACGCTTTTGAGATCCACAAATATGCGAATACGTATAGCCAGATACCAACGCGTAATGCATATAGCCTATGTAAGGTTGTAATGACACGAGGATACACCGTATACGTGCAGACCCATATTTAGTAAATCTGCACCCCATGCACACAGCAACGCATCCCGGATAACCTATCCGCTGCACACCGATAGCAAAGCTCTGTGATGTCAATAGTAATATTGTCTTTTCATACCTCTACATGCTCCCATCCTTTATTCCCTCCGCTCATACCTCTCCCCCATACCTCTCCCCCCTTTTCACCAAACCAATTTTTTTAGGTGCAACGCGTTTACAACGGGATGAAAATCCCACCCCCCACCGCCGGCACGGAAAAAGCCCGAATACTGCACCTGAGAGGGGAGGTGGTGAAGGGTAGACCGGGCGCGAGAGACGAACGACGGGGATAGCCTTTACTTCTCTCCTCTTCCCTCTCCCTCTTTCATCTTCTCAGTGTAATTCTTTTTCAGTGGCTTTTCACCCTCCCTTTTTTATCCGTCTCTACTCGTTCCTCCTCCCTCCCTCCTTCCCTCCCTCCCTCTCTGGGTTGTGACCGGAATATTAAGAGGCTCGCCGTCTCCGCTGACTGTACAGCGCGACCAGTACTAAAGACATGCTGATGTATTTGTAGGCGCGGAGAGGGGGGGAAAGGGATTGAGGCGGGAGGAAAAGGTAGAAGGAGGGGTGTATGAAAACAGGAGAAAGAGGAATGCACCTCAGTGGAAAGGCCGACCACTAGAGGGAGTCAAATAGGCTTTGTAATATATCGGGTGACGTCCGGTTCCTATTATCCGCCAAGGAGCTTCGTGATCATTTTATTGCTAACGATTTTTCTCACGGGGAATGACGCTTTGCTGCACACATTTTTGATGCATGCCTTTTCGAACATATATCACCCCTATATAATAAATAATTATGCATTTTAACCGCTCCGCCGACTTGTAGAAATGCAAAAGGCACATTTATGGTTCATACAATCTTAACTCTAAATTTAGCAATATCACCAGCGCTAAGAAAGGCGATAAATTCACACCTTACTACACGCTGTATAGACTTCTGGGGTATTTATTTATTTATTTATTTATTTATTTATTTATTTATTTATTTATTTATTTATTTATTTATTTGTTTGTTATGTAGAACAAGAACTCGTATAAATTCGTATATTCACAACTGTTCAAAACCAAGTTATTACAGTGGAGGACGTCTATTCAAACAGCTCTCACGTGTTAATTGCTGAGACCAAATGCTTCATCTCTTGGACGGCCCGCCGGCAGATTGAGCTATATTGCTGCTGGGAACACATTATTTTGTGAGGAAATGAACGTACTTGGACAGAACCTGTGCATCCACAGAGAGAACGAGCCAACTAGCACGTACTTCCAGGGTTAAAATCTGAAACTAGCATACCATTGTGAGTTGTAAGTTCATATGAGTAACAACAAGCATTTTGGCGATAACTTCGCAATTAATTCATTTGAAACAGTGTCAACTACTATAAAAAAGATGAAATATTCAATCTGAACAAAATCGCGTGTACAGTATGCAATCTAAATTGAGTTTGTACTGACACTTTTCAATAGTAATATTAGGGAAGACAGCTGGGGGGGGGGGGGGGGGGGGTCACATCATTACGTTATTGTTACCACTACACCTACAGCAACAATGATAAGGGAATTGGTGGGTGATGATGATGATGATGATGATGATGATAATAATAATAGGGAAGAAGAAGATGGCAGAAAGTGAATGTAGAAAAGATCAGGATGCTCATTGCACATGCCTGCTGCTGGAGTTTGTGCTGAGTGACATCATACAGGATGTCAGAGAGAAAGACGGAGAGAGCGAGTGAAAGAGAGAGAGAGAGAGAGAGAGAGAGAGACCGGGAGACTGGCAAGGGTAGCCCGCAGCGAGGGATGATGGGTAGATAAACGAGAGCGAGCAGCTGCGTCTGTTATCTGTCACTGCCGAGAGGGGACAGGGAAAAAAAGCGGGCAGGGCCAGACAGCTGAGGGAGAGAAAGAAAGGAGGTAGATGGAGAGAGCGTGTCAAATGAAGAGCAGGGCGTAGAGAGGACAGGCAGAGAGAGGAGAGGATGTGAATGAGGCTCAATGTGGCGGGGGTGTAAATGGAATGGATGAGGCTGTGGTCTAAAGTGGTTGGGAGAGGCATGGAGCTGGAAGAGGATTAACTGTAAAAATAAATAAAGTTCAGATGTTCAAAATTCCAAGGCAGCTTGCTTTACTAAATCTTTTGAGTTTTGAGCTTGACTTAGATTTTTAATTCGTTACGCCAACTAAAATGCATTAGTTGGTTTGTTCAGAAAACTTTTAAAATGTAGCTTTTTTTGAGTTTTTATGAAATGCAGTTTTTCTGGACTAATGAATGTTAGTTGGCATTACCTGAACTCAGAATTTAAAAAATCAAAGTTAAGCTCTTAACTGTAAAAAAATTTAATGAACTAAGTTGCCTTGAAATATTGAGTATTCAGAACTTTCTCAAAACTGTGTTGGCTCTAAAGGAGGTGTTGGAGCAGGACTAACTAAAGGAGGTGCTGGAGGAGGACTGGCTCTAAAGGAGGTGCTGGAGGAGGACAAGCCCTAATGGAGGAGCTGGAGGAGGACTAACCCTAAAGGAGGTGCTGGAGGAGGACTGGCTCTAAAGGAGGTTCTGGAGGAGGATTGGCTCTAAAGGAGGTGCTGGAGGAGGACTAACCCTAAAGGAGGTGCTGGAGGAGGACTGGAGGAGGACTAAAGGAGGTGCCCTAAAAAGGAGGTGCTGGAGGAGGACAAGCCCTAAAGGAGGAGCTGGAGGAGAACAGGCTCTAAAGGAGGTGCTGGAGGAGGACAAACCCTAATGGAGGAGCTGGAGGAGGACTAACCCTAAAGGAGGTGCTGGAGGAGGACTAACCCTAAAGGAGGTGCTGGAGGAGGACAAGCCATAAAGAAGGTGCTGGAGGAGAAATGGCCCTAAAGGAGGAGCTGGAGGAGGACTGGCCCTAAAGGAGGTGCTGGAGGAGGACAAGCCCTAAAGGAGGTGCTAGAGGAGGACAAGCCCTAAAGGAGGTGCAGGAGGAGGATTGACCCTAATGGAGGTGTTGGAGGAGGACTGGCCCTAAAGAAGGTGCTGGAGGAGGACAGGCTCTAAAGGAGGTGCTGGAGGAGGACAGGCCCTAAAGGAGGTGCTGGAGGAGGACAGGCCCTAAAGGAGGTGCTGGAGGACAGGTCCTAAAGCTCTGTTCTTAGAGAGGATTAATTCAGTGTAAATCCAGAGCCCATGTGTCAGAAAGCTTTTCCTTCACACCACCAACAGAGCTCACTTCAGTGCATATGTGCTAAACTGCTGCTGACAGATGAATATTCACATACATGCACACACACAAGCATACACACAAACTCACACACACACACACACACTCACACACACACACACACACACGCACATGCGCACATGCATACTCACACTCTCACACACATACACACACAATGCATACTCACACACACACGCACACCTACACACATGCACACTCACTCTCTCACACACATACATGCATACTCACACTCACACACACACACACATGCACACACATACACACTCATACATGCATACTCACACTCACACGCACACACATGCATACACACACACACATGCATAATCACACTCTCTCGCACACACACATGCACACACACACACATACGCACACATACATGCATACTCACACTCACACGCACACACACACACACACGCACACTCATACAGAAGCAGGCCCTGGACAAACACAGAAGAACATACATTTACACATAGAGCAGTACACAATAAATGACTGAATTTAGAAACAGAAGAGAATGGAAGGAAATGTGCTCATTTAATCACTTTATAAGCCCTTTCACAGCATCTGATACTTGGCAGATGTATGAGACCAGGACTGAGATAGAGGCAGAGATACTGTGTTAGACTGATAGAGACAGAGAGACTCTGTTAGACTCAGGACTGAGATAGAGACAGAGATACTGTGTTAGACTGAAATAGAGACAGAGAGACTCTGTTAGACTCAGGACTGAGATAGAGACAGAGAGATTCTGTTAGACTGAGATAGAGTCAGAGAGACTCTGTTAGATTGAGAGAGAGACAGAGAGACTGTGTTAGACTGAGATAGAGACAGAGAGACTCTGTTAGACTGAGATAGAGACAGAGAGATTCTGTTAGACTGAGATAGAGACAGAGAGATTCTGTTAGACTGAGATAGAGACAGAGATACTGTGTTAGACTGAGAGAGACAGAGAGACTGTGTTAGACTGAGATAGAGACAGAGATACTGTGTTAGACTGAGATAGAGACAGAGATACTGTGTTAGACTCAGAGAGAGACAGACTCTGTTAAACCATGGTCTGAGGTAGAGGCAGGTATTAGACCAGAGTCCACCACCCACTTCAATTATAAAACACATATTCTGTGTCCCACCCCTTCTTAAAATGCAACCTGACATGTTTTAATGAATGGAACTGAAATGTTTTTTTTTAACATAAGTCAACTGCAACAACTGCATATGAAGTGCAGTACCGAGCATAACACAACTGATGTGGCTGTCTGTGGGAAGGTTGCCGGTTCGATCCCCCGCCCTGGGCATGTCGAAGTGTCCCTGAGCAAGACACCTAACCCCCTAATGCTCTGGTGAATGCGAGGCATCAATTGTAAAGCGCTTTGGATAAAAGCGCTATATAAATGCAGTCCATTTACCATTTACCAAGTGTGCAGTGCTGTAGGCAGAAAATGGGTTTTTTTTTTCACGTGTCCTTTATACCCGTGTCAGCCTCTCTCCTGGCGTCGTCAGGGGCGGCGAGAGAACCCGCCCGACCCCCGGGCCTAGATGGGGTCCGTTTAGGGAGACGTGCTCCGAAAAAGATTCGGAGAGCCTGGGGAGATACCGCGGTCGGGTTTGCCTCCGGGACGGCGGGCGGGCGGGCGAGCGAGCGAGCGAGCGAAACGGACCCGAGGGAGGAGTCCGAAGAGGAAGCCCGCGGATGAGAAGAAAGGGAACCGCGCAGGAGAGAGAGAGAGAGAGAGAGAGAGACGATCTGCGAGCCGAGAAGACCGAGTGAACACGAAGCCGGAGCGACGGCGGCGGCGTGGGGAGAGAGCGTCCGCGCGGGTTTATCGTCGCCGCGCGGCGACGCCGCCGTCCCGTTTCCCGCCCCCGAAAGCGGGCGGCTCCGCGGGTTCGGTCCCTCGCCCGCTCGTCCGCGTTCTCCGCGACGGCGGCTCGAAACGCCGTCACGGTGACTCACGCGGAAGAAGCCTTGACGTTGAATGAGAAGCCGTTCTGATTCATCCTGTCTTCATCTGGGCGGGAATGCCTGAACGCTGCTCTCGCTTTTTTAAATTGTCTCTCTCCCTGCCGTCCCTCCCGTCAGTCAGCATGTTGCTTAACACCCCCCCCCCCCATCCCCCTTCGTCCAGGTGTGTTAAACGTGACGTTGGGGTCCAAACGCAGTGACCCCTCTCCTGTTCACCGTACTTCCACGCAGTCAGAGGGTTCAACTGTGTCACTGTCACCGTGTTAACGCTGTCACACTGTTAACCCTCTCACACATTAACCCTCTCACACATATTAACCCTCTCACTGTTAACCCTCTCACACTGATAACCCTCTCAGCCTGTTAACCCTATCACACGCATTACCCACTCAAACATTATCCCTCTCACACATTAACCCTCTCACTGTTAACCCTCTCACACATTAACCCTCTCACTGTTAACCCTCTCACATATTAACCCTCTCACAATAATAAGCCTCCCACACTGTTCACCCTCTCACACATAACCCCCCTCACCCTGTTTACCCACTCACATATTAACCCTCTCACACAGTTAACCATTTCACCCTGTCCGACTCTCTTCACTTCTCTTCTTCACTTCATCCTCCCAGCTTGTTACCATGACAACAGTCTCTCAGGGCGAGTTGCCCACTCTTCTCTTTTTCCTTCATTCCTTTTGCTTTTCTTCACTCCCCGTGCCTTGCCTGGCATCTCTCCCTCCCACTCTCTATGTCTCACTTTCTCTCCCTCCCTCTGTTTCTCTCTCTCCCTCCGACTTCCCGTGCTTGTCTTTCTCTGTCCCACTCCCACATGCCTCTCCCTCCCACTCTCTCTCTCCCTCCATCCCTCCCTCTCTCTCTTTATCTCTCTCTCCCATTCTCTCTTTCCCTCCCTCCCTCTTTATCTCTCTCTCCCATTCTCTCTTTCCCTCCCTCCCTCTCTTTATCCCTCCCTCACTCTCTCTTTCCCTCCCCCTCTCTCTCCGCCTCCCTCCCTCTCTCTCTCTCTCCCACTCTCTCTCTTTCCCTCCCTCCCTCCCTCTCTCCCTCCCCTAATTTTGAAGAATATCAGAAAGCCAGAGAAGCAGAGGCTTCAGTACTGGTCTGCTTGGCTGTGACACAGTTTTCCAGTAACACAGAAACACTTTCCCTGGCACCACATCCCAACAGTGCCACACAGACACACAGTCTACCCAGCTCCTATACAGTCTATACAGCCCATACAGTCCATACTGCGCACATATACCATCCTCCTATACGGTGACATCACAATCCAGCCAGAGCCAGGGATCTCTCCCTGTGCGCCTTCAGGCACTGGCATCCTATCCCATGATCCTCTCCTCCGCTCGTGGCTCTCTCGTGCGGGGAAGAATCGACCCGTCCGTGCATCCGCCCAATTAGAGAGGTCTCATATCTCCACAGCAGTATCTTTGTCAGCGTGGGTTAATTAGGTGGGGGACCAGCCTCAGCACCTTGTAGCATGCCTGTCCCTGTGCTATTTCTGTAGGCGCCTGTCTCATGCAGGAGCCGGCGAAAACGAGGGTGTTTCACATTTGCTTTCTAAGAAAGGCTCTTCGCCGTATTCTGATTCTCAGAGAACGGAGCTACTTCTGCTCTTCTTTTTGTCCTTCCTGCATTGCCGTACATCCCGTTAATAATACATTTCTGCAGCATGCCTTCGTTGAGCTGCTGGGATGTCGTGTCGTGAGCCCGTGACAGTGGGAATCCTGGCATTTGCTGTCGGAGCGAGAGCCGCGCGGAGCTCTGAGGATTACTGACTGATGCGTGGAGAGATAGGGATCAAAGGCCCTTTGGGCGGCAAACAACACAGATAGAGCGTGTGCACACACACATACACACACACAGCACGTACCCACACACACACACACACACACACACACACACAGCACACACACACACACACACACATACACACACACAGCACACACACACACACTAACACACATACATACACACACACTCACACACGCTCAAAAACACACACACATGCACACACACGCGCATACACACACATACGCACACACGCACATGCACACACACACATACACACACACAGCACACACACACACACTAACACACATACATACACACACACTCAAAAACACACACACATGCACACACACGCGCATACACACACATACGCACACACAGCACGCACCCACACACACACACACACACACACACACACACTAACACACATACATACACACACACACACACTCAAAAACACACACACATGCACACACACGCGCATACACACACATACGCACACACGCACATGCACACATACACTAACACACACACACACATACACACACACACACACACACACACATACACACACACACACACACACACATGCAGATACACACACACGAGAGGAGGGAGAAAGGTAGAGAAATGCACTTGTTTTCTGTGATGAAGTTTTTGGTTCATCAAGCTAATGGGAAACAATTAGACAGCAGCCAATTATATCTGCTCATTAGACTGAAACGGAGAGGGGGAGGGGAAGGAGGATGGGTAGAATGTACGAGTGAGCGAAAAACAGAAGAAACATTAAACGACAGGAAAACAACCCAGGAACAGAAGGCCATTGCTCTCAGTGGAGCTGTCCAGCACTGCAGGGTGCTGAAATGCCTCCCTGCTGAGTGTTCTAACAGTACTGACAGACCTGGAGATACACACTGGACCCTACAGAGTGTTCTAACAGTACTTACAGTACTGACCGACATGCACTTAGAGATGCACACTGGACACTGCAGAGTGTTCGAACAGTACTGACAGTACTGACCGACATGCACTTAGAGATGCACACTGGACACTGCAGAGTGTTCTAGCAGTACTGACAGGCATGCACCTGGAGATACACACTGGACTCTGCAGAGTGTTCTAACAGTACTGACAGACATGCACTGAGACATGCACACTGGACCCTGCAGAGTGTTCTAACAGTACTGACAGTACTGACCGACATGCACTCAGAGATGCACACTGGACCCTGCAGAGTGTTCTAACAGTACTGACAGTACTGACAGACATGCACACCTGTATCACACATCTCCCTATCCCCTCCATGGGGTGATGCTGGCTTCAGCAAGCTTCTTCAGTAATAAGGCTAATTACTAACTTTACCACACCCATTTTCATTTTCTTTCTCTTGAACCGTCATATGACCTGTTTTTTTTTTTTGGTTTTTTTTTTGAAATATGCACGCATTCCCATCATGAGTTTCAAATTGATTCCGCAGATTTTACACTTCACAAAAAGGGGTTGGATGGGCCGCGTTGAATTCGGATATGCACCATGTGACCTGCACAGAAGGCCCTGGCGTCTGAAGGAAAGGAAATAATATTTCATGGGGGACAGGGCATCGCGGTTTTCAATAAAAAACGGGGCGCTGGTGGATGTTCCCGGGGGCTCTGTCGAAAAAACGACTCTGAAGGATTAACGGTTTTTTCAAGGCAGCTGAAGGATTATATGGTACTGCCCTCTGGTGGGCACAATGAGAACAGACAGCTTTGCGAAGCAATTTAACGCCATACTTTACATTACATTACATTACTTTGCTCCTTGTAATAAGACACAGGGGCAGGGTCAACAAATTCATCATCAGAGCCATTTACAACTTGCTTCCATAACTTTTATGAACTGAAATAATTGAATTGTCAAACAAATTACTTTCTTAATTATCGGCATTAGAAGATTCATTCATTGTGTACTTACAGTACACATTTTTGTCGTGCAATTTGTAGCATATTTTAAGCATAGGAGGATGGGGACTATGAACACATAAATAACCACACACACACACTTAAACACACATACACAAATACACAGGCACGCACGTATTCAAATGCACACACGCACACACACACACACACACACACACACACAGACACACAAGCACACACACGCAAACACTCCACACACACACATACACAGACACACAAGCACACACACTCATACACTCGCAAGCACACACACACATGGAAGCACACACACAAGCACACTCACACACACACACAAGCACACACACTCACAAGCACACACGCACACACGCACACATACGCAACCACACTCTCTCTCTCACACATACACACACACACACACACACATTCATAAGCATACGCACACACACATACACAGACACACACACACATTCACAAGCACACACACTCACACGCACACACACAATCTCTCACACACACACATACGCAAACACACACGCACACACACACGCAGCCACACTCTCTCTCTCTCTCACACACACACGCGTGCGCACACACACGCGACCACTCTCTCTCTCTCACACGCACGCACACACAGGGCATACGCAGGCTAATGGTGCACCCGGACCAGCAGGAGCCTGGTCCCACTGGAGCGGGTGACTGGCAGAAGTAGCAGACGTCCCCCCATTGTGGGGAAACAGAGGACAGAGGATGAAGGGAACCGATTAAATCCACTGGGAGAAAAAGGAAATGAGGTGTGGATGTAGCTATTATGAGTCCAAATAGGGCATGATTAGCTATCACCGAGGTAATTGCTGCAATTAATGGGAGTGCTAATTAGTGAACGGTGATAAATGGCTGTTTACTGTAAATGCATTAAACTGAGGGTACTTCTGGGCAAATGCAGTTAATGAATGTTAACCAACACAAAGGAAATAACAGGAACAACGTTAATTCATTTTTCAAGCGCTTGTTGCAAAAGACAAAAAAAAAAGAGAGATTCGTGCCGAAAGATCATTTTTACATAAATTTACTGTTCCCCATTTTTTTTATGACTGCAGTGTGCTTATTTTTTATTGTTTTTATAGCTTTGGCGTGTGAACGAACGTGAATCACCGCACTGTTAGAGAACTAGTCCATCTCACCTGTTGGATGAACCTGCGCTCTGATTGGATCGTGTCAGATGCTCGTTAAAACAGATCTGAAGGAACATAAAGTACCAGCAGTACACCTTTTGACCAAACTTTAATGCCCGTGTCCAGTCTACCCAGCAGTGTTTCTTCCTCTTACTTTGTAATTGCTTGTTGATGACACAAGTGGATAGGTCAAATTCTGGGGTTTATTGATATCATTTCAGTTTTCATTTATATTTTTGATTGGCCCTGTTTTTGTGTGCAATGGAGGAGGTTCTCAGTACTCAGAAAAGTTTCTGGTGACCTGTTGGCTTTACACTGATGGGAATCGTGACATTTGAGGGTCTGTGGTCAAAAAACTATTTTAGTTTAATTATCTTTTGTCTAACTGGAAATAATCTGTTCTGCCTGAAGACTTTCGAATTAGCAGGCTACTAAGAGCAGATGAAGCAATTAAAGAGACTGTGCTAAGCAACGGTACCCACAAAATATATATATATACGTACAAACACAGCAAGAAAATATAACAGAATCACTATCATTTATAATTAAAGTCCCTGTGCAGCCTCCATTTTCTTACATTTTAATTGTTCCTTTAGTTACTAAATTACAGTATATATGTATTTTTTCTACTTATTAGACTTTGAAAAGATAAAAAACCTGTTTTTATGTAAAACCTGAATTTCCTAATATAGCAGACTCAAGACTGGCTGGGTGTGTCAGTTCTGTCCTAATTATTTATGCATTCACTTTTGATTGACAGCCCGGGCTGCTCATTCCCACTGACCTGGATCAGCGCTCACTCCACGTAACGTCAGTTGTTAGCTAACGTTAGCTAGTTATCATACAACCGTAATAATGGATAACGAGTAGCCTACAGCAGTAACTGCATTAGAAATATTGAGCCGTATATGTATGTGCCCGTCACCTACAATATAGGACCCTAACGTTATAGGAAAACCTACGTTAGCAAATTTGGTCTCAAAACCACCAATACCAAATACTCCGCCAGGCGGCAATGTCGAGCATTCATTACATACACAATGTTGGAAAATTCCAAGAGATATATAACACCTGCTGTACACCCTTTGTACACCCGTCACTATATCAGAGCACATGTTAACAAAAAGAACACAGCGTGCAGATAACCGAGTTCCCACAAGGAGGAACTGTTTTGGAACTGCTTTCTTCAATCAACATCAAAAAACATCAGGAACTTCTAACGGCTGACATTTTGTTTTTGCCAATTACTTATCAAGGCACATGCAACTTATCAAACTTATCAGAGCACATGAAACATATGTCACGAAACATATACATATATTTTTGTTTTATTTTTGCCAATGTTTGCAAGACATGTAGTCTACGACCTAAAATGTCAAGAATAGAAGGTGGTTTCCTAAAATGTCAAGAATGGGAGGTGGTTTCGGGAATTTCCAAGGAACATACCCACAGTGAAGTCAGCAAGATTGAGTGTCAACCAATGAACATCATTTTATGCAAAGTAAACAGATAAGAAATCGATAAACCATTGTGGCGCATTGAGAGAGGAAACCCATAAGGAGGGAATTAAGGGGGATTAAGTCTGAAAAAGTGTATAAAAAAGAATGTAACTGAGGTGATGGCAGAGCTTTCTGCAGAAAGGTCTCGGCTTTGTGATCACTGGTTGAGAATAAAGTCTGATATTCTGAAGATTCTGCCTCATCCTCTTTATTGAAAATATTGAAGAAATTCTGCACAAAGATCGAAGAACTTGTCGTCTGGAAACCACGACAAAATTGGCGCTGCGAGCAGGGTCGGAAGAAGGTCCGGTTCCAGACTGAGGAGCGGTCACAGTGGGGGGACGTGGCGGGGAAGGAGAACCGTCCCAGGTTGGCCAACTGAGACAACACAAGCTAAACGAATTTAAGTAATATATCGCTTGTAAAATCTTGTTATAATTAAATAGATATAGTAATTGGGATAAAGTTGTTCTCCCCTGCCATGCCCCATAAACCGGTGACCAGTGACCTTACCGACCCAAAAGAATCTGCAAATTTGTAAAAAAAAAAAAAAAAAAGTTAAAGAAATAAAAAAGAGGAAAGGCAGTAATCAGAAAGAATCAAAAGAGTGCATGTGTGTGAGTGTGGGAGCCTGGGCAGAGATCGGTGAAGATCTAACTGCAGAAACTCCTAGCGTGTGGAAGTTCGGGCAGGAACTCAACGGGCGGGTTCAACTGCAAACTTGTTCCGACGTTTGGGTGCGGGCTGGGATAGGTAGATATAAGGGTCCGGGTTGAGGACGGTGCTGGGATAGGTAGACATAAGAAGGGTACCGCGTTGGTGGGTGTGACTGAAAATATTTAAACAATGTGATCGATGTGTTGAAAAATTGTGGGGTGTGTAAGATATGCATTACAGCATTTTAACGTTCCATGAGGAAGGGAACGTTACAGAAAGACATATACATGCGCAAGGATATGCATCAGGAAATATTAATAAATACCTTATAGAGACAGTGGGGGAGAGTGGGTTAGAAAGCGGGAGTGGCACGCAGAAAAATTTTACAAGGGCGATTTCAGGAGGGATTAAATACACAAGAAAGTAGTGCGGTAAACAATAAAAGATCGCGATCACTCTAAAACATATAAAGTAGAAGGGATAAAAAGTTTCTTTAGGATAATTTCACGAAGAAAGATATTTTCACATAGCGAAGGTTCATTCTCTGAATTAGAGATAATAGAAATATAGTCGTAAATAGTGAAGAATTAAGTAACGCTATAGTAGGGATAAGTGAGCGGATTATTTGGTAAAATAAATAACGTAAACTAAATACGAAGGGGGTATCGAATACACAGATGGGTACTCCAGAAATGAAATACTTTTAAAATCAATGTGTAAGTAACCTTATAGTCTTTGGTCATAATATAAGCATTTTAAAATCATGATTTTGACTGCACAGGGTCTTTAAGATTGCACTTAAATTCAGCACTCTAAGCCTAGGTCTTATTTTACTTTGTAAAGGTGTTATTCATTTTCCTGCATATATTTCAGTAATATCCCCTGATTACTACACTCCACAGAGAATCGTTAATAAAGAATAATAAATGGTGCTTTATTAAACACTGGGGTTCAGCTTTAGTTTTTCACTCATATTGTAAAGCTTTGCTAGACATGTTAACCGGCTGGCTAAGCTGGTAAATAAATCAAGACAGTTGTTCATTAAGTGGTAAAGACATTCAGATTGCCGGGATTAAAGGTGATTAATTAAACATGAGAGAAGCACAACAACGGCACCAACAGGATTCTAAAAAATCAATGTGGAGAGTACAGCTCTAACAGCAAACACAGCAGAATGAACAAGTGAGCGAACACACTGCAGAATAACACACTATAGAATACGCACTGCAGAATAACACACTATAGAATACGCACTGTAGAATAACACACTGCAGAATACACACTGCAGAATACGCACTGCAGAATAACACACTATAGACTAATGCACTGCAGAATAACACACTGCAAAAGAACACACTACAGAATAACACACTGCAGAAAAACACAGCAGAATAACACACTGCAAAATAACACAGCAGAATAACACTGCAAAATAACACAGCAGAATAACACACTGCAAAATAACACAGCAAAATAATGCACTGCAGAATAACACACTGCAGAATAACATACAGCAAAATAACACACTGCAAAATAACACTGCAGAATAACACACTGCAGAATAACATACAGCAAAATAACACACAGCAGAATAACACAGCAAAATAATGCACTGCAGAATAACACACTGCAGAATAACATACAGCAAAATAACACACTGCAGAATAACACACTGCAAAATAACACTGCAGAATAACACACTGCAAAATAACACAGCAAAATAATGCACTGCAGAATAACACACTGCAGAATAACATACAGCAAAATAACACACTGCAGAATAACATACAGCAAAATAACACACTGCAGAATAACACAGCAAAATAATGCAATGCAGAGTAACATACAGCAGAATAACACACAGCAGAATAACACATTGTAGAATAATGCACTGCAGAACAACGCACAAAATAACACAGAAAAAACAATACAGCAGGATAATGCACTGCAGAATAACACACTGCAGAACAGCACGCAATGCACTGCAGAATAACACACAGCAGAATAACATACAGCAGGATAATGCACTGCAGAATAACACACTGCAGAATGATGTACAGCTGAACTGTAACAAGCTGTAATTTCTTATCAATTAAACACTTTCAGTCTCCATCAAGACACGATTTTCCCTCGCATGGCCATATTATGTCAGAAATAGCTGCATACACAATTTAGTATAAATGTCCCATATTCACATCCCAGGAGATTTAATTAGATCAATTTATGCTTTCATTCTCTGTAAGGAGACATATCCTGTATGTTCAAAATAATTCCTCTTGAAAAGAGGTTACATTTTTAATTAATTCAATTACAGACTGGCAGGACAAATCACAGGTGTCCTAATTACTCAAAGTGTGGATACCTAGTCATTGAAACATTTTTTTGTGGAAAGTGAAGAATTAAAAGACACCTACAACTGATATAAACAAGCCACACCTGCATTGTGTCAAATTAAGTTCAAGGTATGATTAGAATAGAACGTAAATACATGTTTTCAACAACATTAATCCAAAGGTTGCAACCTAAACCAGCGTACACTGGGTCCTCAGGACCACGTCTGGGATCCACTATTCTATAGTATGAATATCCAGAAATTTGGGTGTGTGCCATTAAAAACAATTTGATTTGGTACTTTGTTTATTTTTATGTATGCACTGACAGTTTTTCATCTTAAAATTATTTTAGAAACTATAAATATTTACAGATCTTTTTCTTGACCTTCAAATGTCTGGTATACGGTTTAAAGCAAGAAACACTTCGAGTATCACATCATCCTGATTGGCTAGTGAAAACGTTCAAACACGGAGCATGTATTGTCATTAGAAATGACTTCGCTGAATCCATGTTCAATTGCATTTTTTCATTTACATCGCTATCAATTCATAAATAAAAATTAGTATCACAGAGATTTTGAAAGTCATACTTCTGCTCATGCAAAATAAGTCATATACAATAATGCAGTATGCATTTCTACATTTTCTATGGGTGCCAGTGCTTTCAATACAAGAAGCATGCAAATAATATTCGTGAGTATTGATCGCGTCACAGATAAAATCAGTTGCTCCATTCTCAACTGACAAGCCTTTGTTTTCTTAGCTGATCGGAACCGACCAGAGCTGTCGATTGCCGAGCGGTGGACGGGGGCTGGCGTTAAAGACGGCCTTTATTATTTCACATAATAAACTAAAACCGAAAGCTGTCTAGGAAAGGTTCGTCGAATCGTTTTCCAACAGGAATAATAAGCCTTTAAATTTGACGATACAAATATAATATTTGGTTATTTTATCCGCTATAATTTTAATACTGCCGGGTAAGTAGCCTCCTATTTAGCCGCATGGGTTTGTACTGCAACATTGCTTTCTAATGTTTGCTATTCTGTTACAGGAAGTTTTAAACTTTGGGACTAGCCATGTCGTTATAATTAATCTGCCAACAAATCGGTTATTACGTGAAAAAAACGCAACATATAGTTCCCTAGCTATCTGATTTTTGATTGCTAGTCAGCTAAAGTTAGCTAGCAAGTCAGTTAAACATAAGTATCGCTAACGACGTTAATAAACAGTACATCTTTATTAACGTAGAGTTAAGTAGCTTTATGTTAGTTACTAAGACACGAAGTAGTTCTACTTTGCGGGTTGGACTGCAGTTTACGAGTTGAGAACAACATTGTCGCTTGTTGCTAGCGTTAACAGGCTTGCGCACGCTAGCGGGCTGTATTCGACAGTCTGAATTCCCGGAAACAGCTTTACTATAAACGTTTTAATCACTTTTTTTGCAGGTGGAATAGTCTAACTAACATTTGTAGCTTGTGCCAATATTAATTAGAACTTTAGCAAACTATTGGGCTTAGGTGAAACAAGAACGAGATTGATGGGGAGCGTTATTTTCTTTTCTGCAAGGCGGATGTATTGCATATCCGAATCCACTTAGATAATATTAGGATTGCCAAAAAGCTACCAGGGCAAATAAAGGTGATGTAATCGTGTAATAAAGTGTTCACTTAGAATGGACACAGCATCGTAACCGAATGGCCGAATCCATGCCGTGTGCACTTCGTCAGAAACGTTTCTGGTTATCCAGCTCTAACAGGGAGATACGCAGCATAGGAAATTCACTGAATTCAAGTTCTGAATTCACCCAGTTATTCCTGAAAATACGAAAATACGAGGGTCATCATCTACTATTCCAACTAGCTAACTTCATCTGTGTCATCAGGGTTTCCCAACTTTTAAAATTTCAATAGGCCCTTAATATAATTATAATCTAAAAATAACCGCTATGTGGCTGACGGCCCCCACCACAACATTGTTCATGCTACACAGCTATGTTTTTAGCCAAAGACCGATT
Source organism: Anguilla japonica (assembly GCA_025169545.1). Taxonomy (NCBI): domain Eukaryota; kingdom Metazoa; phylum Chordata; class Actinopteri; order Anguilliformes; family Anguillidae; genus Anguilla; species Anguilla japonica. The sequence continues at coordinate 9,556,500 of CM045899.1, forward strand.
TCCAGCATCAGTCCCAGTGTTAAATGTGGAAATACAGTTTTTTTTAAATGGAGGAAGTGTATGGTCCAAAAAACTTTAACGAGCAAAACAGAAGACTTGAATAAACACATTAGAAAATAATGCGCAGTTGCACAGTAGACACGTATAAGTAGTCTGTTGCTGATTATCGCTGAATTAAGATGCTGTTAAAACAATTGAAAGTGTTTTGTAGTGCTGCAGCAGCAAGAATAGATATTATGGTTGATGTTGACATATCCCATTTCCCTTCTGCTGCGTTTTGAGCTTCCCCTACTTTCTAAACAGTTTCTGGAATTATAATATTTTAAAGTCACTGTGCTTCATTATTCAGTCTGTTTAGTAGCGGTTCACTGGGCACTACATAGAGCAGTGGTTCTCAACAGGGGGGCCGGGGCCCAAAAGGGGGCCCTAGGGAGCTGCCAGGGGGGCCCTGAGATGATAGAACATTCTTGAAAGCTTCAATCTCAAAACATCAAGACATGAGTAATTATTCAGCTAATCAAATAATACAAAGCAAGAAATTAATAGTATATAAAATATGACCTTTTTACTTTCTGTGGATGTCAGACTCATTTGTTTGCTATGAATGGGGAAAAGGAAAAAGAAGATTTTTGCTTTGTAAATATTTGAGGGGGGGGGGGGTGGTGGTCTTGGAATATTTCCACGGACACAGGGGGCCTGGGGGCAAAAAGATTGAGAACCACTGACATAGAGGATGCTTATAGACATTTGTGTAATGCCTGATATTTCCATTCAAAGCATTGGCGGGTCACTGGAAAATATTTAGGTATTTATTTTTATTACTATATTTATGTACATATTTACATACAAGTCTAGTGCAGTAGTGCTCAAACTCTCAGGGCTGTGTAGCTATGGCCTGTGTCTCACCCGCCCATAATATTTTGGATGGTGACCAACCACCGCAATTTTGGGTCCATCGGCGTAGTTAAGCTTTCTCCATGGCTTCCTGCTGCTTTCCCTCCACATCTTGGAGCACTAACAGTCTGATATAATATGCGGTTAGTTCGGGGATGTGGGTTGTGTGTTTTGACAGCGCAGGAGTGCGGTCTAAACGGCTTCGCGACGGCAGGAACAGCCGGCCTTCCATGTCAGTGTTGATTCCCCGTGCTAATTGATTCGCTCACATTTAATTAGCGGCGTTGTGCTGGAATAATTAACGTCGTATTCTCTTGTGCAGCGTGTATGCAGTTGTTTACCGGGACAGACAACCCCACGAGTCTGTCTTTCACATAAATGTAAACCTTTCGATAAGCTGGCTAACAATTCAAATTTTTTTTCTTTCTAGTTCTCCATGGTGGTGGGTGTGACATCGATGGACCCGCCCAATAAACCTGCGGCCAATCAGGTGGCAGACGTGGTATTTGTCATTGAAGGAACTGCAAATCTCGGCCCTTATTTTGAATCTTTGCGGAAACATTATATTCTGCCTGCCATTGAGTAAGTATGCCAAAATATTAATGTACTTATAGTTTTTATCATTGATATATAAATAACATCAGCACATTTTCTGACTAATTTGAATACCTTTGTGCATTTGGGGATTGAACAGTTTTGTTTTTATAAGTACTGTTTGCAGGGTATCCCATAGGATAGACGGGGGAAAATAAAACCTTTAAATAATTTCCCTTTCCCGTTAAATAATTTATTTTGGTGGTCCAAAAAAAAATGTAAAAAAAGAAAAGAATTGTTAAATTTTGGTGTGTTTTGTTATTACATTTGGAGCTTTATTTCCTATTGTTCAAAATAATAGAAACAAATAATAGAAAGCGCATAATTATACACTTGCAATGCGTAGCACTTCTTAAATATGGAGTGTGAAATGATTCGAAAATGCCCGCAAAAGCCAATGAATGATTTATTCAGCCGAAAACCAAAAAAACATCAGTGGCGGGATTAGCTCCCCGTTGTCCGTTTCTGTGCGCGTATCGATTTCCTGTTTCACTCGGCCCCGCGGCGGATCGAGGGCGCTGCGTTTTACACGCTTGCTTGAAATTTTATTTAACACAGAATAAAATCGCGGCGCTATCTTTTTAAATTAAAGCGCAGCTTCTGTTAGGTATAGCCCCTCATTGGTGGGATACACTGACTGGGTGGTAATGTGTGTAAAGGCATATACTCTTTTTTTTTTTTTTGTCACAGGTACTTTAATGGCGGACCTCCTGCTGAAACAGACTTCGGGGGAGATGTGAGTTCCCTTGTCATTTTTTTTTTTTTTAAAAAGCTGACAGGTCATTCAAATTTACGAAAGTAATTTCTTAGTAAAGTAGTCAGCCTCGTGTGGGCGTTTGACTTGTTAATGAAATATACGTGTGCATATTATTGTGATATTTCATCCGGTTTTGAAGCAGTGGCATTTAAATTGCACACATATACCTGTGTGTGTGTGTGCGTGTGTGTGTGTGTGTGTGTGTGTGTGTGTCATTATCATAGACCGTAGAAAAAAATTTGAACAAAGTGACTGTAATGTCACCCATTGACTTTCCATGGGCTTGTACTAAACGGTTTTAAACCGCGAAAGTCCTGCTATGTTGTACAAACTGGAGCCAGAGACTGTGCTGTAGGGTAAAGGGCGGGACCCATATATGGTCATGAAGACTGGGCTTAGTCTTATCATCCACTGAGTGCGTGAGATACAGTGACGTGCAGCGACGCAAACTGTCTCTGATTCGTCCACAAAATATAAAAATATCGTCCAAATGACACTAACTTACTGTAACAAGTCGGCACATGGGGAGACCTTCTCCTAAGAAAAAACACCTATTGCAACTGCATGTTCTTGTGGGAAAAAAATGATTGACTTTGTGTTTTGACCATATCGGTGCCATTGACTTACATTGAAGCAGGTGGCTAAAAGACCTATACTGGAGCTAACCGCACTGGCGCCAGTGAGCAACGTCTCTCAAGACGACCAGGAAGTGAGCTTCAAAAACGGAGCCCGGTTTTGGCCGTTCGGTCGTTACCATTTTGTATGGTGTTGCATGCTCATAGTCTTCGGGGTTTCCTTCAGAAAGATACTTAGTGTAGAGGGTAAGCAGTGTTGTGATGTGGCTAGCCGTGGTATTCACACAATGTGTAGCCAACACCTAACTATGACTATACAACGTCCGTTTTGTTAAATAGCGCCACCGCACATTTCACTGTTTCTATGGAGATGTGAGTCTGAGGGTTTTGTTGGGTTTTCTCTGATGTTTTCAGAGGTGCTTGTGAATTCAGCGATGCAGCAGACTCCTCCCGCTAATAGTACCTGGGGAAGCCCTGGTCTTCTGCCTGTCATTATATGACTAGCCTACTCGGGTTCAATAGCTTGTCCTCGTCGTTAGGGATTCCTATATTCATACGTCCTACTGAACATGACACGTGCTGCCACACATATAGCATGCGTGCACTCAGCGTGAGGTTCAGGGAGTTATTGTGTTTTGTTTTGTTTTTTTGTTCGCTCAGTACGGGGGAACGCAGTACAGCTTGGTTGTGTTCAACACGGTGGACTGTGCCCCGGAATCCTACGTCCAGTGCCACGCGCCCACCAGCTCCGCATTTGAATTTGTCACGTGGATCGACAGCATCCAGTAAGTGTCTGTGGGACTGCACTTCCCACTGCAATTTTCGTTCTTTCTCCCTAATTTGGAATGTCTAATCATGCTCGCACTAGAGCTCATCACAACCATAGGGCGTGCACAGGAGCTGGAGAGGGTAGGAGGGGCCAGGCCATAGAGTGTACACAGGAACTGGGGAGGGTAGGAGGGGCCAGGCCATAGAGTGTACATAGGAACTGGAGAGGGTAGGAGGGGCCAGGCCATAGAGTGTACACATAGGAGGGGAAGCGTACACAGGAACTGGAGAGGGTAGGAGGGGCCAGGCCATAGAGCGTACACAGGAACTGGGGAGGGTAGGAGGGGCCAGACCATAGAGCATACACAGGAACTGGGGAGGGTAGGAGGGGCCAGGCGGTGAATCCTAGGTAGTACTGGGAAATAGACTCTACTGCGCACGTTGAAGGTAAAAGCACTTGCTGGCCATTGAAGTTAATGTAGAAATCCAAGGTGATTTAACAACCAAAGAAGTCATTAAATATGCATGTCTGTGGTCACAACTTCCATTGTCAGTTCCAGAGAGCTCATGCAAGTGTGTGCTCCTCCAAAGCATGTGACACTGGCGGCCATTTTGTCTCCCCGTGCAGCTCACAAGTCAAGCTCACTCAGACACGAGTCGAGGACAGTTAATGTGCAGCCTCAATCACTTTCAATTAAAATAAAATACTTCAAGTACATACTTGGCCCAGGTCTGGTATAAGATGAAAGATGCAATTACTGAAGAGTAATTATTAATTATTATATAATTATTTATTATTGAAGAGTCTGGTGGTTGCCGCTAGAAGGCCACACTAAACTGGGCTAAACACCACGGGCGTGGGAAGCCTATTGGCCGTGATGTTCCCTTGAGTGGTTGACCTGGTAAGATTAACATGACGCATGTTGTTAACAGGGTGGGACATCCGTCCTTTCTAGGGTGTCTAGTGACAGTTGAGTCCTGCTTGTAGTAGGGGCTTCTGGGAGATGAAGTCCGTATGATTTTTCAGAGTGCTCTCCAATGCAGTGCTGTGTAAGTGTCAATGGATTTTTCAGTGGTAACCCCAGGTCTGTATCTGTGCAGATATTTCAGTGTGTTTTCTCCCCTTCTCTCTCTCTCTCTCTCCTCTCCCTCCTCTCTCTCTCTCTCTCTCTCTCTCTCAGGTTTATGGGAGGAGGGGCAGAGAGCTGTAGTCTGATTGCGGAGGGGCTCTCGGTGGCTCTGCAGCTCTTTGACGACTTCAAGAAGATGAGAGAGCAGATGTGAGACCTGCACTGCACATTGCACAGTGACACACACTGCACACTGTTCACTGTCACACTGCACACACACACACACACACACACACGCACACACACACAGCAGCATTACACACTGACACACACACACACTGCACACTGAGACACATACACACACACCAGAGCATTGCACACTTTCAGACGTCCTCATATCTCACCGTTTTCACTGAGACCAGTGCACCACTGTGGTGCTGAACCTGACCCGCAGGAGGGCCGCACTGTGTGATAGCTCTCTCTCTCTCTCTCTCTCTCTCCCTCCCCCCCCTCCCTCCCCTCAGAGGGCAGACTCACAAGGTGTGCGTGCTGCTGTGCAACTCCCCTCCGTACCTGCTGCCTGCTGTGGAGAGCGTCAGCTACACCGGCTGCACAGCCGACAGCCTCGTACAGATCATCCGAGATGTGAGTGTTCGACTACAACTCCCAGAATCCCGCAGGATCGCGGCAACTCAGGCCTCAGGGAAATGTAGTCTCTGCATATGGGAGGGATTCCAGTGTAGGCACAGGCATTCTGTTTCACTGTTTAGGAGTGCTTGCCTTACAGTGTGCACAAAGCAGTATGCATAATAAAGGCATAGATCAAAAAAAGTAATAAAGACAATTATAAATGTAGACATAGTTTTGTCTCAATTGAAATGAAATCTAGAAGAAGTAAATGCTTAATATTTAAGTGCAAAATGCTGCGTGTAGGAAAGCTCTGTTATAGCTGAAACCCTTGGTATATATGCATGTGTGCACCTGGAGTTCCCATGATCCTCTTCTCAGGAGCACTGATGTATGCTACTGTGAAAGCAGCAGCAGCCCTGACCTGTAGTAACCTCTTCCCTCTTCGCAGAGAGGCATCCATTTCTCGGTGGTGTCGCCGCGGAAACTGCCTGCCCTGCAGTCTCTGTTCGAGCGCGCCCTGCCCGTGGGACCTCCGGCCGAGTCCGCGCACCCCGATTACAGCCAGGACCCCCGTCACATGGTCCTGGTCCGAGGCATCGCCCTGCCCGGTGAGCTGCTGCGGACATGGGTTTGAGGGGCTGATGTGTCGCTCATCCTGTTAAGGCACTGTTCTAGTGCATGGATGGGCCCCAAGGTCTGGTATCTGTTAAGACACTGTTCTAGTGCATGGATGGGCCCCACGGTCTGGTATCTGTTAAGGCTCTGTTCTAGTGCATGGATGGGGCCCCAAGGTCTGGTATCTGTCAATGCTCTGTTCTAGTGCATGGATGGGCCCCATGGTCTGGTATCTGTCAGTGCTCTGTTCTAGTGCATGGATGGGCCCCATGGTCTGGTATCTGTTAAGGCACTGTTCTAGTGCATGGATGGGCCCCATGGTCTGGTATCTGTCAATGCTCTGTTCTAGTGCATGGATGGGCCCCAAGGTCTGGTATCTGTCAATGCTCTGTTCTAGTGCATGGATGGGCCCCATGGTCTGGTTTCTGTCAATGCTCTGTTCTAGTGCATGGATGGGCCCCATGGTCTGGTATCTGTTAAGGCACTGTTCTAGTGCATGGATGGGCCCCATGGTCTGGTATCTGTCAATGCTCTGTTCTAGTGCATGGATGGGCCCCATGGTCTGGTATCTGTTAAGGCTCTGTTCTAGTGCATGGATGGGCCCCACGGTCTGGTATCTGTCAATGCTCTGTTCTAGTGCATGGATGGGCCCCAAGGTCTGGTATCTGTTAAGACACTGTTCTAGTGCATGGATGGGCCCCAAGGTCTGGTATCTGTTAAGACACTGTTCTAGTGCATGGATGGGGCCCCAAGGTCTGGTATCTGTCAATGCTCTGTTCTAGTGCATGGATGGGCCCCATGGTCTGGTATCTGTCAGTGCTCTGTTCTAGTGCATGGATGGGGCCCCAAGGTCTGGTATCTGTCAATGCTCTGTTCTAGTGCATGGATGGGCCCCAAGGTCTGGTATCTGTCAATGCTCTGCTCTAGTGCATGGATGGGCCCCAAGGTCTGGTATCTTGTCTGCTTGACCACATCAGTCGGAGCGAGCGTTACGAGCTTGAACGTGATTGGCCATTCCAAATTAGGGATGAAAATCACATTCGTTTGATCGTCCTGTGATCTTTGTTCGATCTTTGTAGGATTTTCCTATATCTTCATGTAATTACTGCCGTTGTTTTGCCCTGTCTGTTCCAGGATCTCTTGAGAATAGGCCTTCAGTTCGGTTGAGTGTACAGTGCTGCTAGGTTTTTGTTTTGGCTGGGTAGAAAGTCGGCAAAGATCCCAGAGAGCATATGGGAGGGCAGTAGGGTAGCAGGGGGGATGTAAAAGGCTACGAATGCTAACGGTTTTATTTAACCCGACTGCAGACCTGGGTGGGTGAGGTGATTCAGCTCCAGCTACACTGCGGCATTGGAAAAGCAGAATAACAAATCTGTTTAGGGTCATAAAATGCATCACACCCTCATAGTGTCCATGCAGAGGGACTCCATGTTGAAGACCAGACCAGTCTGCTTACTGCGTCTTTCTCTCTCTTTCACTTTCTCTCTCCAGTTGCCCCCGGGGGAGGGTCGGGGGCGGTGCCTCTCAAGCCGGTTTTACCCCCTCAGCCAATGGTCGTCGCTCAGCCTCCTCCGGGGACCGCCTCCCAGGCCCCTCCTCCAATGAGCACAGCTCCTCCGTACCAGGTACAGAAAAAGGGGCGGAGTCCGCGCTTTGCCACCGTGCTGCTTTGCACCGAGTTACCTCATGTGACAGATCGCAGAGAGGAAAACGAATGACTGCACTTAGGCTGTAATTTATGAGCTACGATGGCGCAGCGGTGTAATCTGGGTAGCATCGCGAGTCTCATCTCACAGTTCAGTTCAGTTCAGAATGCTTTATTACTGTGAAATATTATTGTAAATTGCCTAGGTGTTTATGCTGCAGCAGATATATACTTAGGACAATGTGCATGTGTGTAATTGACACTCTCTCTCTCCCCCACCCTCACTCTCTCTCTCTCTCTCCCTTTCTCTCTCCCTCCCTCTTCCCCCCTCTCTCTCTTTCTCTCTCCCCCTGTTTCTCTCTCCCACCTATTTTTTCCTCTATCTCTCCTTCCCTCTCTCCCTCCCTCCTCCCCCCTCTCTCTCTCTCTCTCTCTCAGCAGCAGCCTCCCTCTCTCACCGCTGCTCAGGTTGCAGCTCAGTTGGCTGTGGAGGCGGCCAACAGCCAGAAAAGGAACTGTGAGTCTGTGTCTGTGGTCATGACTGTAACAGTAGTGCTCTCTCACTGTATTCATGCTTGTGACTGTAACAGTAATGCTCTCTTGCTGTATTAGTGGTTGTGACTGTAACAGTAATGCTCTCTCACTGTATTACAGTGGTCATGACTGTGACAGTAATGCTCTCACTATTAGTGGTCAGGACTACAACAGTAATCTCTCACTGTTAGTGTTCATGACCACAACAGTAATCTCTCACTATTAGTGGTCATGACTGTAACAGTAATGCTAAACCTCATGCCTTTTGGGGCCTCTTCCCTCCTCTCCTTCTCTCAGTTCCTGGAATGGTGAATCCAGGCCCGCCCTTCAACAGCCAACCGGTGAAGCTTGCTGTGTCCGGCCCTCCCAGCCTAGCGACGGTCACCACGGTTTCAACCCCTCACATGCCCCCGCAGCAGCCCCCCCTCCCTCAGCAGCCCCAGCAACAGCAGGGCCCGGCCCCGGGCCAGCCCACAGCCAATCAGCAGCAGCAGCAGCCCCCACAGCAGCAGCAGCTAGCCAATCAGCAGACGCCTCCGTCCTCCCCAACCCGGAATGGTGAGTGGGCCTGATCGACTTTGAGACGAACGTGCTCCCAGGCACATCTAGCCCCTCGCCTAATCCTAACCTTAACCCTAACCCTAATCCTAACCCTAATCCTAATCCTATTCCTAATCCTAACCTGAACCCTAATCCTAATCCTAACCCTAATCCCTACCTCCAGCTACCTGAGGAGTGCGAGACACAGGATAGAATAAGCGCACATCGCCCTGGCTTTCCCGGTCTGACCACTAGAGGGCAGAGTGCGAGCCTGATACCGTTTGACTGCACAGTGCGTCTCCTCTGCTCCACCTGGGATCTCTGGCCTGCAGATGTGTCCTCCTGGGGCAGCTCAGTTTAGGGGTCGACCGATACGGTTTTTTCAGGGTCGATACGGAAACCGATACAGATTCATCAGTAATCGAGAAGACCGATAACCGATATCTGGGACCGATATTAATTTGCTGCAAACGTGAATGTTTTAGCGTCGAAATTCACGGTAACACAAACTCTATCGCAAAGCACCCTTTAAACAAACTTAAGTTTGATGAAACACTAAGGAAAATATTGAGCGTTTGAACATTTAGTTTTAAAAATAAAATGTGCACGGAGCTCCCAGAAGCTACAAAAAAACCCCCCAAAAAAAAACAAACCGAAGAGAATTTTTAAACAGATGAAAATAAATAGCTCCCCAAAACATAAATTGAAAAAGAACGACCTCGGGGGTAGGCTTTGATGGGAGCTGAGAGGAGCGATAAGCCTGCTGTATTTCGTTTGCCTCGAAGCCTGTCTTGTGTTCCTGCGCTTGCTTATGCACTTAGTTATTTTTGCAAAGCAGTTTTTTTTTTCTTCAGTCTGGCACCGTCGAGATCGGTCGTCCGTTTTTTTCCCGCGTGTTGGTGTTTTCGTGAAATTAATGCGTAGGCTATCGTTCTGCCCGTGTAAAATCCACCGGCGACAGCCGTCGTCTCCGGCGTGAGTGTGTGTGTGTGTGTGTGTGAGAGAGAGATTGTTATTTTCATTGTGGGTTTTTATAACTTTAGCGTTCTCTTTTTGCCAACTGTGGAGGGAGTTATACAACTTTGGCATGCTCTTCTTAACTACCTTACATTACATTACGGGCATTTAGCAGATGCTCTTATCCAGAGCGACTTACACAACTTTTTATATAGCAAGAACAGGCTAATTCTCTTGGTGAAGGACAGTGCTTCTGGAAGCTTCTGTGACTTTCTCGCGTTTCACCCACAATCACTAAGAAAGGCATTCATTGGCTGTTTACTCGTCGTTGTCCACATTTCAGCCAATCCGATAATGCTGTGGGTGGGACCAGTCTGTATGTTTCAGAGACTGGCAGCTGTGACAGAGGAAAGCATGCATCACATCAAAGGGCCTTTTTTTGTTGACTGGACTGTCAGTCAAAATTCAGATTCTATACCTGGACCCTGTACCACAAACCCCGCCCCTGATACAGTCCCAGGTGTTGACCCCAAACCCCACCCCTGATCCAATCCCAGGTGTTGACCCCAAACCCCACCCCTGATCCAATCCCAGGTGTTGACTCCAAACCCCACCCCTGATCCAATCCCAGGTGTTGACCCCAAACCCCACCCCTGATCCAATCCCAGGTGTTGACCCCAAACCCCACCCCTGATCCGATCCCAGGTGTTGACCCCAAACCCCACCCCTGATCCGATCCCAGGTGTTGACCCCAAACCCCACCCCTGATCCGATCCCAGGTGTTGACCCCAAGCCCCACCCCTGATCCGATCCCAGGTGTTGACTCCAAACCCCACCCCTGATCCGATCCCAGGTGTTGACTCCAAACCCCACCCCTGATCCAATCCCAGGTGTTGACCCCAAACCCCACCCCTGATCCAATCCCAGGTGTTGACCTCAAACCCCACCCCTAATCCAATCCCAGGTGTTGACCCCAAACCCCACCCCTGATCCGATCCCAGGTGTTGACCCCAAACCCCACCCTTGATCCAGTCCCGGGTGTTTCTCATGGGTGAAGAGGAGCGTCCAGTGCCCTCTCACAGCCTGGAAGAGTCATTTGCATTCTGCTCCAAAGGGGAAAACGGTCACCCCCGTTTGGTCTTACCCAGAATCCCACAAATCCATAAAATGGCCGCCTTCCTGGCACATAACCTGAAGGAGGTCGCCGTGAACAGCGAACTAATAGACGACAGACGGTAGCACGTCTATATTTCTGCTTAAAGTTTCGACCATTAGGGCTGTTTATTTATTTATTTACTCGTTTTATACTAATGCGGTTATCTTAATTTGTTTATTTTACGCAGTCTCCGGCCTGTATTTATGGCGTTGGCTTCGTTTTTCCTGCTTCATTTTAAGCACTAGCGCTGTTTGTCGCGCGCTATTAACAACGTCCTCATTTGGAATCCTGATCTCTTATCGCTGTGATTTCTGCTCCGTTTCTTTTTAATTCAATAAGAGGCCGCTTCGCAAAGGAGCGGCGGACGTGAATGCCTACGCGGGTAACCGTATAACACGGACGGTGAAAACGACTATTACAAATGCCTCGCGGTTTTTCCACAACGACTATTATAGAGGCCTCGCGGTTCTGGCTGCCGAGCCAAAAAAAGGAAACAAAAATGGCTCCGAGAAGACAGGGGAGGTTGGCGATAATTGCAGAGAAAGATCACTGAAAAAGAACTGCTGTTGGAATAGGGCGCTACAGCCGTTACTTAGCACTTTTTTTTTTCCGTTTTGGCTCGGCAGCATCCAGACTCTACCTGGCCTATGTTTCATAAGTGGCACAGCCCTGAGTGTGCGATAACATAACGGGCTGGCTAGGACGGGCCGTACGGAATAAGCCCTGTCAGGTCGCGGCGTTTGGAGGGGGGGGGGGCCGCGTCCCGCCGCCGCCGGAGCTCCGGTTATTTATAGGGACGTCGGTTTTAACGGCGTCCCCCCCCCGGCACGGGTTCGCCCGTCTTCGTAACGCGCGAGCCCGTCGGCGCGCGAGCCCGCGTGGAGCGTCGGCCCGTCCGCGCGCCGAGCGGACGGGCGGGCTGCGCCTGCCAGCGCCGGGCCTCTCTGCAGACAGCGGCCGCGTAATCCAGCCGGCTCGGAAGCCCCCCGTAACCGGGAGGGACGACGGGGCCTCGTTCCCAAAACGTGCGTACGATCGCATTTGATCGTAAAACCGCGCGCGAGAACGTTTTCAAGAACATTCCGGCGTTCGTTTCTTCTTATCTGAGTTTGTTCACGGCTGTGCTAATCATGTGAACGGGATTGCGCATAAAATTTAGTAACAGCCAGCATTCATCATCTCATACACCTGGGATAAGCACAAAAACAGGTCTGCACAGGTGTCATGAATCTTATATTTTTTTGTGGGAACGTTTTTAAGAACAAAAGTGAGGGTAATTTAGAAAAGTTGTGAATTAGGCCCCATGTCTGTTTAATGAATTGCTTTTAAAATTCTTGCAAAATTGCTTTTTCATGGCATTAAGGTTGTTGTGAACCTTGGTTCCTTTTGTACAGTTAGGTCTAAGATGTTCTGAAATGCCTCAATTTGTACATCATGTTTCCCTTCAAAAATATGTCATCCTTTGCTGAGGCTTGTTTTTTTTTTTACATTAGTTAAAAAAACAAAGAATAGGTCCTTTTCCAAACTTAAAGACGGGCTACGTCGGCTAATGCTAACTAGGATTCAGAATAAACCTCCACATCTTGCGTGCGGGGTGGCTGTGCGAAGCTCTTGTTGGCATTATCAAAGATGGCTACCTTTTCCAATGATGAGTGAATCCAGTATGCTAAATATAATAGCTCAAGTCCAGGTCGTGTACTCGAGTCCTCTGACAACGACCGGGAAAATGGTCTGGGAGGACCGCTGCACTGCAGGCACGTCCCTGGACGTCTCAGGATGCGTGGAAGTCTTCGCCATGCTCAGGCACCTCAGTAGAAGACAGAATGTGCCTGGAATGGAGATTTGGAAAGTGACGCCAGAATGCTCAAATTTTTAAGAATTTGAATTCTTTATTGGTCGGAAATAACTACTCAGTTATACAGTTGCCTTATTGTTATTATTATTATTATTATTATTATTATTATTACTATTAGTATTATTATTTAACGGGTTGCTCTTATTTTGAGCTTTGTAGTTCCTTGGTGTAAGTAAATCAAACTGGGTGTCTCATTAGAGCAATCATTAATTCCTGCTGCGTCCACTTTTTGGACGTTTCCCTTTCAGTGACCCAGGACCCCTCTTTTGAGAATCTCTTGGTTTCGTGCCGGCACCTTCCTTATATTGCAGTAGTGCCAAGGCGTGCCGCGTCGTGTGATCTTGGTGGTGTTCATTTGTTAGTTTTAAAAAAGGTTTTATCAGGTGAAAGCGTGACTTGTTTCCAGTGAGCGTGGCTGTGTTTTTGCATCTGCTGTAATAAACATCTTTCCTCGCACTGCTTCCAGACCTGTGTGACCTTGAGGTCAGTGTGTCTGAGGAAGTGCTGTGTAATAACCCACAGTCTCTCCTCTCTCTCTCTCTCTCTCTCACCATTTCACCCTCGATCTGTCTGTCTGTCTCTATCTTTCTCTCTCACTCTCCCTTTCTGTCTCACTCTCTCTCACTCTCTCACTCTCCCTCTTTCTCTATCTCTCTCTCTCCCTCCCTCTCTCTCTCTCTCTCCTCTCTCTCTCTCTCTCTCTCACTCTCCCTCTTTCTCTCTCTATCTCTCACTCTCTCATTCTCCCTCTCCCTCTCCCTCCCTCTCTCTCTCTCTCTCCCTCTCTCTCTCTCTCTCCTCTCTCTCTCTCTCTCTCTCTCCCTCCTCTCCTCTCTCTCTCTACTCTCTCTCCTCTCTCTCTCTCTCCTCTCTCTCCTCTCTCTCTCTCTCCCCTCCCTCTCTCTCCTCTCCTCTCCTCTCCTCTCCTCTCTCTCTCTCTCTCTCTCTCTCTCTCTCTCTCTCTCTGTCTCTCTCTCTCTCCCTCTCTCTCTCTCTCTCTCTCTCATGCAGCCCGGCGTGTCCGCGGCGCAGCCCAACTCTAACCCAGTCGCGCAGCAGCAGCCGGTGGCCAATAAGGTGATGGCGTGGAGCGGGGTGCTCGAGTGGCAGGAGGTGAGACCGACGGGAACTCTCCGCAGGGCCCCGGCGCGCCTCGTCCGTTTTGGCGCCTCGCGCGCGGACCACCGCAAGAAAACGCCTCCGACGTACCATCGCTGAGGATCCGTCGAAATAAATCGTCCCCGATCCCGTTTGAAGTCTGCACCAATTTTTTGGGTTGCAGAAATGCGTTTAGCCGATCCCACGCAACTGCGTAAACTGCAGGGGGAGGACATCTTCGACCGGAACGAGAATTCAGGCCCGTCTGATCGTTATTAGAGGCTAATCGGGTGTCCATCACCCGGGCGAGTTCCCGCTAGTAGCTAAATCGGATCTGCCGCTCGCCCGTGCATTCCGCAGTGGCTGTTAATCCGCGTTCCCCTGTGAGTGATGCTTTTCACGGGAGTCTTACAGTAACTTTTCTGAATGGGCCTCTGAACCCCCACTCAGAGTCCTGCAAAGAGGGATGTGTAGGCTACCTCTGAGGTAGGGCTGGGCGATATCATAACTATCATATTTTTCATATTATTGACAGTCTAACAGTATTTTATGGTTCTATGCCTTCGAATATAAATTAGACGGAAGTAAACTGAAATATACTGAAACTGTAGAAAAATAAGGATTAATCAAAATGCAGTAATAATTAATCCATTTCACTATTTTTTTATTAGGAACATGAACACTAAACAGTATGAAAGAGTGAATAATATTGACAAATAGGACATAAACTTTAAAAGCCCAATGTACAACCTGCAAATGTTAGTATTTGAGTAAAATGAAAAAATCCAAACTTTTTGCCATTAAAAATGTACTTCCCACTAGGGCTGGCCAATGAACCATGTTGACGATTATCAAATGTTTATTTAGACGCAATAACAATCATTGCCACAATGATATGGCAATGTATCACCTTGCTTTTATTTCTTTTTTTTTCCCTTTAATTGTGTCTGATGCAGTAATAGACATACAAATTTCAGAGGCTATGTGGGGGGGGGGAATCAAGTACCACTCTATTGGGCATTGACACATACATGTACTTTCATGTCATTGACAGAAACATATAACGTGATCACAGAGAAGACAAGTGGTTGTTATTAACGTGAAAAACATTCGATAGGCTAATGCTTAGAAAAATGTTTGATTGGTTAATGGTTAAAAAACATTCGATAGGCTAATGGTTAAAAAACGTTCGATAGGCTAATGGTTAAAAAACATTCGATAGGCTAATGGTTAAAAAACATTCGATAGGCTAATGGTTAAAAAACGTTCGATAGGCTAATGGTTAAAAAACATTCGATAGGCTAATGGTTAAAAAACATTCGATAGGCTAATGGTTAAAAAACGTTCGATAGGCTAATGGTTAAAAAACATTCGATAAGCTAATGGTTAAAAAACATTCGATAGGCTAATGGTTAAAAAATGTTCGATAGGCTAATGGTTAAAAAACGTTCAATAAGCTAATGGTTAAAAAACATTCGATAGGCTAATGGTTAAAAAACATTTTATAGGCGAATGGTTAAAAAACATTCAATAGGCTAATGGTTAAAAAAACGTTAGATGTAGACCTCTCTCTGGCTATGACGCTCCCCTGGCCAAAGCTGGCTTTGTTTCCATCTGGACTTATTTCCCTGTTACACATTTCTCCCCTGACTCCGTTGAACGTGATGGTTGGCTTCGTTAGTCCCGCTCTTTGTGTATGTTCATTTTCACACTTTCTCTCCTCCACCCCCCTCCCTCCTCCCCTCTCCCAAACCCCTCCCCTCCTGCCTATCTCCTCCTTCAGAAGCCCAAGGCTACGTCAGTGGATTCCAATATAAAACTGACACGCTCCCTCCCCTGCCAAGTCTATGTCAACCAAGGAGATAATCTGTGAGTTAAAAAAAAAACTTCAACTCCCATCATGCCATGGTGTTACATGTCACATTGATGGCAATGGGATTCTATAAACAAGAATTTTTAAAACAACTTTTAACAGTGCTGCTTATATAGGACATGCTAAATGAAAATAAGTTATGCTGATTTGCTCTTGTGTGGTGTTATAATCATAATAATGTGTTATTTGGGCGTTCTAGAGGAATTTCTTTGCCTTTAAGATGAAAATAACAGGGAACTTGGAGAAGGGGAACAAGAACCAAGTAGCTAAGTTACAAAGAGAGACAAGATAGCTCACAAAAGGACTCTCATCAGAGCAAGGTCTCATGGGAGAAAGTTAGTCAAACGTTGTTTTGGTACTGAAGGAAGGCTTTTAAACTGCTGCATGAGGTGTCTTACCAACATTCAAAACTGAAGCAGAGCTTCAGAATGTTCTGGTCCATGTGTGACACGGTGCTGGGTCTACTGCACACCTGTAATGGCTGCCCTGAATGGACTGCCTGACCTCTTCTCCTTATCAAACCTTCTCGTAACGTCTTCAAGACCCTGCACAATCACTTATATTTAAAGTGATTCCTAAGGCACTAGATAGAGATACACTTCAAAATTATAAACAGAAAGACGATAAGAATTTCATTTTGAATGTGTAAGTGTACCCAACACAGTGTGCGCAGTTACTCGCTTCTGATTGGCTGTCCACTGAACGGTCGCACCGCTGACCGGTTAAAATTTAAACCACCTCGCTTGTGCATGCAGCTTGTTCTCCAGAAGACCGGCAGCCAATCCTCTTGTAGTGGGCAGTATGCGTGCTTTGCGGCTTTGAGGGTTTAAAACGGGTGCTTTTGTATTGGGATTCTTGTGGATGTGGCTGCGTATCTTTGTGCAGGAAATGGGCGCTTTTGTGTTGGGTACCTTGTGGAAGTGGCTGTGTATCTTTGTGCAGGAAATGGGCATTTTGGATGGGGTATCTTGCGGATGTGGCCGTGTATCTTTGTGCAGGAGATGGGCGCTTTTGTGTTGGGTATCTTGTGTATGTGAGTGTATATCTTTGGGCAGGAAATGGGCGCTTTTGTGTTGGGTATCCTGTGTATGTGAGTGTATCTTTGTGCAGGAAATGAGTGCTGTTGTGTTGGGTATCTTGTGTATGTGAGTGTATCTTTGTGCAGGAAATGGGCGCTTTTGTGTTGGGTATCTTGTGTATGTGACTGTGTATCTTTGTGCAGGAAATGGGCGTTTTTGTGTTGGGTATCTTGTGGATGTGGTCGTGTATCTTTGTGCAGGAAATGGGCGTTTTTGTGTTGGGTATCTTGTGGATGTGGCCGTGTATCTTTGTGCAGGAAATGGGCGTTTTGTGTTGGGTATCTTGTGTGTGTGACTGTGTATCTTTGTGCAGGAAATGGGCGCTTTTGTGTTGGGTATCTTGTGTATGTGAGTGTATATCTTTTTGCAGGAAATGGGTGCTTTTGTGTTGGATATCTTGTGTATGTGAGTGTATATCTTTGTGCAGGAAATGGGTGTTTTTGTGTTGGGTATCTTGTGTATGTGACTGTGTATCTTTGTGCAGGAACGCCGAGCAGTGGCCACAGAAGCTCATCATGCAGCTCATCCCCCAGCAGCTACTGGTGAGCCCGGGCTTTGCGTGGCTCCCTCCTTCTCTCTTTTACTCAGCCCCTCTCTCCCTTTTTTTTGTCTTCCCTATGTGACTCTTCCCCCTTCCCCCTCTCCGTCTCCCTCTCTCTCTCTCGCTCTCTCCCTGTGCCTGTCCTCTGCTCCTCCTGTCCCTGTCTATACACAGTACACTCCTCTCTCCCTCTCTTTCCCACGCACTGTCTTTCTCTTTTCCTCACGTATCTCTCCCCCCGTTTCCCTGGCTTTCCCCCCCCCCCCCCTCCCCTCTCTATCAATCTCCCCCTCTTTCCATCCCACTCTCTTCCCTCTCTCACCCTAGCTCTCTGTTTCTCTCCTTTTCACTCGTTCTCACGCTCTCAGTTCAGTTAAGCACATCACCTCCCTCGCCTTTTCTGTTTCTCAGTAAATAATGAAACATATATTTAAACCGATGCTTCTCTTCCCCCCCCCACTCACTCACTCTCTCTCTCTCTCTCTCTCTCTCTCCCTCCCCCTCTCTCTTTCAGACCACGCTCGGCCCTCTCTTCAGAAACTCCAGGATGGTGCAGTTTCACTTCACCAACAAAGACGTGGAGTCCCTAAAGGGTCTCTATCGCATCATGGCAAATGGCTTTGTGAGTGTCTCTATCGTGACAAAACAGATGCCTTTGTGAATCTCTCACAATGTGGCAAATGGCTTTGTGAGTGTCTATCGTGACATGGCAGATGCCTTTGTGAATCTCTCACAATGTGGCAAATGGCTTTGTGAGTGTCTCTATCGTGACAAAACAGATGCCTTTGTGAGTCTCTCACAATGCGGCAAATGGCTTTGTGAGTGTCTATCGTGACATGGCAGATGCCTTTGTGAGTGTCTATCGTGACATGGCAGATGCCTTTGTGAGTGTCTCTATTGTGACATGGCAAATGGCTTTGTGAGTGTCTATCGTGACAAGGCAGATGCCTTTGTGAGTGTCTATTGTGACATGGCAAATGGCTTTGTGAGTGCCTATCGTGACAAGGCAGATGCCTTTGTGAGTGTCTCTATTGTGACATGGCAAATGGCTTTGTGAGTGTCTATCGTGACAAGGCAGATGCCTTTGTGAGTGTCTCTTGTGACATGGCAAATGGCTTTGTGAGTGCCTATCGTGACATGGCAGATGCCTTTGTGAGTCTCTCACAACGTGGCAAATGGATTTTTGATTATCTTTATCGCAACATGGCAAATGGCTTTGTGAGTGTCTCTATCTCTCTTCGTCCTTTTCGTCCGACCTCTAACACCTCATGTCTGTTTGTGTTGCGTCTCTTTTAATGAGCCAAGGGAGGTCTACTTTATTCGATGCACCTCCTCCAAAATGTACACAATGACACTTGGCAGCGGAGTTATGTTGCATAAGTAATGTAGTTTTTAAATTAATAATGCAAGGGGGGTTCCTAGCAACAGCAGGAGCTTAAAACAGTGATACAATAAAGACTGTGGAAATGCTGAAATTATATTTTGTCGAGCCGTTGCTCTGATTATATTCTTTCTTTAAACGTTTGATCTTAATTATTATATAGTCCGTCTCATTTTATGATGTATATCTCTGATAGTCTTAATGCGAGTTTTGGTTACATCTGTAGGGGGAAATCCTCTATCTGCTTGTCTTTTAGTTGACTCGTGCCTCCCCCCCCCAGTACAGACCCCCCCTGAGCATGAACTCATTTTTACGTGCACATGCGTAAGTCTTATGTGGAAACGAAGCTGACCCAGTCTGGCGGCCAATCCCCATCTCAGCCAGCAGGTGGCAGCACACACTGACCATTCGCAGCGCCAGAGACTAACGGCTAAGAGAGGAACCTGGCAGTGAATTTGGCCGAGCTGCAGCGATGCCCGTCGCCCAGCGCGGGGAGCGCCAGTCCGTGCCCGGCTCCGCCCGCTTCGATAGCGACCCCCCGGCGGGGCGGAATGCGCGGTAGTTACCCCCGGCGGTCCACGGTTCGTTAGAAGCGCGGCGTCTGTAGGTACCGACGACCGAGCGCGAAAAAGGTCCCTCGGACGGAAACCCGCGGTCTCCAGGCGCAAATATCCGAGGCGTTCCTTCCTTTTTTTCCCAGAATCCCCGGTCTCAACGGGACAGTATGGCACGCAGGACTGCCGCCGTGGGCTGTGCCTGGCAAATTGTGGTCACTCACTCACTCGTGGACATTTAGTCGGACACATGCGCAGGTGGTGCTTCGTTTAGTCGGACGCATGCGCAGGTGGTGCCAGCTAAAATGTGACTGCGGGAGTGAGTTGCGTCGTGGGTCTGGACGGTTCCGTGCTTGTTGATATCTGTACAACAGCACGCAGGTATTTATTTTTGATATCTGTACGACAGCATGCTGGTATTTATTGTTGATATCTGTATGACAGCACACAGTATTTATTTTTGATATCTGAATGACAGCACGCAGGAATTTATTTTTTATATCTGTATGACAGCACGCAGGAATTTATTTTTTATATCTGTATGACAGCACGCGGGTATTTAATTTTATATCTGTACGAGAGCACGTGGGTATTTATTTTTGATATCTACGAAAGCACGTGGGTATTTATTTTGATATCTACGACAGCACGTGGGTATTTATTTTTGATATCTGTATGACAGCACGCGGGTATTTATTTTTGATATCTGGATGACAGCACACAGGTATTTATATTTTATATCTGTATGACAGCATGCGGGTATTTATTTTTGACGTCTGTCTGACATCCTCCGATTGGCCAGCTCAGACGTGCTCGTCGGCTTGTCAAAACGGCGAAACCTTTGATCAAAGTTTTTCTAAATTTGTGCTGCTTTTTCTGTAGCTATAGATAGCGGGGGAAGGCCACCTGCTGTGTTCCCCTCACGAGGAGTGACAGCGCAGTCTGGGAGAAACCGCTCCCTCCCCCTCCCCCTCTCCTCCTCCTGAGAGAAACTGCCCCCCCCGTCTCCTCCCTCCCCCTCCCTGTCCCCTCAGTGTGAGAGAAACCACTCCCCCCCCTTGTCTCAGAGAAACAGCTCCCCCCCCCGTCTCAGAGAAACTTGTCCCTCCCCCTCCCCGTCTCCTCCGTTTGAGAGAAACTGTCCCCCCCTCCCCACTCCTCCGCCTGAAAGAAACACACACACCCCCCCCCCCCCCCCCCCCCCCCCCCCCCACTCCTCTACGCTCACTCCAGACGCGTCCCCCGTGAACGACGTTCAGTTACCGTGACGCCGACCGGCTCGCGCCGCCGATGAAAAACATTTACGTTCGCAATTAACGGTCAAAGCGACCGTTTCGAGTAACGCTTAAAACAGCACCAATGGCAGTGATTAATACGGGCGGTGCGTTGGTTTGTGGTGATTACACGCATGCGCCATCACCCGCCACTTCAGTGCAAGCGACATAGCTCTCGTGTTTCACGGACGTTAGCAGCATTTGTGTTTCGGGATGTGTCCGCGTTGCTAAAGCTCCTTATTCCTTCAGTCTGCAAATTTGTTTACTGATTTTTCTCTTTCGTTATATTACTCCCATCCCTCACTATCATTTATACCGACCTGCTGCAATACCCTGTCGTTTATTATCGTTTATTTTTCTAAATCTATTTATTTGTCCTTTAGAGTCTTGTTTTTTATTTGTGTCTTGTCTTCGGATTTAAATATCTTTATTGGAGCCGTTTCCTGGAGGTTGCAACACGCACTGTTGAGGCGCGTGGTTATCCCGTCCGTCTGTCTGTCCGCGTCCGTCTTTCTGTCTCTCCGCAGCTACGCTGGTCCCGATCCCTCGGGGAGAGCTACAGCCAGGCCTAGCCGCACCTCGGCGCCGTCCAAAAACCGCTCCCATTAAATCCCTGTTTATCCCATCACCTGGAGATATCAGTCTGCTTGCGGAAAGAGTTTCCTATTGACTAACGGTCCAATTAGGAGAAACGAATGTTTCCACCGGCGAGACCGATGGCGCATTCTGTTTATCTGACGCTTTTTTTCCCCCTCCTTTTTCACACCGCGGTGACTTTCCGTTGTTCCTGCTGGTGATTGTCCGACTATCTTTCTCCTACGCTGAAAAGTGATTTTTAATTCCGCTAAGCTCCTCTGGCTCTGTAGGTCCCTAAGGGGGGGGGGGGGGGGGGGTTGTTTATGTTTTTCAAGGGGGGGGGGGGGGCTTTGTCCCAGCACTCACTCTGTTTTGGACCTTTATGTAAGATGTTGTCCTCCATCTCTGTTCCGGACCTTCCTGTAAGATGTCGTCCTCCATCTTGAGTGCCCTTCCAATACCTAAAAGGTGGGTGAACGGTGTGCCTTCGCCCCCCCCAAGGCCCTACTTTCACTCCTTCTAATGGGCTATCCAAAAATGACACGGCAGAACAGAGGAATGTCCCATAAGTCTTTGCAAGTTTCCAAATTAATGGCTGTACACTAACCAAGGTTCAGCGAGAAGATTTTTTTCCCACAGGAAAGAAAATCTACTCGCCCATATATGGCAAAGTTAAGCCGTCACGTGATTTAGTCTAGTCTCCGTGGTAACTCCCGCCTCAGCGTGCAGGTGAGGGCCGGGGGAGGGAGTTCCCTCGGTTTCGGACTCCGCCCCCTCGCGCTCCGCTGATTCGTGAAGGGCGAGGGCACATGACCTCCCGGTCACGGTCGTGAGCAGCCTTCCTTCCCAGCGGGGAGATCAAGCAGGAATTAGATTTTTTTTTTCCCCGATTTGATTTTCCAGACCCCTGAGGGTCTCTGGGGTGTTTAGTGTTAATTATATTCCGGGCTTTGTTTCTGAACGGTCTCTCGGAGACAGAGCCGTAACCAGGGCGACTCGCGCGTTTTGCATTTTTACACGCAGCCCATGCCCGGGCAGTTCACCGATGCAGTCTGGGTAAGGGACTAGCTCAGGGGTGCGACTGCGGCATCCCGCCTGGGATTCGAACCCGCAACCTTTGCCTTAATAAGCCTGGTGCCCTGAACATTGTTACGTTACATTACAGGCATTTAGCAGACGCTCTGATCCGGAGCGACTTACATTGTATCCAATTATACAGCTGGATATGTACTGGAGCAATGCAGGTTAAGTACCTTGCTCAAGGGTACGGCAGTGTCCCACCGGGGATTCGAACCTGCAACCTTTAGGTTACAAGGCTCCTCACCAATCATACTACACTGCCGCCCATTGTGTCATTGATGTTCGATTGTGTCCTGGTGAACCGCAGCACCCGCAGGTTTAACTCCAGTCCTGGAGGGCCGCAGTGTCTGCAGGTTTAACTTATTCTTCTGCCTAGTTGGCTTTACAGAGGTTAGGTCAGAATAGTGTTCACTGTGTGAACTGTGTTCTTGGCTAGAAATAGCTGTACAAAATAAGTATTGTACCTTACTGAACCTGTGTTTAGCAGTTGTCTATGACCATGAAATGCACTTTTTGTACGACGCTTTGGATAAAAGCTTCTGCCAAATGAATGAATGAATGAATGTAACTCCAGTCTTGGAGGGCCGCAGTGCCTGCAGGTTTAACTCCAGTCCTGGAGGGCTGCAGTGCCTGCTGGTTTAACTCCAGTCCTGGAGGGCCGCAGCGTTTGCTGGTTTATCTCCAGTCCTAGAGGGCCGCAGCGCCTGTGGGTTTAACTCCAGTCCTGGAGGGCTGCAGTGCCTGCTGGTTTAACTCCAGTCCTGGAGGGCCGCAGCGTTTGCTGGTTTATCTCCAGTCCTAGAGGGCCGCAGCGCCTGTGGGTTTAACTCCAGTCCTGGAGGGCCACAGTGTCTGCTGGTTTAACTCCAGTCCTGGAGGGTCGCAGCCTCTGCAGGTTTTCCGGGTGTTCTCAGCACAGGTACTTTATTTAAGCCATTTGATTGGCTAAGGAATCCACACACTTTGTTCTCAAGTCATAACTGGCAGCTGATCGAAAGGAAACCACAAAAACCCCCTGGGGATTCAGCTTGACACCCCTGATTTAGAGCATGAAATATTGGAAGAAGCCGTTGGGAAACGCGGGACGTCGTCAGAACTGCGGCCCAGCCGAACTGACCGCGCTCTCTGGCTCCCCCCGCAGGCCGGCTGCGTGCACTTCCCCCACAGCGCCCCCTGCGAGGTGCGGGTCCTCATGCTCCTCTACTCCTCCAAGAAGAAGATCTTCATGGGCCTGATCCCCAACGACCAGAGCGGCTTCGTCAACGGCATCCGGCAGGTCATCACCAACCACAAGCAGGTCCAGCAGCACCGAACGGTGAGCGGGGGGGGGGCGGGGAGGGGGAATGAGGGCTAGCGTAGCACAGGCCACAGGGCCTGTCAGTCAGTCTGGAGAGCGTAGCGTCCAGCTTACGTTACATTACATTACAGGCTTTTAGCAGACGCTCTTATCCAGAGCCACTTACATTGCATGCATACTGAAGCAATGCACGGCTAAAGTACCTTGCTCAAGGGTACAACGGCAGTGCCCTGCCCAGGAATCGAACCTGCGACCTTTAGGTTACAAGCCAAGTTCCTTACCCACTACGCCACAGCCTCCAGCTCTGCGTGGGACCCCTTAGGTCTGTGTCTACTACACAAACTGCTGCTCTCATTGACGGCTGTGAGGAATGACACTCTAGAAGACTCTAAGGTTCAGTAATTTCCCTTGTTGTTCTGATTGGGTATTTGATGACACGGAAGCGTAGCTTAATCCTGATTGGGTGGGAGGGGGCGGGGGGAGGGGGATTGGCTGTGGTGTTCTGACCACCCGCCCCTCTGCGCCCCCAGATGAACTCTGCGGCCGCCATGCAGCCGGGCGTGGTCCCCCCCAACCAGAACTTCCTCAACCGCCCGCAAGGACCCGTCGCCCTCCCCCACGGCAACGTCCAACAGCAGGTGCCCGTCCGTCCGTCCGTCTACCTGTCTGCTCGCCTGTCCGTCTGTCTGTCTGTCTGTCTGCCTGCCTGCCTGCCTGTCTGTGCATGTGCCTGTCTGTCTCTCCGTCCGTCTGTCTGTCTCTCCAGAGCACAGCCTTCCCGCCTCTGCATTCCCCCTGGTGTTTGTGGGCACACCGTATTAACCCCTCCTCCTTCCTCTCTCTCTCTCTCTCTCTCTATCACTCTTTTCTCCCTCGCTCCTCTCCTCCTCCTCTCCGGGCCCTCAGTCTGTGGTGTCGGGCATGCCCCCTGTCACCATGATGGAGGACCAGCAAAGACAGTCTAACCTGGTGAGAGTCTGTCTCTCCCCCCCCCCCCCCCCCCCCCGTTCCCCGCACAGTTAAACCCCACCCTCTCCCCCGTCCCCTGTCCATCATCCCCTGCACGGTCCATCAACTCCCCCACTCCCCCCCCACCCACGCAGTGAGCCACTCCCTGCCACCCCCCCCCCCCCCACCTGCATGGTAAACTCCGCCTCACTCCGTTCCTCCTCCAGACATCTTTCATTTCCACGAATGAAGTGAATAAAAGTCTCGTTCATGTCCTCCCCTCAACTGTCTTGTCATTCAGCTGAGAGCGGCTGCCACAGCCAATCAGCAGACGCCGGGCACGGGCGCCCCGCCCAGCCAGGGGGGACAGGGCGGCCAGGCCCCACCTCAGGCTCCCATGCTCCGCCTCCCAAACCCGGGAGCCAATCCACAGCTTCGCAGTCTTCTGCTCAGCCAACAGCAGCCGGTAATTGCAGGGGATTGAAAGCTGACACGCCCCCCCACCCCCACCCTACCCTACCCTACCCCCCCCCCCCCCCCCCCCCCCCCTCTGCTAACCTCACTTACTGCCAGTGATGCAATTAACTCCAAAGGCAAACAAGAGCTCTATACTCGTGTCTGTCTTACACCTGTACTAAGGAAGCAATTGAACACACCTGACTAATCAGGAAACACCTGTGAAGCCATTTGTCCCAAACATTATGTTGCCCAGAAATGGGGGTGCGGGGTGGGGCTACATATAAAAAGTGCGGTTATTTTGTACATGGTGAAAGCAATTGTATTAAAATGTCCTTTCATAACAGCTGAGAATATGCACTTCAACCACGTGTGAATTGTTCAATCACAAATCTAAATTATGGGGTACAGAGCTAATTCAAGAAAAATAAAAAATATGGCTTTGTCCCGAACATTATGGGAACACACACACACACTGCTTGAGAGTTTCACTGTATGTTTTTCTTTTTTTATCTTATCTTTCTTATGAAAACTTTTATTATTTTTATTAATAGTTTTTTTTACTTTTGTCACATTGTTTCTTTGTTCTCATTTTGGTAAAGCGCTTTGAACATAATTACTTTGTAATTAAAATTTATCTGCATTATTATAGGTGCGAAACGGAAGGTGCCTAGAAACGAACAAAATGGTTTATAAAAAAATCTTCCTCTCCTCTGCAAATGTCAGTTATGGTGTTGAATTTGTATAAACTATCTGTTAGGTTAATTTGTGTGTACTCAGCACCATTCTCTAGCACTGGTGTCAGAATCCAGTCCTGGAGGGCCGCAGTGTCTGCAGGTTTAACTCCAGTCCTGGAGGTCCGCGATGTCTGTAGATTTAACTCCAGTCCTGGAGGGAGCGCTGTGGCTGCATGTTTAACTCCAGTCCTGGAGGTCCGCGATGTCTGTAGATTTAACTCCAGTCCTGGAGGGGGCGGTGTGTCTGCAGGTTTAACTCCAGTCCTGGAGGTCCGCGATGTCTAGATTTAACTCCAGTCCTGGAGGGGGCGGTGTGTCTGCAGGTTTAACTCCAGTCCTGGAGGTCCGCGATGTCGCTCCAGTCCTGGAGGGGGCGGTGTGTCTGCAGGTTTAACTCCAGTCCTGGAGGTCCGCGATGTCTGTAGATTTAACTCCAGTCCTGGAGGGGGCGGTGTGTCTGCAGGTTTAACTCCAGTCCTGGAGGTCCGCGATGTCTGTAGATTTAACTCCAGTCCTGGAGGGGGCGCTGTGTCTGCAGGTTTAACTCCAGTCCTGGGGGGCCGCGATGTCTGTAGATTTAACTCCAGCCCTGGAGGGGGCGCTGTGTCTGCAGGTTTAACTCCAGTCCTGGAGGGCCGCAGTGTCTGGTGGTATTCAGCGCGTTTCAGCACCGGTGATTCATCTAAGTCACTGATTGGCTAAAGAGTCCACACACCTTTTCTCAAGGCCATGATTGGCTGATGATTTAAAGGAAACCACAGATGCCTGCAGACGCTGTGGTGCTCCAGGACCGGAGGCAGAAGACAGGGTTACGCGCGCGGACAGTGTCCGTGTCTTCTCACATCCCTCCTCTGTCCCTCTTGTCTTTCAGCAACAGGGCGTTTCCCACATGCTTTCCCATCAGGCACTGGGGCCGCAGATGGTGCACGCTCCTCAGGGAGGGGGCGCTCCAATGCAGCCGCAGTGGAGGCAGCCCCATGCAGGTATGCACCCGCCGGCCACGCCCTCCTCGCGCACATGCTCAAACGGCCTCTCGAACGCGTCCCCTCTCTGTTCCGTCTGGTCCCTGCTCTCCCCCTGTGTCGGAATCGTAGCGTCTAGTTCGGTCCTGTCGAAGCAGACACGCGCATCTGACATCGCACCGGCTCGGATTGCATCAAGTGCGACTAGCATCACGCGGCTTGGTTAGCGTCCTGCGGCTCGGCTAGCATGGCATGGCTCGGTTGAACATCACGTGGCTTGGCAAGCATCCCGTGGTTAGCATCGCTCAGTTAGCATCACTCAGCTCGGTTAGCATCCTGCAGCTTGGCTAGCATCAGCCGGTTAGCAAACCATGTGGCTCTGCTAGCATTGCACGGCTCGTATAGCATGGCGTGGCACGGCTGACGTCCCACGGCTCAGCGAGCATCCTGTGATTAGTATCGCTCAGTTAGCATCACTCAGCTCGGTTAGCATCCTGCGGCTTGGCTAGCATCACCCAGTTAGCATCCTGCAGCTCGGCTAGCATTGCATAGCATGGCGCGGCACAGCTGACTACCCGTGGCTCGGCGAGCATCCCGTGGTTAGCGTCGCTCAGTTCACATCACTCAGCTCAGTTAGCATCCTGTGGCTCGGCTAGCATCATCTGGTTAGCATCCTGTGGTTTGGTAAGCATCTCTTGGCTCGATTAGCATACTGTGGCTCGGCTAGCATCGCCCGATTAGCATCCTGCGGCTCGGCTAGCATCGCCCGGTTAGCATCCTGCGGCTCGGCTAGCATCGCCCGATTAGCATCCTGCGGCTCGGCTAGCATCGCCCGGTTAGCATCCTATCCTATAACCTAATTCCAGTCAATAAAATTTTACAATAATGAGTGCATTTTTAAATAACTTTCATAGTTCTGATTATATCAGATCTCCAGACTACCTGTTGGGATATTTAGGTACACACAACCACACGCAGTCCCTGTGTCTGTCTCTCTCTCCCCCAGGTCAGATGCTGATGGTGGGGGCTCAGAGGGGCTCTGTTGCCCCGGGACCGGGCATGCCACAGGTGTCCAGCGTCATGGAGGACGAGATTCTTATGGACCTCATCTGAGCGGCCGCCCGCAAGAGGACCACACTTCCCATCGGATGACTACACTTCCCATCATGCCCCAGCCAAAGCGTTTTCTGAGAGCGAACACTGAGGGGAACGGACTCGTTTTCCTCGTACGGCGCGTCCTCCGGTTGCCGCGAAAGAGCGGACGGTCGCCGTGGAGCCCTGACCCGCGCGCTCGGAGCGAAAGACACGGGCCGGCGGACACACACACACACACACACACACACACACACACACACACGTTTATTACACGCCAGGGCGGTTCCACAACACGGGGCCCGTTTCGCGAACTTCCCTCGGCCTGTCCGCCGTTTCCTTTTGAATTCTTGTAGGAAAGCGAGGCCCGGGCGGCTCGATTTCTGCGCCGCCGTGTACTTTCTTTTTTTTCCCGCCCTTTCTTCTATTTTTAATAAGCTTTTATCCGATCATTTGTTGCGCCTTGTTTGCTTGTTTTCGAGGACGATGGATGTTTTTTTTTTCTCGACGATGAAATAAAGATGAGTTTTTTTTGGTTTCCGTGGCGTCTTGCGTTCCCTCCGTTACGCGGGAGTCGATGCGTCCGCGCGGCGGGCGTCTGGACGGCTTCGCGGGAGGCTTTCCTGCCGCTGAGGGAGAGAGAAAGAGAGGGAGTGAGAGAGAGAGAGAGGACAGTGATGAAGCATGTACTCCCTCGCCCCCCCCCCCCCCCCCCCCCCCCCCCACTGGAGAAACAACAGAGATGCACTGAAACAGGAGAGAAATAGATTTAGCGTACATCGCTAAATGTATGCCGCTTGTGTCACAGCGTTAATTTTAACTGCTCCAATATGTTGCGTATCCACCCGAGGGTACGGCCTGCCAAATAGTGTCTCCCGGCCAAGTAGTTATACCAGATGGCACTGTTTGGCAGGGGCGATATCTGGCAGACCGTAAAATCAGCTTGACGAAGACCAGCAGTCTACTACACATATGTGCAGACTCCGGCATCGCCCGCATTCACACTCTTAAAAAGCACGCTATTAGATGCTGTCGACACGTCCGAACCTGCGCTGCTACTTCCTATGGACTGCCCGGCAGTGTGTGACTGCTGTATTTAACGCAGTGCGCACACTAACAAGTATGCACTTAAAAGCACCGAACAAAATCAGGACGTTCACATGCATCCCGACCACAGTTATCCTTAGAATGCAAGCAAACGTAAACACTCCATGCAAACAGACTGCACGAATGGACAGATTTTCACACACAGACAGGAAATGGCGTCAGTTCTGGTCTCCATGGGGATGGAGGCAGTTGCTAGGTTACTGTGACACTAAGATCTCACTCCTAGCTTTCCTCCATCTCCCTCGCCTAATAAGGAGCACTGTACTATTACAAAGAATTGCTTTAATTTCAAAATCCTCATATCCATCTCTGTCAGGAAGAATGTCAGACGAAAGCTTTTCTGTCCTTACCTTCCAAAGTGTGTGTGTATGAAATTATGAATTTATGGCTAATAGCTTTACTTTTGGCTTTATTTGCACACAGTCCCATGTATGGCTTCATAACTGCTAAATAGCTTTTTGTAAAAGGAAGAACTGCCAATTGCATCACATACAAGAGGGTAGGGGTCAGTTGGTATTGGATGTTAAATTAAGAGAACTGGGACTTCCTCTTGTGTTTTCCTAGTGCTCTGTGTGTGTGTGTGCGTGTATGCGCGTGTGTGTGTTTGAATGTATGTAACATAGTGTAATGCCAAGAACAGACCGTTCAGCCCAACAATGCTCGCCATTTTCCTAAGTAAATTGTACCTAGTGCTTCGATTATCTGGAGGCTCCATATAGTATCTAACATTATATCAAGCCTGGTCTTGAAAGTGTTTCTTCCAAAACATGACCTGGCAGGCTATTTCACATTGACTACTCTCTGCGTGAAATAAAGCTTCCTAATGCCTGTGTGAAACTTACCTTTTGCTTATTTCCATTTACATTATATTACATTTATTTGGCACTCTGTTATTCAAAGCGATGTACAATAAGTGCATTTATGTCCCCTCATTCTACTAACAGAGTTCGACCTGAAGAATCTCTTGTAGTTCACTTTGCTAATCCCCTTTATGAATTTAAAAGCCTCAATCAAATCAGTCTTTTACTAAGCTTGAATAGATTAAACATCTTATGTCTTTCCTGATAGCTTTTATCTTTCATAGCAGGAATCATTTTGTTTGCTCTTCGTTGAACCCCTTCCAGAGCCTCTATTTCCTTCTTGTACAGTCCTCAGAACTGCACACAATACTCCCAAGTGTTGTCTAACAAACCTATAAGATGAGTATTAACCTCTTAAATGAAAGGCTTTGATCAACCATTACTCCAAAGTTTTTTTCAAATTTAGCACATTCTAATTTTGTTCCTCCCATAAAGTAATCCTGCCTTATGTTTTTATTTCTCACAGGTTGAACTTACTTTTAATAAATGTAAATGTACACTTCATGGCCAAAAGTTTGTGGACGCCTGGCATCCAATATCTCATCCAAAGTTATGGGCATTAATATGGAGTTGGTGCACTCTTTGCTATAACAACCTCCTCTACTCAGGGAAGGCTTTATACTAGATGTTGGAGCCATGCTGCTGGCATTTGCTTCCATTCAGTCAGAAGAGCATTGGTGAGGTTGGTCACTGATTGGGCGATTAGGCCTGGCTCGCAGTTGGCTTTCCAAATGATCCCTAAGGTGTTGGATGGGGTTGAGGTCAGGGCTCGTGCATGCTAGTCAAGGTCTTCCACACAGTTCTCGACAAAACCATTTCTGTATGGACCTCGTTGTGTCCCCGGGGGAATTTTCATGCTGAAACAGTTGGGGACTGTTGGGGAGGCACAGAATTGTCTAGAATGTGATTTTATGCTGTAGAATTAAGATTTGCCTTCACTGCAACTAAGGGGCCTACCCCAATCCATAAAAAGCAGCCCCAGACCAAGGGGGTGCCTAAATACTTTTGGTCTTATAGTGTATGTGCATGTGCGCGCATGTGTGTGTATGTATGGGTGTGCATGCATGTGTGTGTATATATGGATGTGCATGCATGTATGTATTGCTGTGCATGTGTGTGTGTATGTATGTGTATGTATGGTTGTGTGTGTGTGTGTGTATGTTCATGCTTGTGTGTGCGTACGTGCATGTGTGTGTATGTGCGTATGTATGGGGGTGTGTATATGTGTGTGTGTACATGTGTGTATGTATATGTTGTGCATGCATGTGTGTATGTACGGTTGTGCATGCAAGTATGTGCATGCATGTGTGTATGTGTATGTGTGGTTGTGCGTGTGTGCGTGTTTGCATGGGCGTGCATGTATTTATGGGTGTGCATGCCTATGTATGGTTGTGTGTGTATGTATGGTTGTGCACGTGTGTACGTGCGTGTGTATGTATGTGTGTGTCTGTGTGCTTATTGGTTGAGTTTGGCGCTGGTGGTGGAAAAGTCATTTCAGAACTTCGGAAGTTAATCACTAAGTGAGAAGGACAGGTTCCTCCTATGCTAGGTGACACGCCTTTTTAAAATATCACAGATGCACCCTTTCCTCTGGTCACAACTGTAACGTATTTTTGGGATCACTTGGTTGTGTCTGTCCCGAAAAGCTCCTGTTCACTTCTTATAATGACCCGAGGGGAGCGGGGAAGGCAGCGGTTCCCAAACTTCCCTGAGCAAGACGACAATGAGTGAATCTACTTCCTGTGGCACCCAATTTAATAAAGTGTAACTTGTCCTGTCAACATATGGGAACTAAATACTATGCTGTTAAGTTTTTCTTTGGGTTCACCTGTATTTGGGGCTAGATACTCTAACCATCGCCCTCTCTGGGCCTGTCCGTCATTGGGTGCTGGACCAGTAGGTTGGGAACTTCTGGGTCGGGGTAATTGTCATCGAGTAACCAGAAGACAGGAAGCTTGAGTCCGACAGGTTTGTGCACTTAAAGAGAAATGTTCACGTATTAATGACAGTTAATGGCAAATCCACGCAGTCCGAAACATAAGCGACGTCGAGTTTCAGTTTTGATGAAAATACTCTAATCGAAGACTGACGACAAACAGGTTTGTCCATAGACATATATACATAGACGCCGCATGGCCTTTGGATCGTACGTCAACGTCGCCGCCATATTGGACCAGGCAAGACTGGCCTGAAAACAAATACAAGTAGATGGGGGAGCGGCGGTTTTTCTGGATAAAAAGCACTATAAGGTTTACATTTCTCAACCGATTTCAATGAGTCGTTTTTATATTCAAGGGTTTATGATCTATGTGGAGTAGAAAAACAGTTTTGGAAAAAAAGTTTCTTTTCCCCTACTCTACGTAGACCATAAACCATTGAATATAAAAACGATTGAAATTGGTTGAGAAATGTAAACGTTATAGTGCCTTTTCATCCAGAAAAACCGCAGCTCCCCCATTTACTTGCATTTGTTTTCAGGCAGTCTTGCCTGGTCCAATATGGCGGCGACGTTGAACGTATCGCAGCAACGGGCCGATGCAGTCAATGCGGCGTCTGTGTATATATGTCTATGCGTTTGTCTCCTTAATGTCCCTGAAGAAAGAAAAAGTATCGCCCGCTCCGATTTCCTGAAATCGACCCGATCGTAATAACGCAGGACTCGCCTCAACTTCTGCACACGCGTCCCCAGCAGTTCCTGTAGCGGCAGCGCCCCATTGGCTGCTTAGTTTGGCGTTAAAACCTCGACAAGTGCGCTAAGTCTGCGCACTTACTGTATTAATTCTCCCTAGTGGCACGGGTCAGCAGCCGTCTAATGTCCTGCGGTAGCCTGCGTCCTGTGTGTGTAGCGCGGCGGCAGAGCTAGCGGCAGCGAGCGCGGCTAACGGGAGCCCTTCCTGTGTAGCGCGACGGCAGAGCTAGCGGCAGCGAGCGCAGCTAACGGGAGCCCTTCCTGTGTAGTGCGACGGCAGAGCTAGCGGCAGCGAGCACGGCTAACGGGAGCCCTTCCTGTGTAGCGCGACGGCAGAGCTAGCGGCAGCGAGCACGGCTAACGGGAGCCCTTCCTGTGTAGCGCGACGGCAGAGCTAGCGGCAGCGAGCACGGCTAACAGGAGCTCTTCCTGTGTAGCGCGACGGCAGAGCTAGCGGCAGCGAGCGCGGCTAACAGGAGCTCTTCCTGTGTAGCGCGACGGCAGAGCTAGCGGCAGCGAGCGCGGCTAACGGGAGCTCTTCCTGTGGAGTGCGACGGCAGAGCTAGCGGCAGCGAGCGCGGCGCGGCTAACAGGAGCCCTTCCTGTGTAGCGCGACAGCAGAGCTAGCGGCAGCGAGCGCGGCTAACAGGAGCTCTTCCTGTGTTGCGCTAGCAGCCGCGAGCGCGGCTAACGGGAGCCCTTCCAGTGGAACGCGACAGCAGAGCGAGCGGCAGCGAGCGCCCCGCGGCTAACGGGAGCTCTTCCTGTGTAGCGCGACGGCAGAGCTAGCGGCAGCGAGTGCGGCTAACGGGAGCTCTTCCTGTGTAGCGTGACGGCAGAGCTAGCAGCAGCGAGTGCGGCTAACGGGAGCTCTTCCTGTGTAGCGCGACGGCAGAGCTAGCTAATGTGAGCTCTTCCCTCCTGACCAGACCGCTGCAGTACATTAGCAGAGGCGCCGAGGGGGTCGAGGCGGAACGCGCGAGAGACTCGTTTAAATAGCGTGGGGGACAGAAAAGGACGGCGGTGGCGACGGAGCAGTCCGGCGAGGGGGAGAGAGGTCCGGGACGGCTACGATTTTTTTTTTTTAACGTGGTGCGCGAGCGAGAGAGGGAAGACTGAGAGAAAGAGGGAGGGACGTCCACTGCACTGTTGTGTGACTGGAAATTTAATAGACTGAGAGGGAGAGAGAGGGAGCAGGAGTGAGATGTGAAAGGGGGGAGAGAGAGAGAGAGAGAGAGAGAGAGAGAGAGAGAGAGAGAGAGAGAGAGCGAGCGAGCGTAGCCACCGGTATAGGATTCTTGGGGAATGTTTAGGACAATACACGTTCACTACTGCATAAACAGAGGGAGGGGGCGTCGTCAGTGCCCTGGAACGGTTGGAGGGAGTTAATCGTATAGATGTGATGTCAGTCTTGTGAGCTCTCCATTGTGCACTGCAGAGAGGGGGGGGGAGGATAAACGCAGGGGAATGGGTAGCATGTGTGTGTGTGTGGTGTGTGTGTGTGTGTGTGTGTGTGTGAGACAGAGAGAGAGAGAGATGGGGGGCATTTGAGTTGAGAGTGGGAGCAGGCACCCTGGTCTTCAGGCCGCGGATGTAGTCGTTTGACAGTGTGTCCTTGGGGTGCGATTGCCTTTCTTGTGACAGCATTCATCATCATAGTACGGGTGTAAGTGAATAAGCGCATGTGGAGTCAGATGGGATGCTGAGATCTTTAAAACTCCTTCAAAACTCCTCGCACACGAGGGGGAAACACTGAATCAAATGCTTGAATAAAACGGTCAAACCCCCCGTCATTATTCCCCCACCCACCCACTCACCCCCACCCCCCCTTCGGCCACTTGCAGCAAAGTCAACAAGATTCTTTTTGCTGCTACCTGAAGGAGCGCGCGGCGCTGCGAGACATTGGCGACAGAAGGGGAGTGCGTTTGCGAGGATGAGCGCGATCAGACACGTGCGACAAAAACCCCGTAACGGTTGAATATGAGCCTGGATATACTGTATGAGGAGACCTGCTGTCCATCACCTGTGCTCTTACTTCCATCTGTCTGTTCTCTCGTTAATCGTGTCAGTTTTTGTGAAGTACCTACTGCGAGCTGGCCTCGTGCACCTATCCATTTTATCAGCGCCACAAACTTTTTGGACTATATTTTATATATGTTTTTTGGTTGAAATTCCTCTCATTGGGATGCTTCAAAAAGTAATCGCTAAAATATTTAAGAACTGGCTACTTACATACTTTGGGGGGTTGTGGGGGATTGTAGCCTACAGTATGCTTGTGCGTTGCTAAGGGAAACTGTCGCCTGAAGAATGTCCTCTGTTCGTTTTGTACTTGGGTAAAACTAGACTCAGCTGAGACTTAAGTCCATATATTTAAATTGATGCGCAACCGTTGTGACGTTTCCGTCGTTATAATAAACGTATCACCGTAATACACATTGCAATCACGATACATTTCTCTCAAAGTGACAAGTTAACAGGTTAACATCATATATGTATTCGATCGAAAGATATGAAGCCCCGTTTAGGGAACTGTGCATCACTCGAGGCGGGAAGAGCATCGATTTTATCTTGCATGACCTCCCTGGAAGATGTATGATGCATTCGAAATTTGTTATGTAGTCTGTCTCTTGTACGTCAAAGTATTGGCACACATTCCGTCTTTCGGAAATGATTGCCAAGGGATTGTTTCGAGGTGTGTGGTAGCCTGTTGCCTATATGTGTGAGATAGAACAGGCTTTGCCCTTTCGGTTCATAGGCTACATTCAAACGTCTTTTAAGAGCATCCAAACCAAATACGATATTAACATGACTTTCTTTACATGTGTCAATGTTTTTTTTTATTTTATTTTTTTAAAAATAGGCGGTCGTTGTTCAATGTGTGGAATAGGCTACTAATAAGTTCTAGAGTATGCGTGCGTCGAGCACAAAACGTGTAGTTTAAATTTATAAACACCTACACGACAAATGCGAGTTAAATATGCGATTGGTTGAAGGCAATGTGGCTGTAATTATCTCAGCATTTGAATACAGCCTGCATTTGAGCCAGTGCAGCCCATGCTTTGGTAATTGATTTCCATTTTGGATTAGTGTGCCCTTAGCAGGTCATTTCTATTCTATGATGGTACGGTGATTGTTATTGCCGTTCAATGAAGAGTAGACGGAGGTGCAGTTTGTGTTGGTACGCTGGCTGCGCTATCATACAGCACCCCCCTCCCCCAAATCGCACTCGCTTGTACAGCATGATCACGAAAGCTGGGCTGAGCGAATACTTTTATATTTGAGATAAAGAACCTTTTCCTAAGCGTCCCGAATGATCTTCGCCAGACTGGTCTGTGCTATTCGCGCCGTCCTCCCTTCTAGATTTCCATCTGTATTTATTTTTTCCATCTGACCCGGCGCTGTACACGGACCGTGCTTTCTTCTCCTGCAAATAGGAGGTCAGGAGAAATCGTTGTGCTCTAAGGCTCGTGCGAGGGTGAATCAATTTGAGAGAGAGAGAGAGAGAGAGAGAGAGAGAGGGAGAGAGAGAGAGAGAGAGAGAGGACATCGACTCTACGCAGCTGCTGTTGGAAGCGTACAAGAGGAAAAAAGAGGTAGGAGAAATGGGACAGATGGTACCGTAGAAATAGACGTTTTTATTTGTGAGAGATGGAACACTAAAATAATGGGAATTTGATGTTTTATGGATGTGTGACAATATAGCACGTAAATAATATATAATCGATATAAGATCAATACGCATTGAAATGGCGCGTTATGGCAATCTTTACAACAGAATTAATGCGGCAGTGTGTGTATGCGTGTGTGTCTGTGTGTGCTTATGCGTGTGACTGCGCGCGAACGCGCGTGCTGTGTTGGTGTGAATTAATGGATTTGTGTAGCTACGCTTCACCGGTGTGTGTTAAACAGGCAAAATGATAGTTATTTATTATAAACAAGTTTTACGTAAAACTAGATGAACGTGGCCAAGGAGCTGGCATTCGGAAAGTGGCAAATTTCGCAAAATCCTTTTCCAGGAAGCCTGATGAGACCGAATGTTTCATTTTTGCAATAGCGAATGCAACACGATGATTTCGCTCCATGACTTCGTAATCATAATTTGTACCGTGTTTTGTATTCTTGGATGAACACACGTGTATCAGTGAAATTCTCGTTGATTCCATGCATACGGTTCGCCAGTAAACGGGGAACGTTACTGTTGCTACAGCAGGTGCTGAAATTAGCTCAGTTGCCATCAAGTTCCAGGGCTGGGGTGTTTTATTACCAAAATGCTAATTTATTCTTTTTATATTTGCTTAATTTATTTATTCGCCCATCGCTCTTCCCTTATTTGCAATATAGAACAAACAGCCACTTCAGACATGGGATGTTGCCCGACGCAGTCGTCGTTCTCGGGAATCAACAATTCATTTCGTTAATGTTGCTCAAGGTGTACATTTGAGCTGTGAACGACGGCCTGTCAAAGAAATGCGGAGTATAAGGCGGAAGTTGGGGACTGGGGCCTATACCAAATAAATGAGGTTAGCAAACTTTAATTCATTTATTTATTAATTTATTATTATTATTATTATTATTATTATTATTATTATTATTATTATTATTATTATTATTATTATTATCATAATGAATTAATTCCTTTTTTTTTTTTTTTTTTGCAAATTTTGTTTATATGTTCTTCCTGTATCTTGGCAGTTTCCAAATAGAGGAAATGGGTTGGAGGACCTATGAGCTCATTGTAACGTTAGTGCCTGATTTTTGCATTCTGAAGAGCGGGGAAGATTTTGGCTGGGTCAGGAGAGGAGAGCAGGGGTTTTCTGGGTAAATGAGAGGACGAGAATGTGGGTGTTGTGGCCTTGGAAAGGAGGAGAATGTGTGGTTGTGACATTGGACACTCTTAGTCCAAAGAGGGGGGGAACTGCCAAATAAGCTAAATAAGCTAAACAAGCAAAATCAATCACAAGCACTTCAAGTCTGTCACTAATATGCCAAAGATGTTTCTTAAGCTTATTCACTGCTAGCCATCATAGTTTCTAAAAGAATGCATGTGTATGTAATTGTTGGTAAAACTTGCAGTCATACTTGTATGAAAGCGGTCATTTTGAAATGCCTCACTCTTAGCCTAGCCGTCCTGCGGCGTGTGGCTTTCCTTCCGCTACACCAGGCCGCTATGAAAACATTAGCTTACTTTCCGTAGCACTTCCCCAGCTCTTTTTCGCTACCGTTCCGCTGCTGTTGGTCCTAATCAGTCAGCCAATGGGAGCAGGCGTACTGTACGTGTGCACGGTTCCTCACCTCTGGGTTACCCTGCGTGAAATCACACGCTGACACAGTCTGTCTGGCTGTCCTGTTAAATCCCGTCAACATGCCCCGACGGATATATTTCAGTTTGGTGCTTGACCGAATGGTTTCAGGTGTGCTCTCAGGTGTATGCCATATTTGCTATTTTATTTTTAGTAAGATGTAGCGCCGACATATGAATATTTTCAGGCATAATTATCGGCATGGTTTTTACAGATCTTACTCCGAAGGAGCAATGTCTCTAAAAAAAGGTTACTAGGGAAAGAAAATTTTGCTATTTCCTTTGAGTGAGCAGGATTACCTCATTCACAGATGAATCGAGCTCCTCTTTCCGTTGGCCATCGCAAACAGTTACATCACGTGCTTATTGGCAGTTATTGGTACTTTCATACGAGAGGTGCAGTCTTCCACAAGGTCTCCAGATCAAAAAAGGACATCTGCATGTTTGGGGGTGGGGTTGTTGCTATAGTGAAACAATCATACACAACAGTCATTGCGATGTCGCACAGTACAGTAGGTGCTTGGTTTTTAAGTAAATGCCACAGTTTTTTGTATTTTTTTAAATTTACGAATCTTTCCCCTATTCGTGGCTTAGTCGTTAGTCCGTGGAATTAAGAAAACTTGGCCGAGGTTTGCTCGGTAGATGTTTCGGATAGCGACGAGAGAGCTCTCACCTCTGAACGAGGTGCATTGTTCTGGCTGAAGTGACAGATGCCCCTGCAGTGTAAGAAAGGACGGGACAGTTTGGGAATGGGCCTCGCGCTCCTTTTCTCGTGGGTGGGTGGGAGGGAGGGAGAGAGGGCCCAGCGCTTTTTCGGGGACGGCCTGCCCCCCCCTTCAGACCGGGCTGTGACCCTCTGGAGTGCAACGCGGTCGCTAACGGTAGCAGGCTTATAATTAGTGATTAGCGGCTTGATTGAGTTCCAGCCCCTGCCTGTGCTGCAGCCTTGGGGCACTCAAGATGGCAGCCTGGGTATTAATTATTGAATAGCACTTGGAAGAACTACTTCAATTAGCAATATGAATTGATAGCGCAAGTCCACTATATTTTATTAATAGACAGCGTTCAGTGTCGTTATGGATATGTGTATATTAAGTGTATATATGTAGGTATATGTATGTGTGTACGTATGTGTGTGTGTGTATGTGTGTTTACACGTGTGCGTGTAAACGTGTGCATCTCAGGGGTATGTATAAATTAATGAGTTGTGTTGGAGTATATGTGTGTGAATATAGGGTTTTCTTCCTGGCTCAGAATATGGCTTACGTGGTGACTTTGTGTGACAGCACCTGCGGTTGGTCTGGCTTTACTGCCACTGTCTCCCTGTGTTTCGCCATGTTCAGAATGGAAAGTTGTGGTCTTCAAGATTTATTGAAGGGTTGTATATTTTAAGTGCCAGAATTGGGGGTTAACCCTAACCATAGCCTATACTATAGGATTTACATAGTGTAAGGGGGCCATTCCACAGAAATAGTGGTATTTGGAATGTGTCTTCAAATGCATTTCATTTTTGTCAATCAAAACTAGGGCACAATATTAATTCAAATTTTAGCTTAACCAATCCACTCAAATGCCAGCTTGCTATATTTAAATTATTTTTATGCATTCACTCTTAGAATGCTTGCACCATCCTTTTTGTCACTGACATCATAGGCTTTTCAAATTTTATTTCTCAGTTTAATGTGCACAGATAGGCAAAAACAGTACACTTTCAAAAGGGACGTGTTGATATCCAACACTGTTTTCGTGTTCCCACTTTTGTGTTGCTTTCAGCACATTTTACGTCAAAGTTACTACTGTTATGTTGCAAACATACAACTTACATGTTACAAAAGAAGACTTTTTAACACAGACTGTGTTGAAAGTAACAGAAAAAGTGTTGTCCTTAACTAGGCAGAGAGGTGTGTTAAAAACGACAGCATTTTGACAGCTTTGAGAGTGTAGGTTAATAATAACACAGTCGAATCCACTTAATTTCATAGCGGATTAGCGCATAATTTGGCTATGTGCGTAGAATTGCCGAATCCCAAACCATTTCCCATTCATTCCATTGTGAAGAGATCCCATATTTGCATAAACCACTCTTGGATGTTTTGGAAGTTTTCACGGAATTACGTCCAGTTACATCACACAGTGATCTATAAACGTACATTAAAAGTTGGCAGATGCAGCATTGTGCTCGTAGACTTGAAAGCAGTCAAAACTTAAAAATGTATTCACAGCCAAATTTGTACCATTTGTAATTGTTTTACAGGTTTTTTTTTTTTTTTTTTTTTTGCGTGCCCGATTTCCCCTATAGGCGGCTTATGTGGATTGAAAAAACTCTTGGGCAGCTCGCCTAAGACATTGCAATGCAGAAAGAATTCTGGTATATACTATATATGTATGTGTGTGTATCTGTAAAAATTATGTGTGCGCATACATACAGTATGTGTGTGTCTCGGGAATATGTAAAGCGGTTGTGGGTGTGCATGTGTATGTGTGTGTGTGTGTTTGTATGTGTACTTGTTTGAGTATGTGTAAATGTATGTGTATGTGTGTGTAAGTGTGTATGTATGTTTGTGTAATCTTGTATAAATTAGATGTGTTTGTATGTTGAATGTGTGTTTGTGTGTGTGCTTGTTGTGTGTTTGTGTGGGTATGTCTGTGTGTTTGTGCGTGTGTTTATGTGTGTGTGCATACATGTATATGTTTGTGTTCGCGTGCATGTGTGTGTTTATGTGTGTGAGTGTGTGTGTGTTTGTGTTTGTGTGTGCATGCATGTATGTGTTTGTGTCTCAGTGGCATGTCTAAATATGACATGTGGGAGCACAGTCGAGGGTTGTGATGTCATGTGGCAGTAGGGCAGCCGAATGACAGTGCAGTGCGTGAGCGTTCACATCCACAGCTCTAAACAGGGCGGGACACATGCGTGAGCATCACATCCACAGCTCTAAACCGGGTGGGACACATGCGTGAGCATCACATCCACAGCTCTAAACCGGGTGGGACACATGCGTGAGCATCAAATCCACATCCTTAAACAAGGCGGGCACGTGCGTGAGTGCTCACATCCACAGCTATAAACAGGGCAGGACACATGCATGAGCATCACATCCACAGCATTAAACAGGGTGGGGCACATGCGTGAGCATCAAATCCACATCCTTAAACAAGGCGGGCACGTGCGTGAGTGCTCACATCCACAGCTATAAACGGGGCGGGCACGTGCATGAGCGTTCACATCCACAGCCTTAAACAGGGTGGGACACGTGCGTGAGCATCACATCCACAGCCTTAAACAGGGTGGGACACGTGCGTGAGCATCACATCCACAGCTCTAAACAGGGTGGGACACGTGCGTGAGCATCACATCCACAGCATTAAACAGGGTGGGACACGTGCGTGAGCATCACATCCACAGCTCTAAACAGGGTGGGACACGTGCGTGAGCATCACATCCACAGCATTAAACAGGGTGGGACACGTGCGTGAGCATCACATCCACAGCTCTAAACAGGGTGGGACACGTGCGTGAGCATCACATCCACAGCATTAAACAGGGTGGGACACGTGCGTGAGCATCACATCCATGGCTCCATCCACCAAAGCAAAGCAAGCCACAGGCAACTGCACTGGTGATGATGGTGATGGCATTGATGATGACGATGGCGGTGATGAACATGATTAAGGTTATGATTTTGATGGTGGTTATTAAGGTGGTGATGATGATGATGGTGGCGATGAAGGCGATCGACCCTTTAAGGTGTGAGATCACAAATATGTGATTAGAATGTTCTAAACTGAACATTCTAATGCTGATGTAAGAATCACTACCGGGAACAGAGAACAACAGAGTTCTAGAACACTGACTTGGAATATTGAAAAAAACATTCCAAAAAACCGACTTTTCAAAGCGTTAGGAAGCCTGTGCGCAGACAATTTGTTAGATTGTGCTCAAAGTAAAAAAAACACTGTTTTATTCGCAGCCTGTCATGCATACTTTATAAATGTGTTATATAGATGTTATAACACTGTTGTTCATGTATATTTTATGAAAATGTGTACTTTATGTATACTTTTGAATACATCAGGTTGCATAGCTTGTACAATATGACCAGACTAAAATACCAAAAGGAACCCTGTGGGGTTATTACTTTGCTTGAATTTATGTAAGCAATCAATGCCCAGGTTCCATTGTAAAGTCATGGGACAGAAAAATACTTTTTTTTAAAAATAGTTTTGCCTCAAGCAACTTATTTCCTTAATAATTCTAGCATTTTAAAATGTAGCAGTTTCGACTGAAATTTTTGATGAGCATGTAAAACAAAATCCATCAAAATAATTTATTAAATCAGATCAGTCAGTAGAGGAAAAGCAAAAGACTGTCTTATAAAATAGCATCTGCTGTCCTGATACTACCTGCTGGATTCATCTGCTTAATGAGCTGCTACCTCTGTGCTCCTACTGTCCCCTCCTTCCCTCCCTCCCTCTGTCTGCCTCCCTGGCTCCCTTCCTCTATCTGCTTGCTTCAGCCTCCTCCCTCCCTCCCTCCCTCTCAATCTCTTTCATCCTCTTTTCCTTCAAAGGCATTACACTTCTGTATATTACAGGGTATCATGAGCAAATGCCAGGAGGAAATGCATCAGATAAGAAAGTGTATATCGTGTGAAAGCCAAGTCAGTTCAGCTCTAAACCGAAGTGTGGTGACAAATTTAAAAACCACATCAGCAAACTCACTCAAGTTCACACAAAGGCATGCAACATATAGGTAGTGCTACCAGTCAGTATTCTCTCTCTCTCTCTCGCTCTCTCTCTCTGTCACACACACACACACACACGCCTCAGCTTATATACCACAGCTTTTAGCTAGTTACACGCCATATCCAATTGTAGTTTGATAATTTTAGATAGCCGGTGTGGTACTTAGCTTAGCTAGCCACAGTACCCTGGCTGCTATTAATCTGTTTAGCTAAAGTAACATTATATTGCTAACTAGCCAGTTAGCAAGCACCTATCTTTCCAGGCATTTTCAGCTAAAACATACAGTTATATTATACCTCTTATCAAAGCTGTGCACACAGCAGTAAAATCCACCTGGACTCCTAACGCTAAACACCATCTCGGACAGCGGGGCTCAAATTGACCCAAACTTGATCGCGACCCAAACTATCTGTCGGGTCGCGGGACCATTGTGAGTTCCCTCAGATTCACGCCATACGCGGCACTCCCGCGGCGCTCCCTCCGGAAGTCGTTCATTTTGGATGGACGGCGAGGCGACCCGCATAATTCCTCCTGCACTCTGCCAAACTGCGTGCAGTAATTGTCCTTGACGCTCTTGCTTGGCTAGCAAGTTCTTGTTTAGGCCAGCGATGCACAAATGACGGGGCGGTCGGCCAAACTTAGGTCGCGGGGGGATATCTGTGTGGTCGTGGTATCCTGTAGCTCACGGCTAGACCGCAATGCAATCAGGCCTGAATGAATAAGGTGTTAGCATTCATCAATGCTATTCTGTGTTCGCGCCAATAAAGGCTAAATAGAAAAAATGAAACGAGTCAAAACGCATTTTAATTGTTTGAGGTTGACGGCGTGTTTCATATGATCATGCAAATGCATGCTTTAATGTTGATTGGTGCGTCATTCCTTCTTCTCTCCGCGAGATAGCGATCATACCGAATTCACTTGTTTATTGCTCATGCAACGTGAGATAGTTAGCTACTTTAGCTAATCACCGTGGCTGGACCCTTTTTGTGCTTTGTACACAAAAATTGGAACATTATTGAAATATTGGCTGTTTTGAAATATTAGCTAACTTGTTTAAAGTTTCCCTGGAACTGGATAAGTGGCTGATGGTGCATCCCATTAAAAGCAGCCTCACTGACGATGACTATAACGTTAATAAGAAGAAATGTTACGTTTTATCCAATGGTTTTCTGATTGGCAGTTTTGAGCGCTTTACCCAGACGATGCTGGATAAAGGCTTAAACTCTGTTAATGCGATGTTGTTTTCTGCGGTTCATAGCCTGCTAATTTCTGTAACTTTGTCCTTTCATCTGGCTTTCAGGTGTTAAAACACGGCCACTGTCCGCAGTTTTACAATTAATTAACAATTAATTGTAATTAATGAAAGTGACATCAGTTTGGAACGCGAAAAAGTGCGGATTGATATCTTTGGGCCATTGCTGGAAAAGTTTGTGCACCCCTGATCTGGGATATACCTCTATCAATAATCGCCATGGAGACCTGAGAGAAATAGCCAACCTAGCTGAAATGAATAAGAAATGGCTTAACTGATTGACATTACTTACCTGTCAGTCAGTGTGTGCACATTGCTCCGTGCACGCCTTGTTGCAGTTTCATTCAGAGAGAGAGAGCCATTGCGTTCAGATGGATTTTTATTCATAAAAAGGGTGTGGGGCGTCGATCATTGAGCATTGATTATTTTGGGCCGAGGTGCACTCGGACCGCCTCCATCATTTGCAAGACTTGCTATGGCAACCAGAAATAATACTATGGAATTTGAAAATAGCAGGTCATAGAACACCTACACATAACCCATTACACTGTAGTGTGTAAACCCAATAATAATCTGTAATTAGTTAAACAACTGTACTGTGTAAACCCAATAACCATCTGTAATTAG
This sequence comes from Anguilla japonica, assembly GCA_025169545.1. NCBI lineage: Eukaryota > Metazoa > Chordata > Actinopteri > Anguilliformes > Anguillidae > Anguilla > Anguilla japonica. The sequence continues at coordinate 9,600,615 of CM045899.1, forward strand.
GCTAGTTAAACATAACCGTAGTGTGTAAACCCAATAACCATCTGTAATTAGGCTAGTTAAACGTAACTGTAGTGTGTAAACCCAGTAACCATCTGTAATTAGTTAAAAAATAACTCTGTAGTGTGTAAACCCAATAACCATCTGTAATTAGTCTGCCTGTCTGTCCGCCCCCACCCACACCCCCCCCCCCCCCCCACCCATATCTGCACATGTCTGTGTATGATGGTGAAGAGGATAATGGTTAAGATGCTCGCGATAATGAATGAGATACTGATGATGATGACGACGGTAAGCATTATGACGCTGATGAGGACGGTAATGGTGATGATGATTTCGCAGTGACCGTGATGCTAACGGCTACAACGGCGCTGCTGTTAATTCTACAGCGGTAGTTGACGGCGGACGTCTGCTCTCGGCTGCCCTGCTCTGCACGGCCCGGCACTGCGGAGGGAGCTCGGTCTCCTCTGCGGGCCTCAGCCACGGCAGCGTATCTTTTCGTGAGCTCGGGTGCCGCCAGCAGCTCGCAGGGCTCCTCCCGCCTGCTTGAATACGCCTCCGCTTGTGCCTTTAACGGTGAGCTCCGGCTCCCCGCTCAATCCTCCTAAAATAGCGGGCGCCCGCCTCCGCGGGGCAGCCCCGCCCGGGCGGGGTTTCCCGGGGAGAGAGTCGCGCCGGTGCCGGGGTCGGGGAAGCGTTTGGTGGGGCGGTCACCCTCGTCCCCGGAGGCTCCTCTTAACATTAGATTTGTGATGTCACGCATCGCCGTGGCGATAAATCACCGTCCTTGCCGAAGCGCTCAGACGCGGTCGGGGCGATCGGCGCCGTGGCGACGTGCGGTTTTTTTTTTTGTGGCTGTGGGGGTTGTCTCTGTGTCGACTTGGTGACGGGCGCTGACTCTGGGATTTTGTGTGTGTGTGTGTGTGTGTGTGTGTGCGCGTGTGTGTATACATGTGTGTGCGTGTGTGTGTGTGTGTGTGTATACATGTGTGTGTGTGTGTGTGTGTTTGTGTGCGTGCGTGTGTGTGCGTGTGTGTGTGTATGTGTGTGTGTTTGTGTGTGTGTGTGGGTGTATGTGTGCGTGTGGGTATGTGTGTGTGTGTTTGTGTGCGTGCGTGTGTGTGCGTGCGTGTGTGTGTGTGTATGTGTGTGCATGTGTGTGTGTGGGTATGTGTGGGTGGGTGTGTGTGTGCATGTGTGTGCGTGCGTGCATGTGTGTGTGTTTGTTCGTGCGTGTGTGTTTGTGCGTGCGTATGTCTTCAGCTGTGCAGCTGCTGCAGGAGAATTGGTAGGCCCCAGATCCTCAGGCTGGAGTGATGGAGCTGCCCAGGTCTGAGCACCGTGGAGCGGGGTGCCGAGCGGTGGCAGGCCCTGCCGAGGAGCCGGGGACGGGCAAGATGGTGAGCGGAGTGGTCACTATGGCAACCGGGCATCAGGGAGTTTGCTTCCATTTCACTCCGTAGGGGAGGGACGAAAAAGAGAGCAGAAAAAGATGGAGAGGGTGATGGAGGGGACGGGGGCAGAGGTGTGAACGGAAAGGTGAAGAATCCGTAGACTGACGGGTGTGCGTGTGTTTTGGAGCGACGGCCCCAAAACCAGGCAAATACCCTCTGGCCTGTGTTTCCTGTCCCTCTACCCGTAATCCAGTCGACACGTTTCCTCTGTTGTGCAAAACCAGCCTTGTGACAAAGTCCCGGTCTGTCCGGCAGTCCGTCCGCCATTTTGTTCAAAATCACTACTTTCCTTAGCCAACGCGAACCTGCGTTCGTCAGCTTTAGTCAGTCAGTGAAAACGGCTTAGCCTGTTAGCTTGTCCACACCCAAAACTCCATAACCGACTGTACGCTTTCCGTACGTTTTTTTTTTTACACCGCTAGGAAAAGGAGACAAGAAACACAAAGTGCTCAAAAAACTGCTGAACTAGGGATATAAAAACAACCCTCGGTAACATGCAGTTACAGCGATTCAAAAAAGCGCTTCCTACATGCTTTTGTAAATGGCTATAAGGTGTTCTTGTTCACGACTGGATACTGGTTTCATCCCCAACCTAAGGAACAGAGAGCCAAAGCAGAGCTGAAAATATTCCCCTTAAAAAGGGGGGTAATGTACCCCTTCAACTGGCGCGCACCTTAAACATTGTGTCGTCGTTGTTGATTTTAAAGACCAGTTTAGGGTGACGGTTATACTCAGCGTGTAGCACACAGTCACTCCAAGAATAAAACTTCTGTATAAAATATAAATAAAAATTTCCCTGTTAAAAACCGCATTCCTGCACAGACTGAGAGGCTAAGGCACCATGCAAAATCCTATTAGAACATGAAATACTGGGCGTGAGTGGAATTTGTGATGCAATCATAAATGTGGGGCACGAAACAAAAATGGCAAAATGTTAAGGGCACAAAAAGGAAAATGGCTTCTAGGGCAAAAGGGGACAGGAATATATTGCGCTGTATGCGTAATCTAATGTGATGTATCGGGTTACCCAAAGCTAATTTTAAGGAGTTGCAAATGTCAGAAGCGCAAGTAAAATATTTGGCTTGAAAGCACAGAATTGCAACCGGCCTTTGGGTAAATGGATTGGCTGCTCAACAGTGGATGCTCCAAGTGGCTTTCCATTTTGTCTAGTGTTAGAATAGAATGCCTCTTTTGTAAGAGACTAAGTCTGTAAATGGCTAAAACCCTTATGGAGGTGTTATATGTCATGTGTAGCAATGTGTGTCTATCTATCTATCTATCTATCTATCTATTTGTCTGTCTGTCTGTCTGTCTGGCTAGCCATCTGTCTTGGAGGTGTTATATGTCATGTGTAGCAAATTATATCTATTTGCCTGCCTGTCTGTCTGTCTGTCTGTCTATCTATTTGTCTATATACCTATCTATCTATATGTCTGTCTATCTATCCATCTGTCTTGGAGGTGTTATATGTCATGTGTAGCAATGTGTGTCTATCTATCTGTCTATCTATCTATATGTCTATCTATCCATCTGTCTTGGAGGTGTTATATGTCATGTGTAGCAATGTGTGTCTATCTATCTGTCTATCTATTTATATGTCTATCTGTCCATCTGTCTTGGAGGTGTTATATGTCATGTGTAGCAATGTGTGTCTATCTATCTGTCTATCTATCTATCTATCTGTGAAATGATTTATATATCATGAAGAAGGTCCGACAATGCTGCACTGCATTAACGGCCTGTAACGTAACTGTAAATGTCCTGTCCTGGATGGAGAGGCAGGGCTAGCAGGCTACGTCAGGAAGCCTCAGGTTCACGTGCAGCCTTCTTTGTGTCCATTCCCCGGGTCGTGCGCACGTTCACAGCGCTCTGCAGCGCAGCAGGTGTCGCTGGCCTTCCTGGACGAGCGGCTGTGGCGCGCTTGAAATGGAAATGAATACATTTGTCATCTTCATTAATTGGGCTTTATTTTTCTTTCTAACGAGCTAGTCTGAGAGCGCTTATTTCTCCCTTATTGATGTATTTTGTGGTGTCCCGCAGCCGAAACATTGTATATTCGGTCAACCCTCGCAGACCTATCGTATCGTGATGGAAACCAGACTGCTGTGTTAAAATCGACCGTCTTTATGCGAGAGCATGTAGTTAGCATACAGGCAGTTAAACATGTAACACCTGTGATAGTATGCTTTAATAATCCTGTACAGAAGTGTCAAATGTGCAGTATTACAGTTGGTAGCCATTGTGTGTAGCTTCTGTGGTTCGTTCAACTCCCATAGCACAGCATAGCATTTCCAGCGCACCAGTGAAATAATTTACTCCCCTGTTCAGTTCATTATGTGCTACTGTAGCCCATTATCTCCTGCATCCATTTCATGCACATTGCTGTGTACAGTATGCTGGGTGTTAGTCATACAAATAGCTACCTTAGCTAGCTGCTCTAATCCTGCATCATTCAGGGTCGATACTTAATGTGAATCATTAAGACTGAGGTACAAAATCAGTTTTGCAAAACAAAATAGTGATATTTGGTGCATAAAGATGTTTCTGTTAGCTTAGTTGAGCTTATTCTGTATGATAAGGAATGAGATACTTTTGGGAGTAAGTGTAAAGTTGGTTTGGGAGTAAAGGAAGTAGCCTTCTGGAGAATTTTGCTTCTAAAGTATTTCTGTTGCGCAAGCAAAAAAAAAAAGAAATATTGTGAAAGCCCTGTATCAGGAGTGTCCAATCTTATCTGAAAAAGGGCTGGTGTGGGTGCAGGTTTTTCTTTTAGCCCAGCACAAACACACCTGATTCTGTTTATCTTGGTCATGATTGAAGACCCTGATTAGTTAATTAGTTGAATGAGATGTCGTAGTGCTGGGCTAAAACAAAAACCTGCACCCACACCGGCCCTTTTCGGATAAGATTAGACACCCCTGATAAAACCTGCACCTGCACCAGCCCTTTTTAGGATAAGATTGGAAACCCCTAATCTATATTATTTTCTGATTATCAGTCCTTCACTAACAGCTTCTACAGTAATATGGCCAAAAATCCATACCCACGATGCATTGTGCATGGCTGCATGCTGATTAGAGGAAAATGTTCTCAAAGAAGGTATCCTGTTTCGTTACCGTTAGCGATCGTGTGTATTCCAAGCGGTGCCATCAGGGAATCTTTTACAAAAATGACAAAGTTTTGCAGTTCATTTATTATGCGGCTAGTAAGCTGGGCTGTCGCTAGTGGGGGTGAAAAGAGGTGACGATTCTAGGGGCCCACAGCTTGCAGGCCCCACAGCTAAAAAAAATCATATGGGGGAGGGAGGGGCAGGGCCATACTCTTTCAGCGGACCCAGAATTCCTAGCTATGCCCCAGCTAGCAAGCTAGTACGCTAATTGCTAAGCCAGGCGGCTGTGTTTTTTTAATTTCCGGATTTAAATGACTGACAGTACTGGCAAAGGGACCTTCTTTTTATGTAGAATCCGCACAATTAGCTTGTCCTGCTGGAACGTCGCTGTTGCTAACTACGTGTTGGGGTCTATCGATAACTTAGCGTCTAAAACGGAGAAACCAGGCTAACTCCTCGGCTCGCGTCACGAGCTCGGCTTCCTAGACGGCAGGCCACAAGTGGCGAGAAAACAGGCAAATATTTGATACGCGCCGCGGCTCGTGTGATCACCAGTGAGTTTGTGAGAAGACGGTGTGCGGTTTTTAGCTTTTTGATGTATTGTGAACGTGTTGTTTGCTGCACCATATGCTGAAGCGACTTTATGGCCACTGTGATATTCCAGATGCCTCCCTAATTAGGTGAGCATAACACCTGGCACAGATTTCAAATTTTCAACAGTTGCTTGTTCGGCTGGGTGACAGCCAGCCAGGCAGACATCCTCCCGCAAATCTTACGCAGCTACGAACTAATGAAACAAAATACAGTTTTCAGAAGTTTCAGAATTAATAAACAAATGCAGGGCTGTCTAAGCGGGATACGATATCATGTTTACATGAAGCTTTGTTGCTTATTATCTGGGGGAGTTTGTACTTAACTGCATTTCCGTGTACATTGAGAAACTAAAAACCATGAAATTAGAGGTCCCAGCGGATTTTCTTGGTCTTGTAAAATTTGCGAACACCGATTTGTCGTTGCAGCGTGTGTGTGTGAAAAGTCAGCGTTTGCTAAATATGCCGGAGTACGTCCCTCACACACCTGAGCTGTTCTGCTCAGTGTCTCAGGTTCTCCCCCTGTTGGAACAGAGCGGAGGAAACTTTGAGTGTGCGATCGGTGATTTGCTCGTCCTACACAGAGCTGTTTCAATCGCGCGGAGCTCCGCGGCGGAGATTTAGCCTAAATCAGGCATTACCGGGGCTCCGCACAAAGGGAAGCTAGCGCGCCGTTAGTCACGGCGATTACGCGGCGAAGGCCGCGGAGGCGTGCGACGTCGCTCCGCGTGGCGTCGGGCCGACGGGGCCCTCACGGTAAAGGCCCGGGGAACGGCGGCCCCCCTCGGGCCCGAACGCAAGGAGCCGAGCCCGGAGGTCTGAACGGTCAGTACCTATCCCAGAGTGCCCGGCAGCTTTGAAGTCATGGGGTTGTCTGGTCCTCCTAGTCTTAGGGGGGCGCTGTTAGCTCTGTCGGTAGGTTGAGTGGGCGTTTGTGACGAACGTGAATCCCGGGGGGGGGGGGGGGGGGGGGGGGGGGGGGTGGGGCTGGTCGAGACGCCCGCGGTGGAGGAAGGTCCCTGGCGGGGAAAGCGAGGATGAGGATGTTGGCGCGTAACCGACGTTTCTCTCTCTCTCTCTCTCTCTCTGATTCCATCCACTCTCCCCCTAGCAGCTGAAGAGAATGTGCTTCTGTTTCTGTAGGCGTGTGTGAACCGCCAAAGTGCGCATGCGTGCGTGTGTGTGCGCGCATGTGCGTGTTTGTGTGTGTGCATGTGTATGCATGTGTGTGTATGTATGTATGTGTGCGTGTGTGTGCGTGCACTTGTGTGTGTGTGTACCTGTGTATGCATGTGTGTGTGTATGTGTATGCGTGATTGTGTATGTGTGTGTGTGTGTGTGCATGTGTATGCATGTCTGTGTGTATGCGTGTGCGTGCGTGCGTGTGTGTGTGCATGTGTGTGTGTGTGCACACGCATGCGTGTGTGTATGTGTTTGTGCACAGCATGTGTGTATGTGTGTGTGTGTGAACATGTGTGTGTATGTGTGCACGTGCATCTGCGTGTTAATGAAATGGGGAGAAAAGAGGGGGATGGGATATCGGACGAGCTACAGCTGTAGAGAGGGAGAGGAGAGAGAGAAAGAGAGAGAGTTTGGTGAAAAGGTAACCATGGCAACCCCCCTTTGCAAAGATTTGAACCAAGACAGAGAGAGGGGGAATGGGAGAGAGAGAAGGAGAGGGAGAGAGAAAGAGAGAGCGAGAGCAAGAGAGAGTGAGAGAGAGAGAGAGAGAAACGGAGAGACAGATTTTCCAGAGGGGGAGACTGGGGGGCAGAGGACAGGGTTAATGTGTGTCAGAGTACGGGGTTAATCTCCCGTCAGACGGAGGGGCGCGCGCGCCGTTTACAGGCTGGCCGGGCACTGCAGCACTGCCTCACTAGCTGCAGTGAGACGGCAACCCCCTCACAGGCTCGCCGTTCGCCCAGAGAATAAGAGCCGATACCGAACGTGCTCTATTTCCGCGATTTTTGCGCAGGACGTTTCGAGCGCTTGAAGTCTGCAGACTGTGGCCTGTTAGCGTGCCGAGGCTGGCTGTGAGGGTGTGATATTCAGCCCCCTCCTTTTGAAGGGGCTCACTGTTTTCCGCGCCAGTAGGTCAACCCGTAGGCTGAGTCTGTGGACGCCAGCGGCTTAGGATTACTGATCTGCCTCTTTCTGAAAACTGGCGTCTGAGAGAGAATTCATCGGTGGAGTCCGGTGCGGGTCCGCTGTTTCGCGCCCGCCCCCACCCGTCCCTTCCCCCGTCTTATTCATTCCGAGTCCGGGCCCCTACCAGCCAGTCCTCGAAAGAGAAACCACGCCCATCCACAACCAGCCCAACCTGCGTGAGAGAGGACCGGAGTCCCGCCCCCATATCTGTCATAATATCTGTCCAATCACATGAAAGTCCCACCCCTAACTGGATATGAGACATTTCTATGAGGCTGTATGCAGCGAATGTATAATGTCATGCCACGGAAAACAAGTATATTAAATACAGACAGAGAGAGAAGTTTGTAGAACAAGTAAGTTACATTATTCACAATAAACTGATGAACAAAACTGATTGATTGATCAATAAAATATTTTTGTAAGCATAACGCACATAGCTTAGAAATTAGACAGTCCCGTGTACTGGATGAAATATCGCAGTAGCCCTTAAAACCATATGGCACGAACCCCATTATCTGTTCACATCGGCTGTTATTCCTTCACTCTCGTGACTTGTCATTTTGAACAGCAGCGTCTTTGAGAGGACTTGTGAGTTCCTCTGCAGCGTTTCCCACAGGCAGTCGACATCGCCGAAGTCGACGTCCGGTCCACTGCTGCCCATTCTAATAAACGTTACATTACATTTGTTTGGCAGACGCTTTTATCCAAAGCGACGTACAATAAGTGCGCACCGAAGGTCATTGGAACAACTACAAAACACAGGTCAGATAAGGTACAATACTCATTTTGTAGCTGTTATTCATAGCCAGGGACACATCAAGTCCAGTTCAAATTGTAAGCATTACTCTCTGACTGAACCTAAGTCAAACTAGGAGGGATGAAAAGCTACAACATCAAGATAATGATACAAAGTACAATAAGTGCTGGATAATAACTACAGATTAATTTATATAAGAAAGCGACCATCTCTGATACCAACTGAAAAACGGGAAGAAGCACCATTTCTACCTCAAGCGTACATGCGTTCGTCGTGAACTTCCGCCAACAGTAGCCAGCAGTCAGAAAAATCTAGAGCAACAGATGGAGTTTGGTGGAATTCAATCCGTAGAACTTGAGATAAAACATTTGAACATTTACCAAACTATTACCACTATCTCTGTCATAGCATTGTTAGAACCGTGTGAGTGTGTGTGTGTGATGTGATCGTCTTTACATATAGATACACACACACCAGCAGACACGTTGCAATGATTTGATTTGATGTGTGATGTGTTATTTGATTCTATGTTGTAAGTTTCTGTAATGCTCATAAAGGTATAACGGACGTATGGTGAACTTGGTTGAAACGCATTGAGACGCCTTTAGCTACGCTGATTAAGTGCTGATTAATGGGATTTTCAGTGCCTGTCAAAGTAACAGCAAAGCAGAAGAAGTGCTTGTACGGTACCTGTTCGATTAGCATAGCGCGCCGCATTAAGAGAAGAGATACAACGCATCGCTCGCCGCTCAGAGCTTCTGCGATACCCTTTAGCTTATCGCCGACTGTAATGTTTTTATATTAGAGAGAAGACGCGGTCGTCAGACGTAATTAACAGTCAGAATACCGTCGCTGCTTTATTATTCTGGGTCGTTTAATTGCCGGTTTTGCGTTCCGGTTCAGTTTTTAGTTCTCGATTATATATTTAAATGGACGGCAGCAATTTAGGCGTCAGCGGGACGGATCGAAAAAAATACAGCGCCCGGAAAGTTCCCCCGCCACCGCGCCGCGGCGAAGCTCGTACCGCGGCAAGAAAACACGTTACGGGAGAAGGCGGACGCACGCCCGCAGCAGGGAGGCGGGGTAAACAGCCTGCTGTCACAGAGGGAGGCCCGAAATGTAAATATTCTCGGCTGGTTGGCGGCCTCGCTGCTCGCGCGTCTCCTGCCGTCGGAATGCAGCGGGTTGTGACCCCGGCTGAGTCGTGGCGGAGACGGACGCGCCCGCTGCCGGCTAACGAGCTAGCGGGCTAGCAGGCTAACGAGCTAGCAGGCTAACGGGCTAGCGGCCCCGGGTAACGGCTTTGTGCTGGACGCCATAGCCCTGCCCGGGCAGACCTCCACAATGCCTCAGAAATCGGGAAGAGCTTTGACCCCACGAGCCGTAACCAGAACAGGGCCGTTTTTTATTTCCTGCCTGTGGTTTTTTTTTTTTAATGTTAATGGTGACGTGATTCGTCGCGGCCTTCTCACGAGCGATGCGCAGCTGTGCTCCAAACGCGCAGGGTTATTGACCACTGACGCCTCTCTCTCCTCCATCCCTACCTCCTTTCCCTTTCCCTCCCTCCCTCCTTCCCTCTGCTTTAAATATTCATCCCTTTGTATTGAGTCTTCCCCCCTCCTTCCATTTCTCTGCTTTAAATTCATCTCTCCTTATTGTCGTTCCCTTCCCTTCATCTCCTTCTCTCCCTCTCTCTCTCTCTCTCTCTCTCTCTCTCTGTTTTATAGTCATCTTTTCGTATTGAGTTTTCCCCTTCCCTCCCTCTCCCTCTCTCTCTGGGAGTGATTATTAATATTAATGTCTCTGTCTTTACCTCTCTCTTTCCCTCTTTCCCTTCGTCTCTCTCTCTCTCTCTCGCCCTCTGCAGCTGTTCAGCATTCATCCATTAATGTTGATAATTCTTTTCTTTCTCTTCCTCCGTGCGGTCATCTATCAGTTTAATAATCTCTCTCCTTCCCCCCCCCTCTCTTTTCACAGCGTCTCCGTTAACTCGCCTTCCTCGAATCGGTCAACACGTTGCTTTTTAATATTATTGTCATTGTTATTGATAATAACTCTGTACCGGTCAATGCTCCCTCTCTCTGGCTATTCTGGTCGTTTTCGCGGGCAGGAAGTCAGCCTGTTTTATGCAAACCCTTCATCAGCGGGACCACATTGCGGCGTGCAGTCAGTTCGGCCCCTGGGTTCTCAACAGGGGGGTCTGTGAACACCCGGGGGCCCTTGAAGGGACTGTTGGGGGTCCCTGGCCACAATTGATATGCAATGACTGTGCAGCATAAAGATTTGGAATTTTGAATATTTTGTGCATGATTCTGCATTGAAGAAAACAAATAAAAAAATAAATAATTACTTTTTTTTTTTTTGAAGCTTTGTGGCCATTTTTTGAGTGCAAACCAATTTCTTTTCAGTTGATGATATTTCACTGGTTTCAACGCACCAAGCAAATTAAAACGGATGAGCGCGGTGATTTCTCTTCCTATAAATATTTCAAAATATAAAACAAGTTTTAAATTGAACCGTTTTTGAACCTTATGATGGGGGTCCCCTAAATGCCTTTAATTTTGGGTGGGGGGGGTCCCTGGAAGAGGTTGAAAACCCCTGAATTAGGTCATAAATGCAGGGGCCGAGAAACCATGAATTCAGCTTGGGACAAATTCAGGAGTCTTGAAGACAGTCGTCCCAGACTGTGCTAAATTCATTCCAAATTCAGGAAAAAAAAAAGTGCTGAACAATTTTGGATTCAATTACCGCTGGTCACTTATCGGCACAAAACCCATCAGTGGAATTTTATCCACTGTATATTTCAGTATGAAGTCTTGAGGTCTGCAAACATTTAACTGGCAAATAGTCATGAATGTTCTGTAGTATAATTCAAAGTGAATCAAGGTGATAATTGTATTTATTGATGTGCCTCATGTACGTGGTTTTCACAGAATAATGCTGCAGTTGGTTTGTTTCAATTATGCAGTATCCTCTACATGCATATAAAGCATATGGTAAACATACATTGCATAAAGTAAATAAGCTTTTTGCACGTACTGTACTAATTAGTCTCTTTTTCTCGTTTTTTTTACAGTAACAAGCGTTTTCTTCTCGAACGCACAACTTGGATCCAGAAGAAAGGGAAAGTGACAAGAAAACAGAAACATTCAGTCTTTATGCATGTGTATCTAAGTGTAAAAAAAATCTAAGCAAGAAAGGAAAGAAGAGAAAGGAAGAAGGAAAAATTACTTGTTTTAAATGAAACGTTTAGTGAGGCCATGTCGTCCGAGTAGCTGAATCGATTAAAAAAAAAAAAAAAGAAAAAAAAAAAGTGAAAACTGCATCTGTCTGGAATTACCTCCACTCACTTGGAAAAGGGGAGGGTCATGACCCAGTTGCCATGCGCTTTGCCACGGTGACCGGCCTCCCCAGCCCCTCCCCCCTTCTCCTCCTATTGGCCCAGCTGCTGTTGCAGCTCCTCCTCTTCCCTGGGCCCGGATTGGCTGGGGCGGCCTCGTCCTGTCCCGCCCTCTGCAGCTGCTCCAATCAAGCCAGCCGGGTGATTTGCACCCGGCGGAACTTGGAAGAGGTGCCGGAAAGCATATCCGTCAACACGCGATACCTCAACCTTCAGGAAAATTCCATACAGGTACGTTCTGACTGGATTATATGTTGCACACATGTTTGAGTGCTGTTTAATGTAGTTCATTAAAAGCCAAATGGCTCTTTGGGAAAAGCTTATGATGTCCCCTGCTCTGTTTGCCTGTCTCTACAAACAATGACCTCCAAAATTACTGCCATCCTTGATAAATATTAGCAATTAAGGCTGTGTACTGTGATCCAAACAGGTAATAAAGTTGTATTTTATGGTGAAATATATGCTGAACTTTGATTGGTGGCAGGTGTTTTGGTCAGATGGGACCAAAATCGACCTGTTAGGGCACGCAAGTCATCGGAAGGAGGATGCTTACGCTGTAAAGGCCATCATGCCTACAGTGAAATATGGCGGGGGTGGATCGCTGATGTCATGGGGTTGTTTTATATCTGTGTCCGAGAACTTTTCTTAAGGTCAATGGATGGTCAATTCCATAAAGGAACAAGAGAGTTTGGCCAAAACCCTGGGTCCCCCCCCAGGAAGCTAAAACTGGGCAGCAAATGGATCTTTCAGCAAGACGATGATCCCGAGTGAAATGACCATCTCAGTCTCCAAACTTGATTTTGGTTGAAAATATGTTGTTTGATTTGAAATCCAGTCTTTAGGTTCAAACTGTCTGGAGGAATGGTTAAAGATCCCTCAGTGTGTTCACCAATCTCATAAAACACCACAGAAGAAGAGCCGTCGTGTTATCTTTGCGGTTGAGTTCTGTTAGTAGAACAAAGAATGGAAATGAGCTAAATGTAAATTTGGCACAGACGTTAGGAAGTATCTTTGTCACACAACGAGTAGTCACTGTGTGGAATAGCTTGCCAGGTCATGTAGTAGAGGCAGAAACTCTGAAGGTTTTCAAAACCAGGCTTGATACAGTGTTAGATTCTATCTAGTCTGTAGGTAATCAAAGCAATAGGTACAATTTAGTCAGGAAAATGGCGAGCATTGTTGGGCTGAATGGCCTGTTCTCATCATCATGTTATGTTACGTTACATTACGTTATATGGAATGCACACACAGTACTGAAAAAAGGGGTGGCAATCAGTTTTTTGTCAAATAAATGTATAAGAAAACACTTTTTTCCTCTGAGCAACTGTTTTAGCATAAAAGGATATTGTTTCCCATATTTTTGAGGCAAAAATATTTTTCATTGCTTGAGCTGTTTACTTTACACGGCCTTGTTTCGTTCATTTTTATCAAGGGTGTGAATCTTTTTGCAGGGCACTGGATATATCTTCTCGCCAAATGCATGCAGTAAAATAACTGCCCAGTTCCATTTCTGCACCTGATCTTTGACTCCTGTAGTCTTCTTAAAGGCATACTATGCAGGATTTTTACCTGGAAAACATTACAAAATAACCATGCTAAAGCATAGCTATGCTGTACTGACAATCTCTGTCTTCACGCACTCTCGCCAAATTTGTGCGCCCTTACCTGTATTTGTTATTCTAAAATGTGTTTGGGACTTTTCTGGGTGTGGCACTCTTTTCTGTGTGGGGAGGGGCGGGTGTGGCAGGTGTGGCTGTGGTTTGGGACCAGATTTCTGTGGAGCGTTGGTTGCTAGATTGTTAGAAGCCCAGATACAGCAAAGCAAAAAGACAAAGCCGACCGGACTTACTCAAACAGAGTTAAGCTTGGAATTTCTTTTCCTCTGTGGCGTCAGCTGAATTTCACCATGGTGATGAAAAGTGACACAGCATTGGCTTGTTACCTCTAGCTATCCAGCTAGCTGCATTAGGTAGCTAGACGGCCGAAGTTGGGGTACTCGGGGTGAGTGGGTGGGGTTGAAGATGGAGGAGGAGACTTCTTTGATTTAAAACCCTGTGTTTCCACCGCAAGGATAAAAAAAATCCTGCATAGTATGCCTTTAAGTGTGAGTGCTAAATGCAAGAAGAAATATATCTTCTTGGTTTCTTGCACAACAGTCTTACTTAATTTCGGCGACTGCTGAACTTATGAACCGAGGAGTTACATAAGTTAAGGACCAAACGTACTATCATTAAATTGAATCGAGGCCTACGTATGTGATAGCATGAAACCACAACTCTCTCTCAGTCCATAAAAAAAGCCCATTTATTTCTTATCTCCGCGGAACCAGTGGTCAGGTAACTCAAGCTCTATTTTTTGCCTCGGAGTCATTGAGTCATTCATTCTAGCATATGATTAGCGCGACACAAATCCTGTCCCTCCTCTGTTCTCAGTGCCAGGTTACTGTAGTTCTCCCCAACCCACCGACCAAAGCTCTCCATCCATATTTAATGGGTCGGCTGAGAAGCAGCTCATTACAAAGATAAAGATTAACACTAACTGGTTCAGTGCCTTCACAGAATGAGAATTTTCATTTGGATTTTTTTTTTTTTTTTTGTATCCCGAAGCTCTGCTTGTAATGATTAAAAAATCTAAAAATGGCTTACACCTCAAGGCGGTCTTAGTCTTGATTTAGTGAGCACCAGGAAGAGGAAACTCCAGAGAGCCGCCACCCTCCTCCCGCCGGATCGCTCGCGTTTGTTTTCGCTCACCGTGGAGCCGTGGAGGTGTCGCCACCCCCCAGCTCAAACACGAACGCAAGGCGCACACCCACGCCAGGATGCGAGGGGTGCTGCAGTGCACGGTGGTTGCCTGCAGCAAGCCAGATTTTTCGGTAGGTTGTTCACGAGAGCGCTGTCCGGAGGTTTGGCTTTTTTCCCCCCGCGCGTGCCCACACCGACGGGTCGGTGACTCAACATCTGCGGGACGCGGGTGACCACAGGACGTCCTGTGCGGGACAAAACGTTTTTTGGCCCGGAATGCAAGAACTGTTGGCAACCCCACACGGAGCAGCAGACTGTGGCAGCAGGCAGCGGCATCTCTGTCAGTGCTGGAATGCCAGCACCGCCCAGCCTGTGGGGGCAGGGTGGGGGGGGGGGGGGGGGGGGGGGAGTGAGGTTGTGTAATGCGCCATATTCCAAATTCATCTAAAGTGACCCCAAGAATTTACTGAGCAGTCACTGTGGCGCGTTGCGGTGGTGTATCCTTAAAGCCCGCATTGAACTTGGACCAGACTCCATAACTAGCATACGGGCTGCCTGGCTTCAGCTGGCAGTATAATCTCACCCCCCCCCCCCCCCCCCCCCCCCACCAAACTTTGTCATTGTCAGTACTGTCTCTCTGTCTGTGAGTTCCAATATTAGCCCAGTGTCATAAATCATGGAGTGTCAAGTATCACAAATTCAGCATTTGTGAAAATGAATTCATTTCTTTTTTCTTTTTTTTCTCTTTTAAAGGAAAAAAGAAGCAAAATTAAAGTAACTCCTCAAAGCGCATTGCAGTTAGCTCCTTTCAGGGTGTAACTGACAGCCAAAAACTTGACATAACCCAGGGAGCTATCAGCGTGCCATCAGCGGGCACGCGTGCTCGAGTAATGTCGCAGTTTCGTAACTTTACCGTGTCTCGCCCCAGGTGATCAAGTCCGACACCTTCAAGCACCTGAGGCACCTGGAGATCCTGCAGCTCTCCAAGAACCACATCCGGCAGATCGAGGTGGGCGCCTTCAATGGCCTCCCAAACCTCAACACCCTGGAGCTGTTCGACAACCGGCTCACCCTGGTGCCCTCGCAGGCCTTCGAGTACCTGAGCAAGCTGAGGGAGCTCTGGCTGCGCAACAACCCCATCGAGACGCTCCCGGGCTACGCCTTCCACCGCGTGCCCTCGCTCCGCCGCCTGGACCTGGGCGAGCTCAAGAAGCTGGACTACATCTCTGACGCGGCCTTCGTGGGCCTCATCAACCTGCGCTACCTCAACCTGGGCATGTGCGGGCTGAAGGACATCCCCAACCTGACGGCGCTGGTGCGGCTGGAGGAGCTGGAGCTCTCGGGGAACCAGCTGAGGATCATCCGGCCGGGATCCTTCCAGGGCCTGGTGTCGCTGCGCAAGCTCTGGCTCATGCACTCGCAGGTGGCCGTCATCGAGCGCAACGCCTTCGACGACCTCAAGAACCTGGAGGAGCTCAACCTGTCCCACAACTCCCTCCACTCGCTCCCGCACGACCTCTTCACCCCGCTGCACCAGCTGGAGAGGGTCCACCTCAACCACAACCACTGGGTGTGCAACTGCGACGTGCTGTGGCTCAGCTGGTGGCTGAAGGAGACGGTGCCCAGCAACACCACCTGCTGCGCCCGCTGCCACGCGCCACCCGTCCTGAAGGGCCGCTACATCGGGGAGCTGGACCAGAGCCACTTCACCTGCTACGCCCCCGTGATCGTGGAGCCCCCGACCGACCTCAACGTGACCGAGGGCATGGCCGCGGAGCTGAAGTGCCGGACGGGCACCTCCATGACCTCGGTCAACTGGATCACGCCCAACGGCACCCTGATGACCCACGGGTCCTACAGGGTGCGCATCTCCGTCCTCCACGACGGCACCCTCAACTTCACCAACGTCACCCTCCGGGACACGGGCCAGTACACCTGCATGGTGACCAACTCGGCCGGCAACACCACGGCGACGGCCGTGCTCAACGTGTCGGCTGCCGACGTCAGCATCAACTACACCTACTTCACCACCGTCACCGTGGAGACGGTGGAGAACGGCGAGGGGAACGCCCAGCGTTCGGAGAACTGAGACCTACGTCCACATCCTGGGCCCCACGCCACCGGGGGAGATCTGGGGCGGGGGGACGACCCTGGCCACGACCTCGGCGTCCGTCTCCGCCTCCTGGCTGTCCCCCCGAGCGACGAAGCCGCCCGACTGGGCCTTCACCGTGCCCGTGACGGACGTCACCGACGTCTCCGGCCTGGACGACGTGATGAAGACCACCAAGATCATCATCGGCTGCTTCGTGGCCATCACCTTCATGGCGGCCGTGATGCTGGTGGTCTTCTACAAGCTTAGGAAGCAGCACCAGCTGCACAAGCACCACGGGCCCGCCCGCGCCATTGAGATCATCAACGTGGAGGACGAGATCGGCGCCGGGGCCGGGGGGGGCACCGGGCGCGGGAGTGGAATTTCGGGGGGTTCCACCATCCACTCCGGGGGCGGCGTCGGAGGGGGGCAGAGCTTAAGGCTGCACCACCCAGAGATCGTCAACCTCCCCAACCTGGCCCGGGCGGAGCACCTGAACCATTACTACAAAACGCACCACTTCAACAACAACATGATGGGCGTCGGCATGGGAACGGGCTCCGGGATGGGGGGCGGAGTCCTCAACAACAACAACAACCCCTCCTCCTCCCTGTCCCAGCCCACCTCGGCCATCCCCGTTTCCTGCACCCCGGTCCCCATTTCCTCCTCGTCCGGGAACAGCCACGGCTTCGGCCCCAGCTCGATGTCCCCGCTCCCCCTCCCCCCACTGGGAATACACGGATCTCTCAAGGGCTTGATGGGGAAGAGCCAGAACCCTCAGATCGAACCGCTCCTCTTCAAGAGCGGCTCCAAGGAAAACGTCCAGGAGACGCAAATCTGAGGCAGGCGGGGGGCTAGCGAGCGTGACCACCGCACCTCCGATTCCCCCACCCCCCCCACCACCCCACCCACGGCAGCTGGTGACGGACTGGGAGAGGGGACGGGGGGGTGGGGGGGGGGGGGGGGGGGGTGGGGTGGTGTTTTATCGGAACAGTACGAGTGTATATTCCTCTGAAGGTCCGGGCCTTGCTTGGGCAGTGACGCTGCAGGGAGAAAGGCCGCAGGACTGGTACTGCACTGGGAGAGAGACGCAGGCTGTCGGGCCTGGTACGCGGTACGCTGGCCTGCTGCGGAGCCGGGGCTTAACACACGCAGACACATTAAGCGGAGCAAGCGGTGTCTGCACTAACTAACCGGCAGACATTTTGCAACAAAGTGTGTGACTGACACCACTACAGCCTAGAACTGTACCAAAGTAACAGACATCAGTTTTATACACGTACAGGCACACAGAAAGATGCACACAGACACACACACACACACACATAGACACACACACACACACAAACACACACAGTGCAATCCGCGGAACAGTGCTTAACTCTCAGCTGAGTGCAGCGAGGCACCAGGACTTTTAAAGGGAAGACCCGTGCCAGGAGTTTGTTCCGTCCCCCTGGTTCACTCAGCAAAGACAGCCCCTGCAGAGGAAAGGAAACGAGGGGGAACGAGGCGCAAAGGACGCCATGAACGGACGACGAGAAATACAAAAAAAAAAAACTGAAAAAAAACAAACAATATATAAATATATTTTCATCGGAATAAATAAATTATGGAGAATCTTTAACGACTCGAAGCCACAAACTTTGAAAAAGTATTTGAGCTGCTGTTGTCGCGGCTGTTGCGATTGCTATAATTGTTAAACGTTGTCGCTAATAATTTTTTGTGTTCTTGATTTTTTGAGAGAGCCATGGAGGGAAAACAATGGGGTGATAAAGAGGAAAAGTACAGGCAGAGGAGAAGTACAGGCAGAGGACAAGTACAGACAGAGAAAAATATGGCCACATGTTTATGTATGTATCAGTTATCCAGGCAATGATTTAGGTAATTTTATATAAAAATTTAAAAAAACATTTTTCAGACAACCAGAGCAGGTGGACAAGGAAGCACATAATAATAATAATAATAATAATAATAATAATAATAATAATAATAATAAGGCCAGTGATACCAGCATTATTGAGTTGGCACTACACCAAATTAAGGTTGTAATATGCTCTTTTCAGTACCCATAGAAAGCACATACTGAACTTTCTATCATGTAAATCTGAATAGGTACCTAGCTCTGCTTATGTATACAGTGTTACTCTGAAGGAAGATCAATTAGGTGATTCAGGCCAGTGAGTTTCATATTAAGTACGAGTTTATTGTATGAATTTTATTTTATTGATTATCATTGTTACTACGGCCAAGATCATTACGATGTTAATTATTATTATTATTATTATATTATTATTATTATTATTATTATTATGTCAGAGTGACAAATAAGATGAAATATTGGTATTTTGTTTTTCTCGTTAAACACACACCGTGATTTTTTAATAAGCTGTTTTAAGTGTCTGTCCTCGCAGAAAAGGGCATCAACATGAGACAAACATGCAGAAAAAAAAAAAAAAAAAAAAAAAAAAAAAAAACAAGAACAACAGCGACAAAGGAACTGAGCGCTGCTAAATGAAAAGACATACAGAAAATGGAAAACAATGACCCAGCCTTTCATTAGCGAAAAACCCCACCGTCTGCAGGTTAAAACAAACAGGATATGTCTTCTTCACGATACCCTCAGTTTCTGTGCAAGTCAACCAGTCAAGGCCATGATTTCTTGTATGTTTAAAACTAAGTGAAATTGACGAGGACTTTCTGTGGATTACAGTGGATTATAACTACCCTTGAACGTCACATGACGTCATGGGCAAACGGAATGAATGGAAAGGGAGCTAAGCAAATCGAGGACAGCTTTTTCACGTTTTCGAAAAGGTAAGCCATTCCATTCTATGAAAGGGACGAAAAGACTGGAATAAATTGCCGTTGACTGAGATTTTTTTATGAAAAAGGACAAATGAAAAATATAGAAATTATAGATTTTTCTTTTGAAAACAAAAAATGCTATAATATTAGTGAGTGTTTTTTTGTTTTATCTAGTTTTATTTTTCCTTTTTTTTAAATCGAGTGTTATTATTTTACTTGTAATATTGTTATTGTTATTAGCTAATATTATGGTTATTATTATGAAAATTGTTCTGTTAGCAGAGGTTCTTTCAACATTAAACACCTGGCACACAAACTGGTAGTGGAACTCTGTGAAACTCGGTGGCAGTCGTATCTTTTCAGAATTACTGAAATATAACGGTTAAACTTTGACTTTGAAACACTTCACCGCTGAAAATAGATAACGTAGCGTGCGAAATAGCAGGCACGAATCCCTTTATGTGTAGAACGCGGCACTGCGTCTCAGTTGTACTCGCGCTGATTTTTTTTAAGTTCGGTTCTGAGTGTCTGCCATATCAGCAGCTTTTCACCAGGAACACGGTTTCCAAGACAACTCGTCTTAAAACCACCGCACCGCGCAGTGCATTATGCAGTGTCAGTGCGCGTCAGTGCCTCTGGATACTGCCCGTTTCCCTGAAAAGACGCTCTCGAGTCAATAGTCGACTGAGAGCCTGTGCGGGCGATATCCCTTTTTAGTGGAGCAGCCCCCCTCCACGTGGCTGCTCATTCTAATAAAGCATGGACATACTGCAGTGTCTGTGGAAACCGCTGCAGCTGCAAAATTAGATATCGGTCACAGGTGGAAAATGTAATGATGTAGACAATATATATTTTATGAATTCACGGTAACATATCTGTACGGTCCGCGAAATAAAGTGAAATAAAAACCGATTGCACGATGCTTTCAGTGTACCATTTTGGCAAACGCGATCCCCCACCCCGGTTTTTACGCGTCGCAGCTCGCGGCATTTCTGTGTTTCTGCGTGCGGCCGTGCTACTGACGTGCCGTGGCTGTCGAGCGCGTGGGAGCTGCAGTCGCGCGCCACTGCAGTAATAGAGCGTTCAAAACCAGAGCGAGTTGTAGACACTGAGCAGTAGGCGATAATGGAACCGTACTGTACATGAAATGTAGTAAAAATGTTGGCGTCTCATTCGGTATCCTCATTATTTCACCAAATGGCGATCACAGAAGGCTCCATTTTTCTTCTGAATGTAATTATTTTTATTATTATTTTTTTGTTGTAATTGTGTGCTTAATTTTATTGTTCTACATGTAACAGGGCGATGCTAGGGTTGAGACAAGACCTTTCCAAGTTACTATCAGAGCACTTAGCATTTAGTTCTTGTGGCCACAAGTTTTATTTTAAAACATTTTTTCAAAGACCAATCTCGTTAGCATTGCTGGGGTTTTCCACAAACTCTGCTCAATCCCCGCACTTGTTTCAGCCAAGCATGTAGCTACTTAACCAAAACCTCAATTCATGTAACATTACTTTAAAAATGCAAGAGAAAAGGTTGTTTGGTTTCCGACTGTCTCAGTCCTGGTAGGAGCTCACCCGGAAAACAGATTGGGCTCTGTAGTACTCAAACGATCTTCCTGTTAGCCGCGAGACAGTTAGCCACCTCCTGGCCACGACAGAGTGGGTTTAAATCGGACCTCAACAGGTTACCACTGTGTCAGTTCCTCCCAGCTGTGCACCAGAACCCAGCGGGCAGCCAGCTGTGCTCAGTGAGAGAGACGCCCCTCCTCCAATCAGCGCCCTTCGCCTGCAGTGCTGTGTGAATCCTGCGTAAAACAGCAACTGTCTCACGAGCGAGTGCGAGCGAGCGAGCGCGCGCGAGCGCATGAGAGGAGTGCACGAGCGAGTGCATGAGAGGAGTGCACGAGCGAGTGCATGAGAGGAGTGCACAAGCAAGCAAGCAAGCATAAGTGCACGTGAAAAGTGCACCTGCTTCTGCTGCACTGCCTCTTGCACAGGTGTAGATGACACAGCGGCAGCTCAGGAGGCAGAACTCATACTTGATGATACTTCTGTCCAATTAAGAGATTTTGATGATAGTACCTTTTAAAGTCATTTCTTGGACTCTATTTGCCATATTGAGAGTTCATTGCCTCATTGTGTAATTTAAGTTCTGTTGCTGGACCTCTCCGCTTTGCGGCGACCGATAAAATGGTGACTGGAACTGTGGCCAGGCCGGGCTAAAAAGGCTCACGAGCGACGAGCGCTCTCCGTTTTCAATTTTAGCGACCGCGCTGCGAGCCGCTCGCCCGTCCGCTCTCCTGGGAGCGATGCCAAATGTCAAGTTCCGCCCCCATGCCGAGTCAGAGGGAAGCCGGCGGTCGGGGGAGGGGGCAGGGGTGGCGGGAGAGGGTTCGGGACACCCAGGGGGCCTCGGGCAGGGGCCATTTTGTCTTCGCTGTAACCTTTCATGTGACATATAAACCGGACCCTCTGGGAAGGGGGACGCTGACAGGACAGCTG
Organism: Anguilla japonica; assembly: GCA_025169545.1. Lineage (NCBI taxonomy): Eukaryota > Metazoa > Chordata > Actinopteri > Anguilliformes > Anguillidae > Anguilla > Anguilla japonica. Next base: position 9,622,209 of record CM045899.1, read on the forward strand.
GCTGATTGGCTGATTGGCCGACGCTGTATCGGTCTCGCGGATGTCAGACGATCGCTTTCGTTCTCCGTTAAGCGAGCGTCCTCATCTCTGCCGCATCTCTCAGACCCTTCTCAGAAAATTAAATTATTATACCCGCCCCCCCCCCCCCCCCCCCTCCAAAAAAAGATCTGTCGCCAAACAAATTTTAGTGAGATTTTGAAACTCACGACCGCGTGAAATATCGACTTGCAGCGCCAGCGCGGCCTCGATGAATTATTAACGCGCGCCGAGTCGGTAATGCACACGGCCGCGCGGCGACGAGAAGTTTCTTCAATTTCGCTGCCGCGCGCGATAAATCCGCGGCGTCGGGCGGGACCGGCGAGCCGGCGCCGACGCGACCGCCGGAACGAAACCCCGGGGCCCCTCTCCGCGCTCCCGCTCGGTCTGAATCGCGACTCGTTTGCTTGTGGCGTAAAACGCTCCCCTCGGCGGGGCTGGGGTGTTTTACGCCGTTTCGTTTCGTCGGGGATCGGACCGGCGAGGAGGAGTGAAAATAGGCCGCAGGACAGCCGGCTCTCCGGGTCTCTCTTGTACGCGGTCGCTGTGGAGCGGAGATCGTAAGGGCTGAAATGAACCGATCTTAAACCGCCGCTCCGGCTCGCGTTGACTCGTAGACAGAGCGCGCTGGGAGAAGCTCGCGTGATCTCGGGGAGCCGGTCGGGTTGAGTTCCGCGGCTCGGTCGCTCGTCATCGCCCGCGGCTCCTCCGTCACGCCGATCCTGGGTCCCGTCGCTTCGCCGGGTTTTGCGGGCCCCCGGTTCCGCTCGAGCGGAGAAACGAATCCGCTTCCTGGAGCGGACGCGACTGGGCGCGTGCCAAACCGGGCGGCGCGGCCTCGCCGGCGTACCTGAGAGGCGTGTCACTCGACTGCCGCCGTGTACCCCCCCAAACGTCCCCGTGTACCCAAACGAGAGGCGGACCCCCCAAACGTCCCTGTGTACCCAAACGAGAGGCGGACCCCCCAAACGTCCCTGTGTACCCAAACGAGAGGCGGACCTTCCAAACGTCCCTGTGCATCCAAACGAGAGGCGGACCCCCCCAACCGTCCCTGTGTACCCAAACGAGAGGCGGACCCCCAAACGTCCCTGTGTACCCAAACGAGAGAGGCGGACCTTCCAAACGTCCCTGTGTACCCAAACGAGAGGCGGACCCCCCAAACGTCCCTGTGTACCCAAACGAGAGGCGGACCTTCCAAACGTCCCTGTGTACCCAAACGAGAGGCGGACCCCCCAAACGTCCCTGTGTACCCAAACGAGAGGCTGACCCCCCCCCAAACGTCCCTGTGTACCCAAACGAGAGGCGGACCCCCCAAACGTCCCTGTGTACCCAAACGAGAGGCGGACCCCCCCAACCGTCCCTGTGTACCCAAACGAGAGGCGGACCCCCCAAACGTCCCTGTGTACCCGAACGAGAGGCGGACCCCCCAAACGTCCCTGTGTACCCAAACGAGAGGCGGACTCCCCATCCGTCCCTGTGTACCCAAACGAGAGGCTGCCCCCCATCCGTCCCTGTGTACCCAAACGAGAGGCTGCCCCCCAAAAACCGCCACCACGTACCCAAACGAGGCGGGTCACGCCGTACCCGGGCGAGACGCGGGTCGCCCTGGCGCCGCGGCCAAGGCGCTGGGTTCAGAGGTCACAAACGGCCGCGCGCACGTGCGTCAGTCACATACGCCGATGCCGCGGCGCCGCACTGCCACCGCGCCGTGTGTCACTTCCTGCCCGTAAGAGCCGGGGGGAGGCGGCCTCGCCGTAAGGCCGGCCTCTTTCGGCCGGAGATCGCGGCGACCCGTCGCCCAAGCTCCCATAGGGCGCCGCGCGACGTGCGATCCTCGGGCCCGCGGCTGCTTCCTCAAGTTCCGCCTCGCCGGCCGCTCGGAGGCATCCTTTAGCTTCACGTGCTCTTCCAGTCGCGTTGCTTTTAAAAAAAAAAAAATACGCATCGGAAGATCTTTAGCGCATCGGGGGGTCGCGAACCGGCGAGCTGCCGTACGCAGCCGTCGAAGTCGCAGCGTGACGAAGAAGCTCGTAAGTGCGAGTCCGTCGCGGTCACCTGACTGTTTGCCGCGGAGGTCGACCGCACGCGGTCGAGGAGTTTAGCCCGCTAGTCGTACGAGCGTAACGTGAATTAGCGTCTCGATTAACATGTTCGTCGGATAGACTTATTTCGCGGTCACGTGCAAAATTCCGTGGGATTGAAAGTTATCGAGGCCTGATCCTTGAGATAGACTGCCAAGCTGAGACTGTAACAAGTACAGAAGTGGCGTTTCAAGACCGGTTCTTCGGAGAAGTTCGTGAGCTAATGGTAGCTGCTGGCGAAACAAGTACGTTTCCTCTGCGCTGCCGATATGTGTGGGAAACGTGCCGTCATTGCGACAAAAAATTTAAAAAAACTACATCCAGGAAGTCTTACAGGGTGCAGCAATTATACAGGGAGATGCACAGAAGGGGCAAACATTAGTCAACATGAAAAAGGTGTAAAGTGAGAGGACTAGTATTGATTTTGCTTTCAACGTTCTGCCGCGCTCACTTTAAAAACCACGCAGCTTTCTTCCCTCAGCGGCGATTAATGCATCGCTGAGCCTTCTTTACGTTTCCGCTCCTTTGCTTCCTGTCTGGGTTTTTTCTTCCCCCACCCACCCCCCCCCCTTCCTGATTTCTCTGCCTGCCGTTATTATTTGCTATTCCTGCATCTGGCCCCTTGGCAGTCTTCATCATCACCATCCTCATCATCATCATCGTTTTTATGGACGGGTGCACCTGTCACCCGCCCCGGCGGTGCGATATACGTGTGCCCGAGCGTGGGGTACCCGGTCCGCTCGGCTCTGAGTCTGCGGCCTACTGCTGGTCCGGCAGCACGAGAGGAACAAGAGGGAGCTCGCCTTCGTTACCATGGCGTCAGTCAGTCAGCTGTGCGTGTATGTGTGTGTGTGGGGGGGGGGTAGAAACGGACTAGGGCTATTGTACATTAAAAAACAGCGAGGAAAGAGAGAGGAAGAGAGAGGGAGAGAGAGAGAGAGAGGGGAAATCTTGTTTCTTCCTCCTCCTGCCTGTGATCGAGGGAGAGTGTTACCGTGGTTATATGTCATCTTTCGCTCAAGGGGGGGATGACTTCACTCTTCCTTTCTCACAAGCCCCTTCACTTCAAGAGAGCATGCTTCAATTCTCTTGTCTCTCTCTCTCTCTCTCTCTCTCTCCTCCTCCCTCCTTCCCCTCCCCCCCTCTCTCTCTCTCTCTTTCTCACCACCATTCCCCTTCCCCCTTTCTGGAAAATACAAACTAACGGACACCCTCCTCTGTTCTGGCTGCACTCTCCGGTTGCGGCCCCTTTCCTCCGAAAGACGGGGGGAGGGGGGGGGCTTGTTTCAGTCCTCCGTCCTCATCCCCCCATCCCCTCCTCCGCCCTCCTGGCCCTCAAGCTCATCCCTCTCTCAGGAAAAAGACCAGCAGCTGATGCTTCTCATTCACTTTCCGCCTGCAGTTGAATTAAAGATGACCTCCATCTGTTCCTGTCCTTTAGTTTCCGTGTTATTCCACTGAATCAAATCTTGAGGGTGGTTGTTCTTGCGATTGTTTCTCGTGACGCATAAACATTGGCGCGGTCTCGCAATGGGAAAGTGATAAGTCTGAGGGGGTGGGACGGCCGGGGGTCGGGGTGCAGATATGTTCTGGTGAGGAGGTCTGTGCCAAATCTTCTTTCTGACCATAAAAAATCTCTGTTAATGTGCCATACTGAGAAATTTCTGGAATAAAGAAATTGATATTGTTGTTTTTTACAAAACGACTGAAATTCTGTTTGGGTCTTTTGGCTACGTGCGTGCGAATGTGTTTGCGTTGGTGTGAACGTGAGTGAGTTAGCGTTTGTGTGTGTATGTGCGTGCGTGCGTGTGTGGCTGTGTGTGTGTGTGTATGCGTGCATGCATGCGTGGGTGTGTGTGTGTGTGTGTATATGTATGTATGTATATACACACGCATGTGTGAGTGTGTGCGTGGGTGTGTGTGTGTGCATGTGTGGGCATGAGTTGGTTTGAGGCGGTGCGATGGTGTGTTACAACATCAGTCAGCGTACGAGCTTCACATACTGATCTGACGGCATTAGACGGGATGGGGGGGGGGGGGTCCGTTTGGGATGACTTGACCCGCAGTCTTCACCTCCGCCCCCGACCGCGGCGTCCGCGGGGGGGGGGGGGGCGCGTGGGCGCGCGCTTGGGCCGCGAACCTGGCCGGCGGCGCTGCGGTACTCGTGCCCGACCCGGACGCGGGTTAGCCACGCTCGCGTCAGAACGCTAACGGCGCTGGCTCACATTCAGATCATTACTACTGCCCTACCTCAGGGCGTACCTGTTAGCATTAGCATGCGCGGTGATATGTGTGTGTGCACTTGTGTATTTGTGAGTGTGTGTGTGTATGTACCTGTGTGTGTGCATCTGAGTGTGTGTGTGTGTGTGCATGTGGTATGCGTGTGTGAGTGTGTGTGTGTGTGTGTATATGTGTGCATGCGTGCGTGTGTATGTGTGTGAGTATGTGTGAGTGTGTTTGTGCGTGTGTGTGAGTGTGTGTGTGTGTATATGCGTGAGTGTGTGTATGTGTGTGTGTGTGCATGCGTGTGTGTGTGTGTATGTGTGTGTGTACGCGTGTCAGTGCGCGTGTGAATGTGTGTGCGTGTGCGCTGCAGGACGCTGAGCTCAGTGTCACACAAACGGTAAGTTAAATGTTTCCTATATAATGGAGCTGTTTCTCCTGAGGACGGGCAGCGGGGCGTTCGTTCCGTTGGCAGGCTGCGCAGTGCAGGATATCCACCGAAGCTCGGCGCAGCTGCGCTTCTTTTAACCGAGGTAAAAAAAAAAAGAACCTAGAATTCAAGCGTCTGACCATCTGCTGCGAGCTACCAGCGCCTCAGTCAGCGTGCTGCGTTCCGTCTCACTGCGTTAAACGCGGTCAACGCACGGAAAGGATCCCGAGCGGTCTGAACGTTCGACGCACGCGCTGCGGGAATCAATATTGACAGCGTGCGGCGCTCTGCGAGAGCGCGCCCGAGCGTGGCGAGGACCGATACAGCGTAGGTGGAGAGATGGAGAGATGACAGACGAAGAGAAGAGAGAAAATATGGGGGGGTGGGGGCAAAGAATGATAAAATAAAAAAAAGGGAAGTTTATTACCTCACCCCCCCCCAATGAAAAGGTCAACGCACTCACTTAAAACAAAAAAAGTGGAGCAGTTACTCTGCTGTTTAGTCTCAGCTCTCTCTCTCTCTCTCTCTCTCTCTCTCTCTCTCTTTCTCCCTCTCCCTCCCTCTCTTTGCTTGTCTCGGTGTGAGCTGGCTTATGTGATCTCTCTTCCTCAGTCCAAGATCACATGCAGAAATACATGTCAGCCCACCCCTCACCCCCCCACACACACACACACACACACATACACACACGCACGGGTGCGCACACACACACACACAGGGTCTGCAGTACTACAGTTGTAAAGAGTAACCTTGAGAATGGGAGGGTTACTCAGCTATCCTATCACAACACACCCAGGCTCCCCTTTGGCTCCGCCCCTCTCTCTCTCCTCAGCCCGCCCAGCCTGTGTGTGAGTACATCAGCGCTCCTGTGGTTCATTGCTCTGTGTTTATAAACCAGTCTGACCGTCTGTGTGTCTGTGTATCTCGCCAGATTTACTCCCCTCTCTCTCTCTCTCTTTCTCTCTCTCTCCCCCATCTCCCCTTTTCTTATTCCCTCTTTCTCTCTGTTTGTCCCGGAGAAGGACGTTTGTTCTCCTGTGGGGGAAGAGGGGAATCGACATCAAGAGATGAGTTATTGATTAAAAAATAGGGGGCAAGAGAGCAAGAGAGAGATGGCACACACAGCGCAAGGCTCCCACACTAACACACTCACCTCAACACAAAACTAATACGCTAACCTCAACACAAAACTAACACACTCACCTCAACACAAAACTAATACACTAACCTCAACACAAAACTAACACACTCACCTCAACACAAAACTAATACACTAACCTCAACACAAAACTAACACACTCACCTCAACACAAAACTAACACACTCACCTCAACACAAAACTAACACTCTCACCCCAACACAAAACACTCACACCAACATAAAACACACTCACATAAACACAACACTAACACACTCACCTCAATACAAAACCAATACACTCACTTCAACACAACACTAACACGCTCACCTCAACACAAAACTAACACACTCACCTCAACACAAAACTAACGCTCTCACCCCAACACAAAACAAACACTCACACCAACATAAAACACACTCACATAAACACAACACTAACACACTCACCTCAATACAAAACCAATACACTCACCTCAACACAACACTAACACACTCACCTCAACACAAAACTAATACACTCAACTCAACACAAAACTAATACACTCACCTCAACACAAAACTAATACACTCACCTCAACACAAGGGTTTTTTCCCTGTCTGGTTTGTTCGCTTAGCAACCGTGAACACGTTCCACACACCGTCCGCTTATGCGGCCGAGCATCAGCTGAACGAACTCAGGCAGAGCACCTTATTCAGGAGTGCCACAACAGTGTCAGCCGTGGGACTCAAACCCAAAACCGTATGGTTACGTGTCCAGCCCTCCCACTGCTGGTCCCATCCCAGTGAACACAAGCCTGAATTCAGACGGAATCTAGACGTCAAGAGAGGTTAGATTAGCCCTAATTTAGCTCAGGTTTTACTTCCTGGCTGTATCCTAGCCGGCTAGAGAACTTTCACATTGCAACCAGATCTAGTTGGTTTTTTCAACAAACGTCTAGATTGATTGGTTGAAATGTGAAAGTTTTCTGACCGGCTAGGACGTAGCCAGGCTATATCAGGGTAAACCCTGAGCTAACTCAGGGCTAAATTGCCCTAAACCGTCCGCTTATGTCAAAACAACTGTCAACCTAGATGTCTACCTCTCTAGAAGTCTAGATTCCGTCTGTTCAGGCTTGTGCTACCTGGGATTCTCCACTGTTACCAAAATAACCATTTCACTGCACTTTCTCACGTAAGGGATTCAGGAAGTTTAGGATCTGTTTTCGTTTGAAAGTGCTATCGGGGAAGATGCCAGGGAGTCTGAAGGAGTTTGCGGGGCGCAGGGTAAAAAGGTCTTCTTCCCTTCCCGGGAACTCTTGTTCCCATCAGCCATTGGGCTCAATTTCAGCCTTTTTCGAACATTTTTTAAGTGAACTTTCCGGCCGTTAATGGCAGCAAAGGACCTGTCCCTAAAACACTGGGATGAACCTGCAGTTAGGCTGACATTCTATGCAACATCAAACCATGCAGCGACTGAAACCCCGGTGGAGACACAAAAACAGACGTAAAATAAGGAGTTTCTTAATGGAATTTCTTTGTCTCCCTGTGCTATGGGAAGAGGAGTTTGAGTTACGTCGCTAGGCTGTGTCACAGACCGTTGTGGTTTCAGGCTCATGTTGGCAAAAGATTTTTCCATTTCTCTCCGAAATAATAGAAACATGACTTACTGGAGTTATTAATGTTAAGTCACACGAGACCGTTGTGTTCTGAATGATGGAAAAATGATTTAACATTTTTCACAATCCAGGAAGCAAGACCACGTCTGCACCAACACCATGAAATAAAACAGCCTGCGAAGACCTGCTCACTAATACAGACTGTGTGCATGCGTGTGAGTGTGCATGCGTATGTGTTTGTGTGTGCATGCCTGTGTGTGTACGTGCATGCGTGTGTGTGTGCATGCGTGAATTCATGTGCATGTGCATGCAAGTGTGTGTTTGTGCCCGTGTGCTTGTGAGTACGTATGTACTTGCGTATGTGTGCGTGTATGCGTATGTACGTGTGTGGGTGTGCGCGTGTGTGCATTTGTGTGTATATGCATATGTGCATGTATGTATGCGTGTGTGTATGTGTGCATGTGAGCGTGTATGTGTGTGTTAGCTTGTGCGTGTGTGTGCGTGAATGTGTGTGTGTATGTGTGTGTGTGTGCACGTGTGTGTGTGTATGTGTGTGTGTATACCTGTGTGTTTGCGTGTGCATGTGTGTGTCTGCGTGTGCATGTGTGTATATGTGGGTGTGTTTGTGTGTGCATGTGTGTGCGTCTGTGTGTGTGTGTGCATGCGTGTGTCTGTGTGTATATCTGTGTGTGTGCATGCGTGTGTGTGTCTGTGTGTATATCTGTGTGTATATCTGTGTGTGTGTGTGTGTGTGTGTGTTTGTGCCTGTGTGTCTGCGTGTGCATGTGTGTGCGATGCTTGTAAGTGTAAATACGCCAGCAGTCGAGGCTGTGGGCTGGGAGAGAGTGGCTCCCCGGTATGGTCTGACTCTGAACCCAGCACTTCCTGTGTCCTTCAGTCCTTCCTGCAGGAGAGCTTTAGCATTGGCTAATCCCTCGCACTGCCTAGTACCAGTAGGGCACATCTGTTTACGCTAATTATTTTGGGTTTTTCAGTAAATAATTAGTAGCTGTTGGAGAGGCCAGATTGGAATGTCAAGTGTTTAGCATAGAGCTGGGTACTGGGGGTCAAGCCAGAGTTTCCCTGGCTGAAGGACCCAAAGGGCTGTCTCCGGCCGTCTACCACTGTGCCTTTTTCTTTTTTTTTAATTTTTAACATTTTTATTGCGGGTTTTATTTAGTGATAACTTATGTTACATTTGTGGGGCCAACGTAGTTTAACTGATTAAACATTAAATTAGATGAAACATTATTGTTTTTGTAAATAATGGTTCTCTGTATGTGCTCTGGCCTGTTTTAATGTGGTACACAAATAACGATAATTCTTATAATGATATGGTCTGGAAGAGGGGGGAGGACAGGGGGAGAGAGGGAGAGAGGGAATAAATACACAATCGATGATCAGTGAAGTAGTATTAGCATTGTTCACACATCTCCTGCTACCCCCCTCGTCCCACCCGCCACCCCCCCCCCCCCCCCCCCCCCCCTTTCAGTAGCGGCCTCTCTTTCTTGCTGCAGCGTTACCATGGCGACCGAGAAATGTGGGAATACCTCTGTCCTTCAGAGAGAGGGAGAGAGACACACACAGAAAGAGGGGGGGGGGGGGGGGGGGGGGGGGGGGGGGGGGGGCGGGGTGTAACGGGGTAAACGCAGACGGACTTACTGACCGTCCGGGTGGGCGTACGGCTAGCTCGATAGCGCGATGCTGCTGTTAGCTGTCAGTCACAGTGCGCACGCCGACGTTAGCGGCTAAAGCTAAGGGAGCTACCGGGGAGCTGGCGGGTGAACTGCAGTCGGGAGAGGCGGCACGCGTAACTCAGACTCGACGTGTTTATCCGTCCCTCTGTCTGTTTATCCCTCCATGTGTTTCTGCCTCTGCATTCTAGAGCGAGGCTGCTGTTTCCATGACAACCTGCAGCCGAAAATAGCTAGTCTCCCTCTCTCTCTCTCTCTCTCCCCTCCTTTTTCTGTGGTGTGTTTCTTCCCAAATGCGCACACCTCCCTGCCACCTCCCCCCACCTCCTGCTAGTGCGGCATTAATGCCTAGTAATGTTCAGTAATTCTCCATAATGTTCAGTCGGTTCGAATGTTTCCATAAGTGCCCCTCTCCTTCTCTCTCGCTCCCTCTCTCTCTCTCTTCCTGCATAGAATCCGTTCGAATGCATTTTATTGGCAGCTTGAGTTTCCATGGAAACGTCTTGAAACCATGGCAACTATTTGAACTGAGCCAAACGCTTTCAAAACTGCTGCATTCATCCCCTCTGCCCCCCCCCCCCCCCCCACCGCCCATTAGTGCAGTGTTAGTGTACTGTAGCATCCAGTGAGTCAGTTTGCGTGTGTGAGTGTGCGTGTGCATGTGCGTGTGTGTGTTTGTGCGCGTTTCCCTAATCACCTCTGTCCGGAGCTCTGTTTAGTATTTGTGTGAGTGCTCCACAGTGCGACCACTGGCTTTCAATTCATCAAATCCCTCCCCTTTTTTTTTAGCTCCGCTTGGCCCCTCCTTCCAGCGCAAGCTGTTTCCTCCGAATCTTATCGCCGCTATCTGTCTGGGATTCTGGGTCTCGACCGTCCCGATAAGGAAGCTGCCCGGCGCCGTGGCCTAAATACAGCGGGTCCGGAAAACGAACCGAGAAACAGCGCCTCCGTGCTGTTGTGGGCGGAACTGCAGCTGGGACCAGAAAGAGCCGGTGGGAAAGGCTGCAGAGAAAAAAAAAAAAAAAAGAGGTGGATCCAGAGAACGACTGAACGAGTCCAAACGCTCCCTGACGTACCGTGCACCCAATAACAGAGACAGCCAAGTGCGACAGGGGAAGAGTTCGCATACACAGGGCTGGAGTTCACCGATTCCTTTGCTGTTCACATCGTTTACATTCACTACGAACAGACTGCCCGTCATTGTGAAATGAAACTAATCTCTCAGAGTTCTGAGGTCGTATGAGCCTGATGACATGACACGGTGTCTTTGACTGAGGTGTTAATAAACATATGTTATCTAGCACATCTGAAAACTGGCACGTAGCATTTGTGTTCCCTGTCGGCCATTTAAAGCGTGAAGCGGTCGTGCTGAACCTGTAGCCAACGGCCATGGCATCCGGTGATTATGACCGTACCGGTCAGTTTAAGCCAAACGGGGGTGGGTGTAGTGCTTGGGCAGGGGGACCGCCAGGGAGGACCGGGACATGGTCGGAGTGCGAGCGAGTCAGTTTTGGGCAGTCCGCCCTCTGGAACATCCAGCGCACCGGTCCAGAGACACAGACGTTCTGCCATGTTTTTGGGGTGCCAATGCCCTGGCTCGCTGGGGTTTCGTGGCACGTAGTGGAATGTTTGCGCCGTTAATGTTTTTGGTCTCGGTTCAGTTCCATAACTGCCTGGCTCGGTTGATCCATTTCATGCCATCCCTGTCTCCTTATTTACCCCGGGAATTCCTGACCCACCTTCCCAATCAGCGTAGCACAAGAGAAATACTTTGCATGTTGACCCTCCTGATTAAATAAAACTCGATACAATATTAGAAGGAAAACCAGACCATTCGAGGTGGAAAATATCAGCGTACGAACAATTATGATCGATTAAAAAACGTAAGAACCGAAGAACAGGATCGTGTTTTTAAAAAAACGGACGGGTCGTCATTTACGCACGGTTCGGAGAGTTCCCAGGACCGGCTGAGAGCCTCGACTTCGAATCCCCCCCCGAGAGTGTCCGCCGGTCGGCCCCGTGACCCGACGCACCGCGCTGGCGTCCACGAAGCGCCTCCCGCCGTCTCACCGAGGCGACTCGCCTCTCCGACCGCGAACGCGAACCGCCCGTCCGCCTCGGCGGAGCCCGCGTAGCCCGCGCGATCGCCGCGAACCGGTTTCGGGTATCGAGGGACGGACTTAATCCCTCATAAAAAAATTTTAAAAACACGAGGAGCGTCTCCCTGCATCGCTCCGGGTTCCCGGGTTCGCAGCTCCTTCGATTCCGGCCGCGTGCAAAACTAGAAAAAAAACGAAGAGGCCCCTCTTTAGCAGGAGAGCCGCGCCGCTCGGTTCAGCTCCCCGGCCGGGGCGAAACGCGAGACGCGTACGGACGCGCGCGCTCGCCGGCGGGGCGGCCGCCCGCCCCCGCGTGGGAAATCAACGCGACCGCGGAAAAGGCGAAGACGCCGCGCCCCGTTCGCTCGGGGCTAACCGAAAGCGATGTTTTACGTGATAAATCTATTAGCCGCTCTCGCGCCGCCGGAAACCTGGGCCGACACGTCCGCCGCGCTCGGGGAAGGTCAGGGGCGGACGCTACGCGGCGTTTAAAAAAAAAAACACCGAAAACAGCCGCGGGCCGATTCTCCTTTCGGCGAAATGGTTACAGCGCGTCGAGTCCCGGCTGCCTGCGACGGACGTCCGTCTGCAATTTGCGTGAGACCATTTCTCAAAGAGGTCTTTTTTTTTTGCCAAAAAACTAAAATACTTCTTTCGGCGATCGGGGTAGTCCTGGGGCATTGATAAAGTTTGAGTTTTTGATGTTCATTTGCGTACGAGCAGTAAACGCATCTGGAGAAGGGCTGGTTTTAAATTTGTTCTTCGTAGTAGTAGTAGTGTTTTTTATTCAGCCATCACACACAATGCAATAAATATAAACAGTCTAGACAGTATAAACAAGTCAACAATCTATGTATTAGGCAGTGACTGAAAAGGCACAGGCAGAAGCATAATGCTTATATATGCCTGTCCTACATTCTTATCAATGTAAGCTACCCTCCAAAAATAAATATAATAAAATAAAAAAGGTTTTCAACCTTTTCTGGTCCAGGGATCTCCACCCACGCTCAAAAGCATCCAGGGGACCCTCATCACAAGTTTAAAAATGGTTATATTTAAAAAAAAAAGTTTTATGTTTTTCCTAAATATCTATATACTCATTGCATGTCAAGTCTGGGCATGCACCCCCTACAGTGCATTGGAGGACCCCTCCCCCCCTTCCCCGCCCCCCCTGCTGGAAACCCAGGCTATAGCGCATCTCATAACGGCGTCATTGAAACTACATTCGATATTGGTAGGCAGCAGATAAATTAATGGAACCGTACGGCGGAATTCACGTTCTACACATTAAACGTCCGGCGTTAATTCAGTTCCCTCACTCTGGAATGCGGGACCAAATGTTATTTGTCAACAGTCGAATCGACACTGCTATGGCTGAATTAGCGCCGTTAGAGTTGAATCAACACTGGACATTTTACTCTGTGCACGGCAGCCTCTCCGCGTGATGTCGGTTCTCTAATAAAAGCGCGAAATAAAGAGCGATGTGCCGGCGAAGGCTGGGATTTGGGCCGCGCGGCGGGACCCTCTGCCTCGCGCGCGCGCGTCCCGCCGGGTGTCCCGGGAGGCGTCGCTACGCGGCCCAGATCCTCCTCCCCGGCGCTCCGACTCGCTCGCCTCCTCGCGCGAAGTGACGCATAATTATCAGTGATTATAATTCCCCGCGCCCCGCTGCGCCCGCCGCTCCGCCGCCGCCCCTGAACTCCGCGGCGCCCCCTGGCCTCGCCGTGCGTCTGCGCTATCTGCGTCTTTTCCCCGTCCCCTGGCGATATTTATTTATTCTCGACGTTATCTCCGTTTTTCTAAAATTGAGCGGTACAGAACCGAAATCAAGGAAAATATATCTGTGTCCTAAACATTATGGAGCTTACTATATATGTATATGTATACACACATACATATATATACACAGACAGGTGACAAATTAAAGGAAAAACCAGTGTAAGGTGTCTTAGTAAGGTGTTGGGACACCAGAAGCCACCAGAACAGCTTCAATGTGCCTTGGCATAGATTCTACAAGTCTCTGGAACTCTACTGGAGGGATGGAACACCATTTTTCCAAAAGATGTTCCCACATTTGGTGTTTTGATGATGGTGGTAGAGAACGCTGTGTAACACCAGTCCAAAATCTCCCATGGGTGCTCAAGTGGGTTGAGATGTGGTGACTGCGAAGGCCATAGCATATGATTTACATCATTTTCATACTCATCAAACCATTCAGTGACCCCCCGTGCCCTGTGGATGGGGGAATTGTCGTCCTGGAAGAGACCACTCCCATCAGGATAGAAATGTTTCATCATAGGATAGAGGTGATCACTCAGAATAACATTGTATTGATTTGCAGTGACCCTTCCCTCTAAGAGGACAAGTGGACCCAAACCATGCCAGAAAAATGCCCCCCCACAGCATAACAGAGCCACTGGACCCCTTCATTATGGGGGTCAAGCATTCAGGCCTGTACTGTTCTCTTGGTGTACGCTACACATGCACTTGCCGACCTGTCGAGAATATGGTGAAGGACGACTTGTCTGACCATATCACTTTTTTCCACATTTCAGTAGACCAGTGTCTATGGTTTTTGCACCACTGAACTGAACACTGAAATGTGCGTTCCTCTTTGTAATGAGGGGTTTATGCACTGGAACCCTACTATAATAGCCCTCTCTGTTCTTGTTGTCACAGTCTGATCACGTCCTGCAATGACATTCTCAGTCACCTGGGGAAGAGTCACTCTTCTGTTTTTTCCTTACGTATCACACTAATGCACGAGCATCACGGTCATCGAATGTGCACTTTCGACCACAATTTCCGACCCTATTTACCGATGTCTTTCCCATAGCTCTAAATGCTGATGTCACTTTAGTCACCGTTCCAACTGAAACACAAGCCAGCTGAGCAGTCTTTGTGACTGAAGCTCCTGCCACCCGTGCCCCAGTAATGAAGCCTTGCTCTTTCCATGCTGTTATTCATACTGTCACCTCCCGTCAAACTGGCTGATGATCCACAGGCAGGTGATAATGATGCGGGGGGGGGGTGTTGGTGTTCACCGGTCCTGTCGATCCAGCACTTTGGAGTGAGGAGCTCAAGGTGAGTACGTCCAGCATTAGGGGAAAGGGGGGGGGGGGGGGGGGGGGGGGGTTGGGTTGGTTGATGTGGGTGTGTCCTGGGGGGGGGGTGTGGTCGGGGACGCCGGGGGTGGGGGGTGGGGGGGGGGGGTTGCAGGGTCCAAGCCAAAACAAGTCTCCTCCCCTCCCCTCCTCCCCTCCTCCGCCCCTTCCTGAGTTACAGACACGGCATCATCGTTAAAGCAAACGCTCCACTAATAAGAGTGAGAAGGAGCCCAGCGACTGTGTGGACAGCCCAGGGAACACGTTTGGTTGGACATACCAAGCTCGCCTGTACTTGTGCTGGCCATGGAAACAAGCACACTGATGGAATTGAGAAAATCTTTACAAAAATACAACTAATATCATTTTACAATTGCAATAAAATGCCGAAAGAGGTACAACAATATTACTAAAGTACAGCCTCAGAAATTTGAATCTTGGAGTTATGGACTGACCAGACAGCTGAACATGCTAGCAGAGTGGAAACAACAAAGCTAGCTCCTTGTTTCACTGGTGCAAAAATATAAGCATTAAACTGCAATGTCAGACTTTCGACTGGAAAAAATAGACATAAAATACTATAAAAATTTCACAAAGGGGCAGGTCTTGGCACTTTCACAGAAGAACAAAACTCGCTGTGGCGGGGGGGGGGGGGGGGGGGGGGGGGGGGGGACATCAACCGCAACACGAATAAGAGACAGAATAACACCAGTCTGTAAAAAGTTATAAAAATAGAGACGCCAAAGACAGCAGATCAACAATAAAGGAGATCATTTGGACGAAATATTCATTGTTCTGATGAGATTCCAGGTAAGCCGGTTTGATTGTTGATACATATTAGATGGTTTGCGGCTACAAAATGAGAGTAGCGTGTGTACCTTCTAACGCCATGGTCTAGCTGCACTGCTGTAGACTCACATGAATTTCCACCAGAATATGCAGTGCACCATCCGCTGGAGACAAGCGCAGTTTAACCTGTTTTCTTGGGTCAAAAAAAGACCCGTTTTGAGTTTAACAACAGCGAAAAAAAACCCCTACATTTAAATTCAATGATTTTCTTAGAGTGACCCTACCATGAGGAAAGCTAAATAATTCCTTTTTATATTTTGATAAAAGCGGTATGCTATCAGGGTGCAAAAATGGTCTTCTAGTTCTTTTTTTGTCTGTGCAGTCATGAAATCAGAATTCATAATCAAAGTTGAGCACCACACTAGCATTACAGCAAAATAATCGATTGTTATGTAGTAAAATGAGCGACATATGACTGAATAAATGCAGTCTCTTTGGACTGTGAAGTAGGAAAACGCAGTTATTTGCCAATTTGTTGATGAGTGACGGGTTCTTTCGCCTCGCAAAATAGATTTTGGGTTTAAAATTCAATGAAGAGGGATAGGGGTAGGGCTCTTTTCTGAGCCTGTGGACAGGGGGTGCATATTATGAAGATTACACAAGCGTTAAACTTAAGATTTTCTATTGTTCCCAGACAAGAACAATATTAAAACCAATTGCCACAGTCCCATGAACTCAGCATCGGTCGAACCTCCTTCTGATTTTCAGTGTGCTTTTATGGCCACCTATGGGATGCTAATGTTGCGTGTAGCTAAACCTGCGGCTGGCCAGGGTTTGCACAAGAGTAACCACAGCTGGCAAGGGAAAATAATTAAACTCTTTGTGCCACAGATTTGTACGAAGCAGTATTCACTCACATAATAAAACATAATGAATAAAGTTTTTGGTGTTCAAGTTGTTCAAGTCTCCAAAAATGGTTAAATTCACAGTGAACTGGGCTAAATTCACAATTAAATGTTCTCACAAATGCCCTGCAATAGATTGGCGACCTGTCCAGGGTGTATTCCTGCCTCTTGCCCAAAGCACGCTGGGATAGGCTCCAGCACCCCCCGCGACCCTGCTCAGGATAAGCGGGTATAGACAATGGATGGATGGATGGATGTTCTCACAAAAAACAGCCTGAAATTGGCATTTTAAAAGCTAATCCTCTGACTGTATGTGCGCTACCATGGCTGGCAGTGCCAGCGATGGAACGTGGCGTGCCGACAGTTCCGCAGAGCAACGCACAGTCAGCTCCGGCGTCACCCGGGAGACGGGGGAGTTTCAGCCGGCCAAGATGACATCATCGCATCGCTCGCCAGTGACCCCTGCTGGCCGCCCCGGTCCCCCGGACGCCTGCCTGTTCGCCTGCACACGAGACGTCTTCCTCTTACTCACGTCTGTGTGGGCCAGGCCTGCAGACTGCTGTGAGGTAATAACAACTTCTGACATCGCGCTCTTCGGAGGAAAGCACACGCTATGGGCAGCAGTGTAGCATAATGGGTAAGGAGTTGGTCTTGTAGCCTAAAGGCTGCCGTTGTATGCTTGAGCAAGGTACTTAACCTGCATTGCTTCAGTATATATTCAGCTGTACGATTGGCTGTAATGTAAATGCTATGGAAATTGTGTAAGTCGCTCTGGATAAGAGTGTCTGCTAAATGCCTGTAATGTAATGTAATGTAATGCTTGTCTGCAGAGGTTGGAGGAATGAGCGCTGATGAAAATATGACTTTAAATTCCAGAATTGGGGAGAAAAGGGTAAAAGTGGATAAAAACATGTGCGGTGCTATGGGAAAGGATGAAGCGTACTAGCTGTTAGCAGCTCTGTGTTAAACACAAGTGTTGGTCTTAAACTGAGAGCAGAACATCTGGCCACAGTGAAAAACCACAAGCTAAAGAAAACATTAACGAAGTACAGGCTCAGTGAGCACAGCCTGGCGACAGAGACAGGCCGACACAGGCAGACCTGGCTGCCCAGGGAGGAGAGGCTGTGCTCCCACTGCAACAAAGAGCAGGTAGAGACAGAGCTGCACTTCCTCATTAAATGTGAAAAATACAGAAACATTAGAGAACGTTTCTTCCCCAGACTCACAAAAACAAGTCGCAAACTTCCCAAACCGACCCAAATCGCAGAGAATTCAATTTCTCCTGGGAGAGGAGAGGAAAGGTGCTGCCAAAATTTGTTTGCACAATGTGTGCGTATTTGTAATGTGTTTCCTTGTTTATAATTCATGACATTGCACTGTAGTTGGTATACATTGTGGTGTGTTTTTACAAAGCTTTGGCAACACATACTGAAATATGTCATGCCAATAAAGCATTTTTTAAATTCAAATTTTGAATTTGAGAGAGACTTAACGAGAACTGGGTCACTTTCCCCTCCTGCTGATAATTGAGCACCCAAATTCTGGGCTCATTTGAATCAGGCTTCCAGCACTGCTACCAGCACAAGCCACTGAAGAGCAACCGGCTCTACCCAGAGAGAGGACCCCCCGGAACACACTGGCCATCAAAAAACCGTTTTTACACGATATACACGAAAACACTACGACCACAATTGGCGTGAAGAAACTAAATTAAACAAAAATCTGGAAATGTACTGTATCCTAGGGAAGGGGAGAGAGACAGAGCGAGACAGAGTGAGAGACTGAAAGAGAGGTAGAGAGGGGGGAGAGACAGAGAAAGACAGAGAGAGAGAGAGCGAGACAAAGAGAGACAGACAGATTGACAGACAGACAAAGAGAGACAGAGGGAAGGGGAGAGACAGAGAGAGAGACAGAGAAAGAGAGAGAGAGAAAGAGAGACAGAGAGAAAGACAGAGAGACGGGGACTGGAATACAGCATGGCTGCAGATGTCTGAGCAGCTGGAAGCGTCACGAGGAGAGGAAAGTGGGCCAGACGGGCGGGGCCTGCTACCCAGGGGCCCATCCATCCTGCAGGCCCCCAGCCGGGGCCCCGTGGGGACCAGAGATCCAGGGCAGTCTGCCGCACGGAAGCCACATGGGGGGGGGGGCACATGGCACACAACCTACCCCACTGAGGGGAAGCGAGCAACCTCACACTCCACCCCGACCTCCCAGAACCCGCCATGGGAGAATCCGCCATTCGTCTCAGAAGCAGGAAGTGAGGTATGGTAAATAGGCACGCCGAGAGCATGCAGGGTGAGGAATCAGCATATCTCTGTCTGCAGCAGCACACGTGTGATGGCAGTGTAGCACAGTGGGTAAGGAACTGGGCTTGTAACCGAAAGGTCATAGGTTCAATTCTTGGGTTGTACTGCCGTTGTACCCTTGAGCAAGGTACTTAACCTGCATTGCTCCAGTATACATCCAGCTGTATAAATGGATGCAATATAAATGCTATGTAAAAAGTTGTGTAAGTCGCTCTGGATAAGAATGTCTGCTAAATGCCTGTAATGTACTGTAATGTGTGGTGTATGTAATGTACATACTCTCTGTCTGCAGCTGCACACTTGTGGTGTATGTAATGTGCATACTCTCTGACTGTAGCTACACACTTGTGGTGTATGTAATGTGCATACTCTCTGACTGTAGCTACACACGTGTGGTGTATGTAATGTACATACTCTCTGACTGTAGCTACACACGTGTGGTGTATGTAATGTACATGCACTCTGTCTGCAGCTGCAGACGTGTGGTGTATGTAATGTACATACTCTCTGACTGCAGCTGCACACGTGTGGTGTATGTAATGTACATACTCTCTGACTGCAGCTGCACACGTGTGGTGTATGTAATGTACATACTCTCTGACTGCAGCTGCACACGTGTGGTGTATGTAATGTACATACTCTCTGACTGCAGCTGCACACGTGTGGTATATGCAAAGTACATGCATTGTAGCCTTTCAAAAAGAGGCTGATGACTTTTCACAACTCTGTTTTCTGCCCAACTCTGCTGTGTGTGGTCAGGGACCGC
The DNA here is from genome assembly GCA_025169545.1 of Anguilla japonica. Lineage (NCBI taxonomy): Eukaryota > Metazoa > Chordata > Actinopteri > Anguilliformes > Anguillidae > Anguilla > Anguilla japonica. The sequence continues at coordinate 9,641,377 of CM045899.1, forward strand.
TCAACAATGATGTCCTGTTATTCAGCCTTAAAAACCGCTGAATCACCCACCAGATAGTGCAACATTAAACTACCTCACATTAACATTAAACTGCCCAGAAAATGACAACAATCCGAAGGCGAAAGTAAATTCTATTTATCTAGTGCCAATTACGCGGCAAAAGAATTCCAGAGTAGCGTCACCGTTTCCGAGACCTACGTTCAAAATGTCTTTTGTGGGGAAATATGTCATTCGCAAGATTTCTCACAAATGTTATTGTCGTGACAGTGGACAGCACCCCTTTTGGATTTTCAGACATCTGTAAAAGAGCATCATGGGAAAAAAAGGTGTTTCAAACTCGGTCGCTCGGAGCGCGCTCGACGGGCTCCGGAGCGACTCCCCACCAGGTACAATTAAGCTGATTGGCTGAGGAACAAAAGGGACGCGGCTTTTCAGAGAATAAAAGCGCGGGGGATCTCACACAGAGCTGAGGCAGCGTGCTGCGCTGCACTGCTTAGAAGGGAAGTTATTTTTGGCCGAACGCCTCGGATTGTATTTCAAGGCGATGTGTGCGTGTGTGTGTGTGTGTGTGTGTGTACGCGCACATGTGTGAGTGCATGTACACCTATATCTAGCATATATATGTATATATATATATATATATATATTGTCACACTGTCGCCTCACAGCAAGAAGGTTTTGGAGTCTGTTATTGGTGTTTGTCTACATGAGGACCAGAGTTGTGACAATGAAAGTCAAGGAAGCCATTATGAGGCTGAGAAATAAGAAAAAAATATATAGACCTTAGGTAACCAAAATTTCTTGGATCATCATAAAGAAGAAAGAGAGCGCTGGTGAGCTCAGAAATCACAAAGAGCCCGGTAAGCCAAGGAAGACCTCTACAGTGAATACAATAAATTTACAGGCATTTGGTTGAACTTCAGCAGATAAGATTCTTCTGCACACTTCAGAATTAATCCTGCTTCTGCTATCAGCTGTTATACAATCAGTGCAGACAAGTGAGACAGAATCTGTGGCAGCCAAATATGCCAAAACCAACCCAACCCCCCCCAGGACATGGTGTTGGTTGGGGGGGTGCTTTGTTTCCTGGGCAGTTCCCAGTGGCTTCCATACTTTGCTCTTGCCATCACTCCGATGCACCATTTATCCTCAAGACCTTTTTCCAGAACTCTGCAGGCTCTTTTAGCTACTTCTTAGTAGACTGCAACCTGAATGTCCTGTTTGTGCGGGAAACTAGTGATTTGCATCTTGCAGTGTAGCCTCTGTAGTTCTGTTTTCTGTTTGTGAAGTCTTCTGTGGACAATAGTCACCGAACGCCACGCCTGCCCGCTGTGGAGTGCTTCTGATCTGTTGGACAGGTGTTTCGGTCATCAACAGTAGAGGTCATCCTTGGCACTACCAGGCCCTTTGTGATTACTGAGCTCAATGGTGCCCTCATTCGTTTTAATGATGTTCCAAACTGTTGATTTTGGTAAACTAAGCTCTGGCCTGACTCTTACTGTTTTTATTTTATTTTTTTTTCTCAGCCTCATAATGGCTTCCTTTCGTTGACTTTCATTGGCTCGAGTTTGGTCCGCATGTTGACTCCAGACAGACTCAAAAGGCAATCAAAAGGCTGAAAAAGGAAGCAATTGAACATACCTGATTTATCAGAAACACCTGTGATGCCTTTTATCCCAAACGTTATGATTCCCTAAATTGGGGGGGCTATTCATAAAATGTGTGGTAATTTGTACATGGTGCAACCAAAATGTATAAACATACCCTTAAATGAAAGCTGAGAATGTGCATTTTAACCACATATTAAGTGTTTGATGCCAAATCTAAAATTGTCGTATGCAGAGCCAAATCAAGAAAAAAATATGTCTTTGTCCCAAACATTATGGAGCTCACTGTATATGCACATACACTGTTTATATACATATTGGTTTGATTTGGCGTGTGATTAATTAAAAAACTTCCTATTGCCTTCTGATTGTTAGTAAACCATAGGAAGATATAAATAGCTACATCAACTAGAGAAATATTGGATCTTGCCTGCTTGTGAGATCCAAGATGGTTTGCTCCAAAATATATTACAGATTTGGAAGTGATACTGCAATGAACGGGAAACTAATTTGCACACACGCTTGATGCTCTTTAGTTAGCCATGTTAAAATGCTCCTTCAGTACAGTACTTAATAGAGTGCTTGTGAAATAAGATGTGGCATCTTCCAGTTAAGTGGAAAGGGACGTTTTTCGCTAGATATGAGAATAGCTCAAGATAAACGTCAATCAGCTCGAGGCATTCGATGGAATGATGTGTCGACAAAATGGTTATGAATTCAAACTCTTGAATCGTACTGAAGTAAATCTGGCCTGCATTCGCCTTGAAAAGCAAGCCAATTACTGGTCTTTAAATGAACAATGAATCCAAGCACATTGGCTTCAGACAAATGGCAGATGGTTTGCCTGAGTTATTCATGAAGAGGATGTGTTCGAGAACACTTGCTCTAATCAATGGGGCATATTTGAATTAAATGGTAAGAATATTTGCTGTAGCCAATGGGGCATATTTGATTACGCTCCCATGGCTAAAACATTTCTGCCTGCCGAGAGAAATCTTGTTAGCGTCAGAGAGAAGTTGTTGAAATTCCATGAGATCTCCACAAGGATGAAGCATTCAGAATTTTTAAAAGCTCCTTTTAAGCCACTTTCCCTATTCAAACCGATGGGGCATGAATCCTAGCACACTTAGACTAGACACTTAGACACTGCAGTCTTTTTTCCGCCTTCTGAAATATGTATATGTGAGCCTCAGCAAACATCTTTGAGAACTTGAGGTATTGCACTCCGGATAGTTTATCCCACGGAAGATTGGATAAACTCAGGAGACACTAAACATTCTCAGATTTCAAATCTGGAATTACCTGTCATAGCTGTTCCTGATCATGCCTCCATTCACTTCCAAATTCATATTATTCAGTACAAACACAATATACCTCTCTGTCAGTCACAATACGCACATTTTACCAGGCTGACAAATTATTACACCAAAGGCTGCAGCCGCTGTTTCCGTCTGCCTCCAATTACTTCCCCGAATTCTGTCAGCGTTCCGTCGATGAAAATTAAGCAAGAGATTAAATTAAAGCTAAAATTAAAACGAGGAGCCGCAATTAACGGGATTATCATGAATCACTTTGCAGCGGTGATTGAGTTTGTGAGAGGTTCTGTTCTGTGTCCCTAATTCGGCGAAGCTCTTCCTGCCCCCGGTGGAGAGTAAAGGAATTGCACCCTCATTTCAGTTACAGCCAGACCCACTTCTGTCTGACCGTGCTCTCCCTCTTGCACTTGTATCCACCATTAGTGTACTTTTATGTGATTTTAATTGTCTCTCTGGGCGCAAATGATCTCACGGTTTTGTCTCGCACTCTGTTTCCAAAGTTATCATTTGAAAAGGTGACTACAATCACCCCACAGTCTTCGTCAGTCAGTCAGTCAGCAGCCAGCCAGCCAGCCAGTCAGTCAGCCAGCCAGCCAGCCAGCCAGTCAGCAGCAGCAGCCAGCCAGCCAGCCAGCCAGTCAGTCAGCCAGCCAGCCAGCCAGCCAGCCAGCCAGCCAGTCAGCCAGCCAGCCAGCCAGCCAGCCAGTCAGTCAGTCAGTCAGCCAGCCAGCCAGCCAGTCAGTCAGCCAGCCAGCCAGTCAGCCAGCCAGTCAGTCAGTCAGCCAGTCAGCCAGCCAGCCAGTCAGTCAGCCAGCCAGTCAGCCAGCCAGTCAGTCAGTCAGCCAGCCAGCCAGTCTGCCAGCCAGCCAGTCAGTCAGCCAGCCAGTCAGTCAGTCAGCCAGCCAGTCAGTCAGTCAGTCAGTCAGTCAGTCAGCCAGCCAGCCAGCCAGCCAGTCAGTCAGTCAGCCAGTCAGTCAGCCAGCCAGCCAGTCAGTCAGCCAGTCATCCAGCCAGCCAGTCAGTCAGTCAGTCAGCTTCAAAGAGCCAGGATGCATAAATTACTGTGGAAAACGATGCTTGTTGTAAAGCCGTGCGTGAGGAGCCTCTTCCTCACGCTGTCTCGAACCCGACGTCCACGGGATGTGATTCGGTAGGGCGTGCCGATCACTCCGCCGCGTCTTCGTTTCGGCAAAGCCGTTTCTCGGGCCGTAAAGGAGACCGGCTCAAACCGGAACGCGCCAGCTAAGGTTTAATTTGTGCAGAAAACCGATGCATAATACACCGACCGAGATTGTGTTTATTTTGAGGGTGTGTGAATTAGCGTTAATTTGTTTGCTCGGTAACGATGCAGGGAGAATTAATTAGGGAAGCGTTGATGGGTGTGTTAATAAGTCTCAAGTGTGTATCGCTAATGAGCATCAGATACAGTGGGCTGACTTGTGAAGGTATGGGCTAGTCTGGGACATAATTAGCGAGCATCTCGGTGCTGTATCCCTGTTATTTATTTATGTCCACAGCCACAGACCCTACAAAGAGGGAGATTGCATTGTCTCCATTCATTTAGGTGGGGTTTAATATCGACTTATCCCCCAAGTCTGGAACCGACAATGAGGCTTTTTGAAAATGGAGATGTGATTAGAGATTTTTCTGTGAGAATGGCAGGCTAGATTACAATGTTCCACACACAGGTACAGTACACTAACAGTGTTCCACACACACAGGTACTGTACACCGACAGTGTTCCACACACACAGGTACTCTACACTGACAGTATTCCACACACAGGTACTGTACACTAACAGTGTTCCACACACATAGGTACTGTACACTAACAGTGTTCCACACACACAGGTACTGTACACTGCACTGCACACACAGTGTTTCACACACAGGTACTGTACCACAGTTCCACACAGGTACTGTACACCACACCAGGTAATAGTGTTCCACACACAGTGTTCCACACACACAGGTACTGTACACTAACAGTGTTCCACACACACAGGTACTGTACAACAGTGTTCCACACACACAGGTAGGTTCCACACACACAGGTACTGTACACTAACAGTGTTCCACACACCACAGGTACTGCACACTGATAGTGTTGTTCCACACACATAGTACACTGTTCCACACACACAGGTACTGTACACTCCACAGTGTTCCACACACACAGGTACTGTACACTAACAGTGTTCCACACACACAGGTACTGTACACCGACAGTGTTCCACACACACAGGTACTGTACACTAACAGTGTTCCACACACAGGTACTGTACACTAACAGTGTTCCACACACACAGGTACTGTACACTAACAGTGTTCCACATACACAGGTACTGTACACTAACAGTGTTCTACACACAGGTACTGTACACTGCACAGTGTTCCACATACACAGGTACTGTACACTAACAGTGTTCCACATACACAGGTACTGTACACTAGCAGTGTTCCACACACAGGTACTGTACACTAACAGTGTTCCACACACACAGGTACTGTACACTAACAGTGTTCTACACACAGGTACTGTACACTAACAGTGTTCCACACACACAGGTACTGTACACTAACAGTGTTCCACACACACAGGTACTGTACACTGTTCCACACACACAGTGTACCACACACAGGTTCCACACACACAGTTGACTAGACAGTTCCACACACACAGGTACTGTACACTAACAGTGTTCTACACACAGGTACTGTATACTAACAGTGTTCCACACACACAGGTACTGTACAATAACAGTGTTCTACACACAGGTACTGTACAATAACAGTGTTCCACACACACAGGTACTGTACAATAACAGTGTTCCACACACACAGGTACTGTACACTGCACAGTGTTCCACACACAGGTACTGCACACTGATAGAGTTCCACACACACAGGTACTGTACACTAACAGTGTTCCACACACAGGTACTGTACACTAACAGTGTTCTACACACAGGTACTGTACACACACACACAGGTACTGTACACTAACAGTGTTCCACACACACAGGTACTGTACACTAACAGTGTTCCACACACACAGGTACTGTACACTAACAGTGTTCTACACACACAGGTACTGTACACAAACAGTGTTCCACACACACAGGTACTGTACATAACAGTGTGCGGTCCTACACACAGATTTCCCTGTTCTACACACAGTTGTACATTGTGCGGTCCTAAAGATTTCTAGTTGGCTTTTTTTTTTCCTGCGTTAAGTTAGCACTTTATCTTTTTATCATCTTTCTCTTCACAAACTCAGTTTGTGGAGTTTTAGTTTTAGTGATGGCCAAACTTGTCAAACTGTGTAACTCTCAATAATTAATCTAAAAACCTTCTTAATAATTCATAACATTTGCTTTTAATCATTAGTCAAAGTTAAGGATGCATTTTGAGTTCCTCCCCTTCAGTCAACATTGATTGAAGCCATAGATCTCATTTTCACAAATGGCTTAGTTTCAGCCAATAGGCATCTACCCTTTCAGACCTACCCATTTCAACTGTCAGTCTATAATCTAACCTATTAAAAATGCATCCTCTTTCCCAAGTAATCAATCGTCATATAGCACATTACAGAAAACTAAAGAAGCAGGTGACTAATTAAAAGTCCAGGGTTATAAACAGAGGGGATTTTTTCTTCTTGGCAAGCGCCACTTTCTTATTCCGAAGTGGCTTTGAAAGGGTAAATCATCCTTCAGTGGGCATTACGAGTGTCTAAGAACAATTAACAGCTTATTACAATCCAGAAGGTTCCGCCTTATTTCAATATGCCGCACGGTGTTGAGGGAACTGACATTGCAACTCTGAGGCTGCAGGTTCAGATCCCAGGTGGGGCATTACCGCTGCGCTGTGCCCCGCAGGAAGGCACTTAACCCAAATTGCTTCAGTAAAATATCCAGATGTATAACTGGATTGTATATAAAAATAATGTCAGCTGTGCAAGGGGCTCTGACTGAGACATTAAACGAAGCTAAATGCTTCGAGTGTAAATTTACAAGTTTGGAACTAAACTGATGTACACATAGGGCCCCGGGACACAGTCCGAAACTCCCTGATGCAGCATTTGTTGATGGCTGGGTTTTTTAATACATGCACCATAGAAGGGCTTCCCCAGGAAAATAGAAAGTTGGCCCCTGCACCCCTGTGTATTCCCCAGAAAGGGGGACCCTGCTTCTCAGTGCATTCCCCAGAAAGGGGGACCCCAGTCCTCAGTGCATTCCCCAGAAAAGGTGACCCCGCTCCCCAGTGCATTCCCCAGAAAGGAGGACCCTGCTCAAACAAAGTGTGGTGGGTTAGTAGATGGAGCACAGTATTCCAGACACACTGAATGGACACTGCAGTGATGCACTATGGGACGCATGTGACACCACCTACCGATGATGATAATGATGATGATGATGATGATGATGATGATGATGACGATGCCGATGATGATGATTAAGGCTGGATGTTTGTCACGGGAGTCTCGGGAGTCACGGATTCGAGATACATATTTTTTGCCATTATTTGACAGTTGACTTTCCCCATTTTTTCCAATGTCGTGATGTAATCTATTAAGTCTTTCAACTCCGCGATTTCTTCAGTTTCCCGTGATTTGCAACAACGTTGCCGCGACTGCTCCACGACTGCAGCCAATATTTTCAGTGACAAACGCCCAGCCTTGCTGATGATGCAGCCGGTGTGTGCTGACACACACAGGAGGCTGAAGCCAATGGCACTCTCAAACGTGAGAGAGAATTACGGTCGGGTGGGAGGAAGGGTTTTAATCTGCACTGGCTCCTCTCTCTCGCTCTCTCTCTCTCTCTCTCTATCTCTCTCTGTCTCTCTCTCTCAGTCTCTTTCTCTCTCTCTCTCTCTCTCTCTCTCCCTCCTTCTTTTAACAACCTCTTCCCCTCCTTTTTCACTTTTTAGTGAAAATTTGTTTTAAAAGTTGTTGGATTCTATTGATTATGTTTGCTTAGAAGTAGGTGAACTAGAGATTGCAATTGTTTTAAGGTTGTTCAGGCCATACACTTGGATGGGGGGGGGGGAGGGTGACATCCCTGCGGGTGCCCTGTAATAGGGGCTCACAGTCGGTCGGTGACGTAGCTCCTGGGTGGAGTTTTCACTCGATTTACACCGGGCCCTCCCGCTAGCTTAGCCATAGAGCCAAGGGACAGGGTTGTGAAGAAAACAGTAGAAAACCAAAGAAAACAAAGGATAAACAGACCACACCATGTTTGTAAATCTGGAATTTGTGCAACCGTTCAGGAAAATGTTTTTAGCGAGTACTATGTCAGGAGATGCACCTGTAGCCAATAAGATGGCAGAGGTACAGCAGGCTAGTTATGGGACAGGAGTAGAGTGACATGTATGGGGGAGATGATGGTATAATGATGGATCCTTCTGTTGCCCCGGATCATGGTGAGACGGTAGCCTACATCGTATCCTTGGAGGAGCTGAACTGTTTCCTTCCTTCCTTCAACAACAGGGAAGATTATTGTTTTATCGGTTTATTTCCCTAATACACGCTTGAGATCTGTGAAAGCATTGTTCCAGGTCTAGAGGCATTGTCACCTAGGAAGAGATTCAGACGTAAGAAATGGGCAACATCCGTGTGAAAGTCGATCTTTCCATAATAGTAAGGCAATGGATAAATGTCACAAGGGACAGATTCTTCTTCCTGCTTGGTTAGGTTCATCTTTCTGGTCATTTTTCCCTGTCTATCTAATGGTAGTTCTATCTATTGGCACATTTAATCTAAACAAGGGATACATGAAAAAGGCACTAGCTTTAATAATGAGTTTATCAGTAATAAAACAGATTGGAGAATCTGCTGGAAGGGGGATTATGTACTAAGTCATGGGGCAAACCCAAGTGCTGTGGTGGCAATTCTTTTCTCACCAGGGTCAGATGTCAGCATTGTTTCTGTAACTGATGTTGGGCAGGGGCTTCTCTTAATAGTTAATGTAAAAAGGTAAATCTGATTTTATTCGTATTTATGCGCCAAATTCAGGTGGAGAAAAGGTACACTATTAGCATGTTAAAAAAAGAATTGGTTAAATTAAATAAGGATAATATACTGGGGTCAGGAGGATATTTTAATTGTGCTGTTGATTTCACATATGATAAAATTCTGAGGAGCCTCAATTGATTTTTTCACAAGTTCTGGAGAAACTGCTGGTGTAGCCTGAAATGATTTATATTCAGACAGATAAGAACCACACTTCTAGACAATATAAGTTGAATAAATGGCTTGGTGACAGGCTTAATGTTAGATCGGCTAGATCGGATCTATATGCAAAAACAGCGTAACTGTGGAATGACAAAATCTAGTATTGTACCATGCACTTTCTGAGACCACATGCTACACAGAAAAATCTTCAGTGTTAAATAAACTTTTACCGAGTTCATACGGTCCCAATTGGACTTGTGTGTACTCTGATAGAGTTGAGTTAACACTGGACATTTTACAGCGCAGCAACTGCATGTCTGACTATTGCACAGATACAGCATCAATATTCATACTGGAAGTTCAACAATAAGTTACTACAGGATTTTTCTTTCTGCCAAGAAATGAGAATTTTTTTGCGATGAATAAAGAGGGGAAGAAGGGATAGCATCAGTCATTAAGGCAGTGGTGGGACAATGGGAAAACACAAATAAGGATTTTCTGTCAGCAATATACATCTTTTACCACAAGAGAAATAGAAATGCTGGTAGTGGGGAGAGGGGATTGCGAGGGAAAATTTGAACATAGCACAAAAAATTATTGGTTATAATGAAAGAAACTTGCAGGACGATTTGTCACAGGTGAGGAGGGAGTTACGGTCTCTCTGGCAAGACAGGACTAATGGAACCATCGCTGAGGGCACAGAATGCCTTTTTGAAGAAAATGGACGCTCGAACATATTCATTTCTGAACCCTGAACGGTGCATACGGGAACGCAAGTAGATGCTTTGTTTTCACCTCTCAGAAGGGAGGCTCTCGTGCGATTGGTGGGAAACGAGCGAATCAGCTGTGGACTTCCGTACTGACCTGTTTAGGCGGGGCCACAGTGGTTAGCGGCAGTCTGCACTGTTCCTCTCTTGGCGAGGAGCGAAGGGCGGAGCTTGAAGCCGCAGTGGAACTACGGGAGCTCACAGTGGCCTTTCGACAGATGGCGTCTGGGCATGCCTGGGGGCTATATGGGCTGCCTCCTGACTTTTATGAGAAGTTCTGGCGGCTGATTGGAGAAGACTTCTACACCGTCCTTCTGGAATGCATAGCAGCAGCGGAAATGTCAGCGAGCCGTCGGAATGCAGGCCTGACACTGCTGCCAAAAAAGGGCGTTTTTGTGCCTTTTAAAGAATGAATACCATAGCATTGCTATGCACAGACTACAAAATAATTCCCAAGGAGTTGCTCAACAGAGTGACACATCAGATTGCTGAATATGGACCATATGTACTGGGTGCCTGGCCATCCTGTTAAAGACAATCTTTTCCTCATCCGTGACATGCTGGATATAGCCAAAGTATGTTGTTCGGACTTTGGTGTGGTCTCAATTGATCCAGAAAAAGCTTTTTGATCAGGATGCTTTGAATTAATTTGGATTTGTTATTTAATTAATTATTATTTAATTAATTTACAATTAAAAAGGATTTCCTCTCATGGGTGAAATTACTGTATAAAGGGGTGTCATGCATGCTTAAAGTTGGGGGGGAGGGGGTGGGGGGTACTCAGCAAATCAGTAGCAGTGCAGCGTGAGATCTGTTAGGGCTGTCTTTTGTCTGGTCACCTGTATGCTATGTAAAAAATAATAATAATAATAAGTTGTGTCTCTGCGGGGCCTTGTTTATTTGAAGAAGGGTAGGGGGTGGGCGGGGCCTTGTTTATTTGGAGAATAGGGTGGGTGGGGCCTTGTTTATTTGAAGAATAGGGTGGGCGGGGCCTTGTTTATTTGGAGAGTAGGGTGGGCGGGGCCTTGTTTATTTGGAGATTGGGTGGGTGGGGCCTTGTTATTTGGAGATTGGGGTGGGGGTGGGGCCTTGTTTATTTGGAGAGTGGGGTGGGTGGGGCCTTGTTTATTTGGAGAGTGGGGTGGGCGGGACCTTGTTTATTTGGAGAGTGGGGGGGCGGGGGCCTTGTTTATTTGGAGAGTGGGGTGGGCGGGGCCTTGTTAATTTGGAGATTAGGGTGGGCGGGGCCTTGTTTATTTGGAGAGTGTGGGGGGCTGGGGGCGGGCCTGTGTTTATTCGGAGAGTGGGGTGGGTGGGGCCTTGTTTATTTGGAGAGTGGGGGGGCGGGGCCTTGTTTATTGGAGGGTGGTGCGGGACCTGTGGGGAGGGCCTGTTTATTTGTGGGCGGGGTTTATGGTGGAGAGTGATGTGGGCGGGCCTGTGTTTATTCGGAGAGTGGGGTGGGCGGGGCCTTGTTTATTTGGAGAGTAGATGGGCGGGGCCTTGTTTGTTTGGAGAGTGGGGTGGTCGGGGCCTTGTTTGTTTGGAGAGTGGGGTGGGCGGGGCCTTGTTTTTTTGGAGAGTGGGGTGGGCAGGGCCTTGTTTATTTGGAGAGTGGGGTGGGCGGGGCCTTGTTTGTTTGGAGAGTAGGGTGGGCGGGGCTTTGTTTATTTGGAGATTAGGGTGGGCAGGGCCTTGTTTATTTGGAGATTAGGGTGGGCAGGGCCTTGTTTATTTGGAGATTAGGGTGGGCGGGGCTTTGTTTATTTGGAGAGTAGGGTGGGCAGGGCCTTTGTTCATTTGGAGATTAGGGTGGGCAGGGCCTTGTTTATTTGGGAGTAGGGGGGGCGCGACCTTGTTTATTTGGAGAGTGGGGTGGCAGCGCAGAGGCCGCTGTATCATCAGGAGTCTGCTGGAAGGGGATAGCCTGTAGTCTACTACAGGGAGCCGGGGGTCTGGGGCTGGACTGTCATCTGTTCCTAATGAAGCTGGACAGTTTAAGCATCACAGGCTTTCGCAGCTCTGTGTTGAAGGGCTTGGGGGGTTTTTTTTTGTTTGTTTCCCGAGTCTGAGGATTATCCCCTCAGCCAGTGGGTTCTAGAAGAGCCCCTCGTTTTCAATCCTGTCCAACAGCAGGACCCATTTGAATCAGCAGTTTTGGGGAACCAGTTCTTGACCCCTTCGGGTAGATGCTAATCATCGCCTAGATGTGAGCATCACAGAGACTTGAAAAAAGTTTTTTTCTGTTAAATGGACGAACTACACGATAATGGTAGCACTTTGAAACTTAGTATTTGTCGTGTATCGTGTATCACTGAAGCTAGAACACAGAGTTTGTTGTTTCCACTCATAGTTTGGTTGAAGGTGCACTGAATGTCTGAGGTGAGCAATCTCAGGACACCGGCATCCTGGCCACTAGGGGGCATGTGTGAAGGGGGGCATCAGCAAGCCAGCTTACCTGCACAGTTCCTGAGGGGCGGGCATTAAAGCCAGCTCAAGCTGTAGCAGAGCGGACTGGCCTTTATTCCTTACGGACCCTAGAGAGGCATTCAATGCCTTGCCTCATGGTGTCATGAAATACCTTGAGGAAAGTGACTTGAGGCCCCATAGGGACGAGCCCATCTCTGCAGCAATGAACGTAACATCAGCGGTAGAGGAGGACGGGAGGCGGAGGAAGGGTGAGAAGTTGTAGGCCGGCTCCTCGTTTTTGCTTCCCCAGCTCTCTGAACTTTTGAGAACGTTGGGAAGAACGATCCACATTTGGTTTGTGCCAAAGTATCTCATGCGAAAGATTAAGAAAATGTACCACAGAGCAAGCGACTGGGGGTCTTTAACACATCAGTTGCCGAAATATTTCTGGAGGGTTTTTTATGAATACCCATTGCCTAAAAGGTCAGTGGATCTTTAGTGGAAGTTAGCATCAAAAGGGCACCTAGTGCATTTTGACGCATTGTGCTGTGGGGAGTGTACCTTTTGTTCTCAAGTGGAAATAGTAGTTCCTCCTTTACAAGAGGTGATTGGTTACAAGGGCTGTGGCTGGTGCCGGAGGAGGTGCATAGGAAACAGGATAGTGTTGACTCCTGAACTTTTTGTGTATGGGCCTGGGTACTCTCTTGCACACAGACACAAATGCTGTTTAGTAAATTTCCTGTTTGGGCAAGCCAAGCTGGCTATATGGATAACCCAGCAGAACGAGGTACAGGGGTCTGGTCCTGTGAACCCATAACTGCTTTTTAAATGTAATCTTTTATCTTGTTTATGAGTAGAATATGCATGTGCAGAGATGGTTCAAGACTTTGAAGGGTTTAAGAGAATCTGGTGTGTACAGGAAGCAATCTGTGCTTATGATGGGGGAGGGGGGGGCACACGTGTTTGCATTAAGGTGCTTAAGGTGTCAGGAATGTTTATATTTGTTTTTATTTTATTTTTGTAAATGTTTCTGTTTGTTTCCTCTAATATGTACTGAGGCCTTTTGTCTCAGTCAGTATTCTGTGATTGACGTGACTGTATTAACCTTCATGCTCTGGGTGGTTGGAATAAAGGAGCATCAAAGCTCTCTCTCTCTCCCTCCCTTTCTCTCTCCCTCTCTCCCCCCTCTTTCTCTCTCTCTCCCACTCCCCCCACTCTCTCTCTCTCCTACTCCCCCCCTCTCTCCCTCTCTCTCTCTCTCCCACTCCCCTCTCTCTGTCCAACTTTGATTCAAAATCTTTTTCCAGCTTCACCTTCATGCCTGTGCTGTATGATCAGGACTATGCTGCCCTGTTTGCACGGATGACTGTGATTGCATTCAGGGCAACAGCGCCAATATTATAAAAGCAAAGGCTTTAATGAGTCATGGGTGATGTCACAGCAAGGGACTGGATCAAAGAGAGCAAGAATAAAAGGGTAACCTCAGGTAATGAGAAGATGAGGATGAGGCATAAACTACAGCTAAATTTGATAAAATTGACGCGGAGTGTTCAGCAGCAGTGTTGGTTATTTATTCGCTTGTTTGTCTATATTTTAAGCAACTACAAACAATATTGAATGATGACTTTAAAAAAATAGAAGTAACTGCGGAGGTATCAAAGTAAATTCCCATGACAACCTGCAAAGTCTAAAAGACTGCTTTGAAAATGATGAATTTCTCTGTTCCCCGCTTTTACATAAGACAGTGTTCTCTCCTCATCCATGTAAACAAAGACAGATATATTTACAGGACGTCATGCAGATTTCTCTGGACAAAGTTGTGTTGTGAGCTATGACAACCAGCAGTGCCATGCTGTTAAGTCCTGATGTTTTTTTAAGTCACAACACACAAGATGTTACTGTCATCAGTGCCAATGTCATATTCAAATATACATCAGTGTTACTGTTTCAATGCCCATAGAGATTTTGGTTGTGGTGTGGCTGTTTTGGACACAGATTTATCGACAGGAAGCATGAGGAAGTGCAGAGTCCAAGAGCCAACATGGAGGATAATGAAGAGCCAACATGGAGGATAACCAACATGTACATATCTACTTACTCAAGAGAGGACTGTAAGACAACAATTGGAAATGAATGGAACAAAAGACAGCTTAAGACTTCAAATACATTTTATTTTTGTTATCAAGCCACACATCAACTGATTTTCTTGTTTGTAGTTCCTCTGTGTTTCGCTCACTTATTTTCTTCTTTTTTGTCTGCCGAGTGAACTGTGCGTGGAGAAAAAAAGAGAGAGACGGGGCTGCTCGTTTAAAAAGGGAGAGAGAGAGAGAATTCCACTGTGTGATTATTCAGCACGGCCCACAGCCCCCGCTCCATCACGCCCAGCCGAAGACGGATGCTCGGTGTCGAGCCGCGCGCCGCCAGTGCTAACGCGACCCGCTAGCATCTCACCCGCAGCCGGAGCACCGCTTAACCCTGCTACACTTTCACGCCGACAGGTTTTTCTCTCTGCTCATTTCGCCTCGTGTGTGCGGACAGGAGGTCTGGGGGTCAGCTCTATGTTATAGAGCTGAGCGAGAGCGGCAAGCTAGCAACGTGTGCGCTCGGCCACAAAGCCGGCATTCGCCGATTGGTCAAATGCAATATTCCTGAGAATACATACAGGTAGCCAGTATTACATATGAAATCCATACATGCAACCTATATTACATATGAAATACATACACGCAGCCCATATTACATATGAATTACATACGTGTAGCCCTTATTACATATGAAATACATACATGTAGCCCATATTCCATATGAAATGCATACGTGTAGCCCATATTACATATGAAATGCCTATGTGTAGCTCATATTAAATATGAATTACACACATGCAGCCCATATTACATATGAGTAACGCACATACAGTCCATATTACATATGAATAACCCACATGTAGCCAATATTACATATGAATAACAAACATGCAGCCCATATTACATATGAATAACGCACATACAGTCCATATTACATATGAATAACCCACATGCAGCCCATATTACATATGAATAACACACATGCAGCCCATATTACATATGAATAACCCACATGCAGCCCATATTACATATGAATAACGCACATGCAGTCCATATTACATATGAATAACCCACATGCAGCCCATATTACATATGAATAACACACATGCAGCCCATATTACATATGAATAACCCACATGCAGCCCATATTACATATGAATAACACACATGCAGCTCATATTACATATGAATAACCCACATGCAGCCCATATTACATATGAATAACACACTTGCACGTGCAGCCCATGCCCACCGGACCCTGGCGCTGAGCCTTACCTCGGACTTCCAGCTTGCACTCCACCTCGTCCTGGCCCAGGTCGTTGATGGCCCGGCAGGCGTACATGCCGCCGTCGAACAGGCTGGGCTTGCGGATGTTGAGGGTCAGCACCCCTTGGTTGTTCTGCATGAGGTACTTGGGGTCGTCCCCATAACCATCTTGTTCTTCAACCAGACGATCTTGGGCTGAGAGAGCGAGAGAGAGACAGAGAGAGAGAGGGGGCGGGGGGAGGAGAGACGGAGAGACAGCACGGGAGAGAGTATCAGGCATTAATGACGGACCTATTTGGAAACAATTCTTAGAAAATCTGTACTGTGAGATCAGTCAAAAAAACACACCATACCGTTATTAAAGAAAGCCTAAATAAATTGGAATCAACCATATAGGATAACCAAAAGCCACTTAGTAAACCTATCACCTACAAAGAACCGATCGAAAAGTTCCAGTCTCTAAAAAGCAGTAATCTGGGGAAGGCATTCCATAGTATCCTAAATTCAAGAACCGTAACCTTCCTTAACGAGCACAATGTCCTGACTAAAAGTCAAACTGGATTTCTCCCAAATCATCGCTCCCTCACCGATTATATTTACACCCAACACACCCTAATGAACACATCCACCAAAAAAGCAAAAAAAAATATTTGCACGCTTCACTGATTTCCAGATAACATTTGATTCGATTTGCCGCAAGGGATTACATTACAAAATTCTTCAAAGTGGTGCAAGGGGTAAAGATTCTGAGGTAATTAAAACAATTTACTCGGAAAATAAATGCAAAGTGAAAACTGGCAAGCGAAGAACAAAGTTCTTCACAGCAAAGCAGGGAGAGTGAGTGAGTGAGTCTAACACTTCAGCGTGTGCGGTAATGAGTTAGCGGTGCGGTTGGAACAGTCTCCAGCCCCGGGCTTTCTCCTACACGGCACGAAAATAAAATTCTTATTCTACACCGGTTACCTGGCTCTGCTGTCGCTCGCTGAAGAAGGGTTACAGCAGAACCTAACTCTGCTGGAGGATTTCTGTCAGAACTGGGCACAGACAGTAAATTTTAAAAAAAGACAAAAGTAATGATCTTCCAAAAAAAAAAAAAAAAAAAAGCCAGATGTCAGGAAATAAGGTTCCAGTTTTTTCAAGGCAACCCCGCCCTAGAACACATATTAAATGA
Source organism: Anguilla japonica (assembly GCA_025169545.1). Lineage (NCBI taxonomy): Eukaryota > Metazoa > Chordata > Actinopteri > Anguilliformes > Anguillidae > Anguilla > Anguilla japonica. The sequence continues at coordinate 9,658,169 of CM045899.1, forward strand.
CACCTACCTCGGTCTTACAATGACAGGGAACTTTTCCAAGGCAGTGAATGCATTAAAAGAAAAAGCTTTAAGAGCCCTCTATGCTATAAAAATAGAACTTATATATATATACCAATAAAATCTGGTTAAAAATCTTTGATTGTGTTATTCAGCGTATTGCGCTGTATGGAAGTGAGGTATGGGGTCCACTCAGCCAGCAGAGCTATTCTAAATGGGACAAACATCCAAGAAAAGCTGCAAATCCAACTAGGAGAAGGGCCAACAGCTCCAACAGCTCTTTACGTGGCTGACCATCAAAAAAAAATATGAATTTGAAATATTTGTTCACTTATTAATAATTTATTATTATTATTATTATTATTATTATTATTATTATTATTATTATTATTATTATTAGTAGTAGTAGTAGTAGTAGTAGTAGTAGTAGTAGTAGTAGTAGTATTATAGTGGTTATTGTTGTTGTTACCACATTTAAACATAGAAACTATTCTGATTAATTTGCATTCATGCTCTGTTGTATTTCTGTACTTCTGTATGTACACATCGGCAATATTTACAAGTGTATTTCAGCCGAATGAAGCATTTTTGAATTTGAAAGAGGACAGAGAGAGAGAGAGAGAGAGAGAGAGAGAGAGAGAGAGAGAGAGAGAGAGAGAGAGAGAGAGAGAGAATGAGACAGAGAGAGAGAGAGAGAATGAGGCAGAGAGAGAGAGAGAGAGAGAGAGAATGAGACGAAGACAGGATGCAGATCAAAATCTCACCTCACACACAACAGTACTCTCCTCTCTCACATTCTGTTTGTATCAGCGCACGTCGGCGAGATCAGTCGCCGCTCTGATCTTGCGCAGCTGGCAGCCCCCACAGGGCAACGCACACATTCAAACTCCAGGTTCATATTCATAACCGCAAAGTGACGGTATCCTTATATGCTTTACATGTGACAGCATGATATATCACTCATCATCCTTGATTAACCTTTGTGTTGACTACTTGCTTAATTATTCTTGATTCATTGGTTAGTTTTGTGATAATATGATGATCTTTATGTCAGCAACACACATGCAGCTTGCCAGTGTATGAATCATGTCTGCATGTTTTGCCGGGTTCCTGTTTCCCCATTACAGGCATTCACAGGGATCATTTGAGTTTCCCAATCTGTGCTTCTTAATCCTGTATAAATGTGGCCAGAGAGGGGACTTAAATTTGGTTATCCATACAAAGTACAGAAGAAGATGGACCACATTTCCACACATGCCACACACACACGCATGCGCACACACACATACACACACACATGCACACACACCCACACACGCACACTCTCACACACACACAAACACGCACACACACACACACACACACACACACACACACACACGCGGACCCACCTTGGGAAATCCGCGCACGGAGCAGCTGATGGCAGTGGTGTAGCCTGCAATGACGGTCCTGTCCACCAGGGGCTGCGTGAACTTGGGGGAGTGGCTCAGGTCCTGCTCCTTGAAGGCAGCCTGTTTGTGCACCAGGCCTGAAAGGGGCGGGGAACGGGGGGGGCCGTGAGACGCCGTGGCGGGTGTAACCGCGGAAACGGTGGGCGTAACCGCGGAAAAAGCAGGCGTAACCGCGGAAACGGCGGCGCGGCAGGAGCGGCGGGCGGGCGGGCGAGGACGCGTACCTGTCTTGACGATGATGGCCGTGTTCTTGCTGAAGCCTGCCGATTCGCTGAGGCCACAGATGTTCTCGCTGTACACGCGGAACATGTACTCGTTGCCCATGACCAGGTCGGACACAGTGCAGTGTGGCCGCCTGTTGTGCTCGTACACCATGAACCACTCCTGCGGGGGGGGGGGGGGGGTTAGGGTGGGGGGAGGGGGGCAGGGGTTGGCACACAGCGGGTGGCACAGGCTGAGACTGCATGCATTCCTGATACTAGAACTACATACAAAAACAATCCAATATTTATTTATACAGCACCTTTCAAAACAAAGTTGCTTCGCGAGTCAGAATTAAAAATAGCACTGCACAACAGGAAAGAAGGCGAAATATGAAATACTTCAATATATACATACAGTCTTTTGCCTGTTTTAAATTATTGCTTTCATGATGGTTGCATTTGTCCCCATTATAATTTTATTATTATTATTATTATTATTAACAATTGGATTGGTCCCACAAGGGTAGGCTGGGTCCTTGATACACTGGAAAATAAGACCGTGTACACCTGTGGTTTTCAAATTGTTCTGGGTATGCTGGTTTTTGTTAATATCTCCATCGGTTAAGGTTGTTGAAAACACGTTTTAAGTTTCTAAAATAATTGTGCATTTTAACTCTTTTGAGTGCAATCAATTCAAAAAACTGTATTGTCTGTCTGAAGGGGTCATTCGTCACGCAGCGCGTTACAGAGAATTAAAGCTTTCGTCGGTCCGACTGATTAACGTGGATTATTTATTCTTCATAGCATAACGTGACCTTAAGAGGCTAACCCATCCGTCAGTAGACATTAACAGAGTAATTAAGAACAATTAACAGCTCGTTACTATTCAAAGGTTTCCGTTACGGTAGGAATGGTGGTGATGGACAACAGACTGTCCCTCTCCCAGAACATCACAGCGGTGAGTCGAACGTGCAGGTTCTTCCTGTACAACATCCGGAGAATCCGCCCCTTCCTCACCACCTACGCAACCCAGCTCCTGATTCAAGCAATGGTCCTGTCCCGCCTGGACTACTGCAACTCACTGCTGGCTGGTCTGCCAGCATCTGCCATCAGACCCCTGCAGCTCATCCAGAATGCTGCAGCGCGTCTGGTCTACAACCTCCCCAGACATTCCCATGTCACCCCCCTGCTCACTGACCTCCACTGGCTGCCTGTTATGGCTCGCATCAAATTTAAGACTTTGGTGCTTGCATACCAGGCAGCTAAGGGGTCAGCACCTGGATACATCCAGAGGATCATCAGACCCTACACACCAGCCAGACCTCTCCGTTCTGCTACTTCTGGACGCTTGGCACCTCCCCCTCTTCGTGCCTGTACTTCCCGCTCCCGTCTGCTGTCTGTCCTGGCCCCGCGCTGGTGGAATGACCTCCCCGTGGCGGTCAGAACAGCAGAGAATCTAACTACCTTCAAATGCAGACTAAAGACTCATCTCTTCAGGCTGCACCTCTCCCCACCCCTCCCTAGCCTATAGTTTAGCTCATTGTACCTAGTTAGGCTAATTCGAGCATGTTAGTTTTTTATTTGGCAGGATTGTTTGTCTACTTCTGATCAGGAAATTGTGATTTCAGTGCTAGTTTGTATTTGGCAGGGTTGTTTGTTTGCTGAACAGGTTACTCTACAGGGTTGGAGTCCTGATCTGTGGTCACTTCTGGCACTACAATCTTTATTTCGCTCTAGTATGTTTCTTTTGTACCTCCGCACCTGGAACTAATGCACTTGTTGTACGTCGCTCTGGATAAGAGCGTCTGCTAAATGCCTATAATGTAATGTAATGTAATGGAAGCGAGCGTCCGCAGTGGGTTCCCAGGGTTGAAGCCCTCGTTACACACGGTTGTTTTTTGGAGCGCTGTGTCGAATGAGTCACGCTGCTGCTCGCGCTCTACGCGCTCACTGTGTGCGCTACTCTCAACGGCACCCCTCCAGCGCATCGCGGGAATACGTTGTGAATGAAGTCAAACCCGTTTCTCAGCCAATCAGCGAGTTTCTTGACGAGGTTTGTCAGCACTGGCCAGGAATCGTCCAGCAGATGGAGGAAGCTGAGGACATTACCCAGCATGCCTCGCTCCTGGATGTGCTGGACCGCCGTGGTTCAGCCCGGCCCCCTCGTCCTCCTTCTCTCACCCGTTCACTAGCCCCTCCTCCTCCCTCCCATTCCTAGCCCCTCCTTCTCTCACCCATTCACTCCCCTCCTCCTCCCTCACTCATTCACTAGCCCCTCCTCCTCCACTCATTCACTGGCCCCTCCTCCTCTCACCCATTCACTAGCCCCTCCTCCTCTCACCCGTTCACTGGCCTTCACCGGCCAGCAGAGGGCAGTGTAGTTCCGACATATTGGCACAGGTCGGGTCCAGGAAGGAAGGGATGAATGCAGCGCACCCCAGAAGCGTCCGCGTGTAGCGCAGCTCAGAGCAGCTCGCGAGGCCCTGAGTGGGCGGCTAATCCGAGCCCACGCGCGAACCGCAAACCTTCCCGCTGCACGCGCAATAAGCAATAAGTCGCACCATTTGGTTATGAGGTCTAGACCAACAAGAACTTCCTGACCAAGAGGCCTTTCGGCACAACTGGTGCGACAACTTTAACCGTCCCACTAGAACACCGCTCTGTCCCGCAGCCCGGTCGCCGCGTTATAAAAGTGCGCTACAGGGCGCTCCGCTAGCATAACTAGCACCCGCTGTACACGTGTTGTTTTGTGTGTAGGAACGTAAGGGTGGGTAAAGATGAGGAACTCCTCCGCGGTCCGTTAGCTCCGGCAACACCGCCGTGTTTTCGAGGCCCGCTCCCCCCCCCTCGCTCACGTTGGTCTTCTTGTCGGCCTTCTGGACGGTGTAGCCGGTGATCTCGGTGTTGCCGGTGTTCCGGGGCGGCTGCCATTCCAGGGCTGCGTTGAAGCCCCAGACGTCGATTACTTTCACCGCCGTGGGCGCGCCTGGCTTCTCTGCAGTAGAGAGAGAGGGGGGGGGGGCAGAGAAAGAAAGAGAGAGGAGGGGGAAAGAGAGGGAGAGGGAGAGAGATAGGAGAGTGTGAGAGAGATGGGAGAGAGGGCGAGAGAGGGGGAGAGAGAGTGAAAGAGAGACAGAGAGAGAGAGAGAAAGGGAGAGAGTGAGAGAGATTGGAGAGGGAGAGAGACAGAGAGAGAGAAAGGGAGAGAGACAGAGAGGGAGAGCGAGAGAGGGAGAGAGAAAGCGAGCGAGAGATGGGAAGAGAGAGAGGGAGAGAGCGAGAGAGATGGGAGAAGGGGAGGGAGAGAGGGAGAGAGCGAGAGAGAGGGGAGAAGGGGAGAGAGAGAGGGAGAGAGAGCGAGAGAGAGATGGGAGAAGGGGAGGGAGAGAGGGAGAGAGCGAGAGAGAGATGGGAGAAGGGGAGGGAGAGAGGGAGAGAGCAAGAGAGATGGGAGAAGGGGAGGGAGAGAGGGAGAGAGAGGGAGAGAGAAGGGAGGGAGAGAGCGAGAGATGGGAGAAAGGAAGAGAGAGAGAGGGAGGGGGGTCAGGTCTCTGATGCCATGTGCTGCTGAACCCGTCTTTGAGTGCGCATGACGACGTGCACACTCAAACGGCAGATTGAAAGGGGCGACTGTAAGGCGCAGATCCCTCCTGTGCTTAAACTGGATATGTGAATAACTCTGTGCATGGTAAATGGTAAATGGACTGCATTTATATAGCGCTTTTATCCAAAGCGCTTTACAATTGATGCCTCTGAGCAGTTAGGGGTAGGTTCTTGCTCAAGGCACTCGTCACGCCCAGGGCGGGGTTTTGTCCGACAGCCAGATCGGACTTACTTTAGGGCAGGAAATATCCGGCTCGTCAGGATACGCAGGGAGGGCTCCGAGGGGACACGCAAAAAAAAGCCGCTAACGCCAATCTCCATCAGGGACCCCCCCGCCCGCCCGCCGGAGGACCCTCAGCCAGGGAACGTCCCCGTCGGAAACGGCGTGCAAACAGCCGGTTCCGATCAGCGCTCGCGTACGAGCGCACGTCCGCAGACCCGCGACCCCGGTCGGAGCGTCGGGGGCTTCGGTTCGCCGCGGCTCGTCGTTTTCGGTTTCGGCCGCTCGAGTTTTCTCGCGAGGCGAAGCGGAGGAGCGCCGCGGATCTGCGCCCCGAACCCCCGGCGCCCGACGCGGAAACCGCCAATCCGCTCGGCGCGAAACCTCCAGCGATTCTCCCGCCTTAGCCTCACACGTACAGTTCTCCCGCCTGCATGCCGTTTCGCTACGCTGACAGAAAAAGGGGTACTGCTGGGGCCTGTTGTTGCTCTCTGAGCTACAGTTCCTATTAATGTTCCTTCGCTGGGTCGACTTTGCACCTTAGAATACTAATCTAGGTAAATGGTACAACGGGCGTACCTTTGATTGTACTGCCCCAACGACAAGCTACTGTACCCCCATAGCTGTAATTTTTGCTGTAATTTTTCACTTTTATTTTTGCCAAAAAAACCAAATAATCTTCAGACGCGAGTTGTGTGTCATTGCTGGACATGCATAATCACTGCAAAGTGGGATATTTGATCGCTTAACGGTCCAGAAGGGCACTGAGTCAGGGCACAGAGTGAAGGCCGATTTCATACCAGCTTCTGCTCTTAATTACTGAGATTAGCCCGGTCGTTCAGGCGATCCGGTTACTACGGCTACAGGTCACGGGGCTGCAGCAGCAGGCTGTGCCCGCACACCCGGAAATGTTGTACCGTAGTCCAGCAGGCTGAAGGAGCGAAACAGCCAGTTAGAAAATGAAGAAAACCAGCCCTCCAGTAATGGAGGACCTCTGACACAAGGGAAGTCTGGGTAATGTAGTCATAAACCACACGGGAGACTCCCTGAGAGATACCAACCCACAACCAGGATGTGTATGTCGGCCTTGTCCTCCATGTTCTCGATCTTCACGCTCAGGGTGTAGATTCCGGAGTGATCCAGCTCGGCCGAGCGGATGAAGATCATGGTGTCGTGCTCGGTGGTGCGCACCCCAAACTTCTTCTCATCCATGGGCTTCCCGTCTTTGTACCAGTTCACCACGGGGCGGGGCTTCCCCTGACGGGCGAGAAGAGAAGGGGGTGGGGGGTTGAGGCGACGCCGCCCGACCTCCACGGGACGAGGCTGCACGGTCGAGGGCGTGCGCGACGGTCGTGATGGTCGCTCACCTGGAAAGGAATGACCAGGTTGACCTTCTCTCCAACTCTCCTGAGGAACTTGGTTCTCAGCTGACGAGGGAGACGGATCTTGGGGTGCTCTGAAGGAAAGAGGTGCAAAGAGAGAGAGAGAAACAATGAGTTTTTCTCATGAAACATTTTAGACATCTTTGAAAACGACCATTAAAGGCACAACAGGTTATTTGAAACAACGTCTAGTGTCCACAATGGAGAACTTTGTTAGACACAAAGCCTCATGGAGACAGCACCACCAGGGTGGGGCCAGAGTGATTCATGGGTTGATCAGTATACCTTGGTGTCCAATCACCATTTGGTTACCATCCAGGCCACATACATATGTAACAATGTATATTTGTTTACCTGCCACCCAATCAAGTGCAGGATTCCAGCTCCATTTTTATGTTCATCTAGTTAGCCTAACCTCTTGCTAAAGCTAGCTTAAGCACGTAGATGTAGAAATGCAATGTTTTGGTGCAATAACCAGCTGTGACTACAGCTGTTAAAATACGATTCTGTCTCCTGTTAATTCATACCATGTAGCACCTCTCACATTTCATTAAAGATGGGCTCAACTGTAATCTGGCATTTCCAAATAATTGCAGTCAAGTTTTTGACTCGATCCATTAACTAAGCTCTACCATGGGTACGAGTGTGTGAGTGAACGTTGTGTGCGCCCTGTTGTAGATTGGCGGCCTGTCCAGAGTGTAGTCCTGCCTCTCGCCCCAATGCATGCTGGGATAGGCTCCAGCACCCCCCGGGACCTTGACCAGGATAAGTGGGTATAGATAATAGACGGAAGGATTGCAGTGAGCGCACATTATTTACAGTCGCTGTATGTGTGTCCCCAGCTACCACGCCAACATGGGCATTTGGCACATGCACACAAGGTCTGCAATACCGCCAATTCTGGAAGCAAAAAGGAAAGGAGGAGGAGATTAAGTAACTGTCTCGATGTCGAAATATACGCCCACACCAGAGCTGTCCTATCGGGAGCAGGGAGGACGATTCCAAGAGCCCCCAAAAAATTTAGCTGAATATATAAGCTATATGAGCTACCCTCTGTGTAAACACAGACTTTTATATTATTATTTAGATAGTTTTTATAGTATTTATATTGCTTCTGTAGTATTTGTCTCCTATACTGCACCTGGCTCCAGAGTAACAGCTATTTCGCTCTCCTTTACACTTGTGCGTTGAAGAATGACGATGAACACTCTTGAATCCTGAATCTTATGGCCCTTTGGTCCCTGATCTGTGCGCTCGTGTTTGCGCTGTGAGATGAGATTCTGCTGTACGGACGTTAGCTCACCCATGATCTCGCGGCTGGTGACGGTCTGCGCTGCTAGCCGTTAGCTGCTAGCCATTAGCCACGGCGTGCCGACCCATGATCTCGTGGATGGTGACACTCTGCGCTGCTAGCCGTTAGCTGCTAGCCATTAGCCACGGCGTGCCGACCCATGATCTCGTGGATGGTGACACTCTGCGCTGCTAGCCGTTAGCTGCTAGCCGTTAGCCGCGGCGTGCTCACCCATGATCTCGCGGATGGTGACGCTCTGCGCTGCTAGCCATTAGCTGCTAGCCGTTAGCCGTTAGCTCACCCACAATCTCGCGGATGGTGACACTCTGCTGGGTGTAGGACGGGGGGCTCAGGCCGGCGATGTTGATGGTCATCACTCTGAAGAGCAGCTTCTCCCCCGTGGGCAGGCCCCTCACCGTGCAGTGGTTCTTCTCCACCGGGTCCTTGGTGCCTCTGATCCACTCCGTGCCTGGGAGAGAGAGGGAGAGGAGAGGAGGAGAGGAGGAAGAGAGGGAGAGGAGGGCGAGAGGGGGAGAGGGGGAGAGTGAGGGAGAGGAGAGAGAGAAAGGGAGAGAGGTAGAGGTGAGAGAGGGAGAGAGAGGGAAAGAGGGAGAGGGAGAGAGAGGGAGAGGTGAGGGGGAGAGAGGGAGAGAGAGGGAGAGGTGAGAGAGAGGTGGGAGAGGTGAAGGAGAGCAAGGGAGAGGTGAGTGAGGGAGAGTGAGGAGAGAAAGGGAAAAGGTGAGAGAGTGAGTGAGAGGTAAAAAAGGTGAGGGAGAGCAAGAGAGAGCGATGGAGAGGAGGGAGAGAGGGAGCATGAGGGAGAATGAGGAAGAGGTGAAGGAGAACAGAAAGAGGTGAGACAGAGTGAGGGAGAGGTGAGGGGCGGAGCAGAAGAGAACAGCCGGTTGTGGAAAGAGGGAGGAGAGTGGAGGAGAGAAGATGGAAAGGGCAAAGAGAAGAGATATGATGGAGAACAGAAAGGAGGGAGGTCAGGTTGAAGTGAATTCTTTGAGGTCAAAGAAAAAGGGACAAGGAAGCAGAGAAATATTAGAGGAATATATTAATGTTAGTAATATTCTTGCAAAAACAAAGCGCATATATTTGTCCCTATAAATGTATAATCATACAGTATGATTCTGGGCTACGATGAGGCATTGTATTATGTACATACACAAATATATAGCATGGCTGTCAGTCAATCACAAACAAGTATTACATGTATTTATGTATGTACTATGTATGTGTAGATCATGTATGTACAGTATGTATGCATGCATGTACTGTATATATGAATGTATGTATGCATTAATGCATGTATGTATGTATTAGGGTTGTGTTAAGTGTACTGTGAGCCTTCTTGACCTGCCTGCGAAGCAATTTCCCCATCTAGGACAGTAAAGGTATCGATCAATCAATTGAGGTCGGCGTACGAATGCATACCTCCTTCCACGCAGTACTCAATGATGTAGCCGTCAATGCCCCCAGCTCCTACCCTGTCTGGGGGGAGCCACTTCAGGGAGCAGGTGGTGTCCGTCACGTCCTCCACCGTGAGGCGGGTAGGCTCGCTGGTGGGGGCTGCGGGCGGGGTGGGGGGGGGGGGGGGGGGGGGTCGAGAGGGGGAGACGTGTTAGCACGTGCTACAGCTGCTGCGCCAGTCTATCTTGGTGCTGTTTTACTTGGAGAGGACTGGAGGGAGAAGGGACCGGGAGGGGGGGGGGGGGGGGGGGGTGCAGCACCCACCGATTGGCATGAAGGGTTTGGAGACGACGCTGGGCGGTGAGACGCCGATGCCGTTGACGGCGAACACCCTCATCTCGTAGAGGACGCCCTCGATCATCTTCTTGGTTTCGTAAGTCGTCGACTCGTAGATGTCGAAGTTCAGCTTCGTCCACCTGGAAGAGCCCTTCTTTTTCCTCTCCATTAGATAGCCTAGGGAAGAGAACAGCTTAGCATGAGGAACAAAACACAGACACAGTTTACAATGAGGAACAGAACAAAGACACAGCTTAGCATGAGGAACAGAACAGAGACACAGCTCAGCATGAGGAACAGAAGAGAGACAGCTTAGCATGAGGACCAGAACAGAGACACAGCTTAGCATGAGGAACAGAAGAGAGACAGCTTAGGATGAGGAACAGAACAGAGACACAGCTCAGCATGAGGACCAGAAGAGACACAGCTTAGCATGAGGAACAGAACACAGACACAGCTTAGCATGAGGAGCAGAACAGAGACACAGCTTAGCATGAGGACCAGAACAGAGACACAGCTTAGCATGAGGACCAGAAGAGACACAGCTTACTATGAGGATTAGAACAGAGACACAGCTTAGCATGAGGACCAGAACAGAGACACAGCTTAGCATGAGGAACAGAACAGAGACACAGCTTAGCATGAGGAACAGAGCACAGACACAGCTTAGCATGAGGAACAGAACAGAGACACAGCTTAGCATGAGGAACAGAATAAAGGCACAGCTTAGCATGAGGAACAGAACATACATAGTTTACAATGAGGAACAGAACAGAGATACAGCTTAGCATGAGAACAGAACAGAGACACAGCTTTCTCCAGGCATTAGATTACACAGTTTCTCTTTCTTTAGTACACTATTTCCTTATTCCAATGAGTTCCTGTCAAAACTAGACTGTAGTGATGAGGTAGCGACAGCGTGTTATCAAGAACTCACTAAGTTGAACCAGTTATAGTGGTTTTCCATAAGGATGGAAAACATGCTAGTATGCTATATCAGATGAAAAGTGATTGACAGTACATGAGAGCTCCACCCATAATGGGGTTCGAAAAGCCTCACTTCCTCATCGCTGAAGGTTTAGATGCTCAATCTGAATTCAGCCCATGTGAACAGAGAAATGGACGAGGTACCTTTAAGTGGCGCCCCCCCATCAAATTTGGGGGCTTCCCAGGTGATCGTGGCGTAGTCCTCTCCCACAGCTGTGCATTTAACTGCCTCGGGGGGGTCAGGCACATCTGCGGGGGACAGAGAGGGTGAGACGGAGCCGAGAGCAGAAACTTGGTAGATTTTCCGTCCACGAGAACAACAAACAATAGTATTTATTCTCTTTTCAATCAGACTCAATAGGATCTTTTTTCAACCATAATGCACACAAACTACACGAGACTAAGTGAGACATATTTCCTGAACAATTTATTAGTAACGCCTACATGCAAGATGGTCAAGAAAATAATCTGACGAAAATACAAATGTGATGAGTCAATTTTATTTAAAAAAATTTTTATGACACTTGTGCCATTCTACACATGCATATGTATGAAGCTTTGGCATGGCAGGGTTAGTTCAGGATATTACCCTGCCAGATTGAATAACGTAATGAATGTGTTCACCCTGTCTCAGAGAATGACATGATTTATAAATACACTGGTTAACCAACTAGCCTTTGAGGCTAACTCTAGCAAGATAATTGTTCTTGAAAACTGCTTCTTGACACCTCTTCCACATGCTCATTGAATATTCACATAAATATGAACACATTGAGGTTTTTCAGTCCCCAAACATTTCCTGGAAGTTCTTCAAGGGACTACAACTGTTCAGTAAGTACCTCAACTGACTACAACAGATACAGCTTGCCATGTGCAAACTCATGATTCCATTGTGTCATTTCCTCCATATTTGTGGTGAGGGCGGGATCGAGACGGGAAACAGGAAACAGTGTCAGAGTGAAAGCAGAGGCAGAGGCAGGCAGGGTGCCCTGAGGTTGCCAGATTGGGCACCGGCATATCGGATGCTCTGATTCAGAGTCATACATTCTGATTCGCTAACTTCCCTAAAGCTTTAAAGGCACATTAAACAGACCTGTAGCAACACTGGGTGAGGCAAGGACAAATGCCTGCTCTCCTGCAAGTAATCACCAGGCAGACAGAGCACTGAATCCATTTGTTTGAGGATTTGTCGGTGATTGCTGAATTCGCCAAACTGCGTTGGCAATGGGAAGAGAAGACTTGCATTTAATAGCAAGTCAATATAAAGGAAAAAGGATAAATCTAGACAGAATCCACAGCTTAATTCTCTGGCCAAGATTAGAGAAGGGCGGAGGGGGCGAGGAGAGGGGGGGGACAGCTGGTTGAGAACTAATTTGGGAAAGGGTGTGAGGGGAAAAGACAGGGCAGCTGCAGCAGCCTGCCAGTCAAATGAATTGGAGGGGGTCAAGACCGGCCCCCCAAGACCCAGACCCAGATATGTCCAAGACCCAGCATTACCATGCACTGAGATGACCGAGACTGAGGTGGTGAATCTTCCGAAAAGGCAATGTTATGGCACAGATCAGTCACGTGGAAGCAGACGACAAGGCTAACCACAATGTCAGGGTTCCTATTTCAGTCTCTTGAGAACACCGAATGTGAGCAAGGCCCGTATTGGTAACAACACATTTAATTTTATAGGAATGGGGAGAGAGGGGCAATAGGGGCATACTCATCTTGCCCTGAAATCATAACCCTGACCCGGTCTGAGACGCGGTGTCGAGACCGACGTCCAGCCCCGGGTCAGGCTGACACGTTTTGTCGGGAGGTCTCGAGACCTCAGGACGGAGACCCCAAACCCCGGTACGCACCCACGATCCTGATGGTCAGCCGAGCCTTGTCCTCTCCGGCCGGGTTGGTGACGGTGATGCTGTACTGCCCTTCGTCGGACCGCTCCGCGCCCTCAATCACGAAACTGCTCAGCGTCTTCCTGGTCTCCACTCGGACCCGCCCCTCCGCCTCCGAGACCACCTGAGGGAAGACGGTAAAGCTCGACGTGCCGCTCGACAAATTTCTCGCGCTTTCTAGATTACCTAGAGTACCTTGGTTACCTCATGCCCAGGCTCTGTCAGCAGAATCGGAGTGAAAATCAGTTGAAGATAAATCTTGCACCGATATCAGGAAATGCTTTTTTTTTAACCATACATAGACTTGTCAAAAGCTGTGGTAAAAAAACTGAGGTTTAAATAAACGAAGCAGATGCTCTTATACAGAGTCATTTACAGGACACTGCTATACAGTGCCCTTCAAAGTGATTGGCATGCTTTATAAAAATGAACAAGAAAAGCTACATAAAATACAGTTAACATGCTACATTGTATATTCAAAAATGTTTAAAAATTGTATTCTTTCACACTAATACAATTTATCAGAGAAAAAACATTTCTAACAAGAAATAATTAAATTTCCCCAAAATATCGATGTCAATAGCCACCCATATTTTTGGGAAAGACACGATTGGGCCTTGGACGGTAGCCAAGTCTGGGAAAGGCGGAGCTATCTCACAGTGTCTCCCTTCATCCAGCAGACAGTGGGGGCGGGCTCTCCGGTGATCTCCACATCCAGGCGGAGCTTGTTGCCGGCGACGACCGTAATGGTGTTGTGGGAGCCCACGCCACTGGTGTCCAGGTAGATCTTGGGGGGTTCTGAGGCGAGTAGGGAGGGGGGTGGCGGGGGGAGTTTACGACCGGAGAATAGAGAGATTAAGATTCAAGGGGGTGACCGATTGGGTGCACATATAATGATGCAATTTACTGTATGAAAACAATAATTTCTCAAGGGTACAGGACACAGTGAACAAACTTACCTTGGCGAGGCACATAGTCAATCTTAATTTCTGAGAGAGGGAGAGAAAAAGACAGAGAGGTTAGTATAAACCAGTGATGATGTAAAAAAGGGCAATGGCCACTTCACTTTACAACCCCCCCCCCCCCCCAAAACCAACTTATTTATTCAGCAAGTCTGAGCCAAGCACTGAAAATAACCCATCATTACAAAGCACAGTAAAAGATGTTCAATGAATTCTGCTATTTTAAGATATCAGTTAAAACAGTGACGAGTCTGTTGACAGTCACATTTGCTAGAATTACCAGAGGAACAGAAAGCACACCAAATTCAAATTTGATCAGTTAAGGTCACAGCTTTGATGTTGATTTGAAGAGGCTAAGGCAAGCCAGGTTGCTAAGTACGTAACTTTATCTTGCTAAACAACTAAATGACCTTTTTGGGCTAGCTAACATTAGCTTGGTAATCTTATCATAATGAAATCTAGTTGGACACCCTTCAATTTGTGCACTGACTAACCACTGCTATGTGGTTGGCGATAACCTGTTAGCTAGCTGGTTGCACGTGGTGATGGGCGATAATCCAGTCTTCATGCACGTGGTATTAATGCAAGACTGAACCCGGGTGTGGCAACTAGTCAGTAGGTCTGTCCCTTATTGCATCCTAACAGCTGTCTAGTACTGCCAGGTTAATGTAAGACTTACTTAGTTACAACAGAGTTTGGCATTACTGTATATCCACACCCTGTGAGACAAGATAGACCTCAAGGTATTCGGTGGGTGAGTTGGTGTAACAGAGACACTCCAAACATGTCTCCAGTATATTGACGTGACATAGCGTTTCCTTAAAAAAAAAAAAAAAAAAACGAATTCTTTTTTCCATGCTTGGAACCCTCAGCACTGTAATGACCCCAGTGAATTTGGTATGACCCACACCACGGAGTGCAGTGCTTACGGATTATTAACTCCCTGATGAACTCAGTAGCTCATCTTCCTCCTTTTTGCCACTCAGATAATATTGTTTGGGAATACCGTGCCCGGATTTGGCCGTCGATATCTCACGGCTTTGAGAGAATTCTGGACGGCGCGCGCTTCTCCGTCTCACCCAGGAAGTTGAGCTTGGCGGACAGGGACAGCGCGTATCCGTCCGGGACGAAGGTGTAGTCGCCGGCGTCTTGCGGCCTCACGTTGTCGATCGTCAGCTTGTGAAACCTGAGGAGAGAGGGTAAGGTCTGCGAGAGTCCTTCCTCCCGGAGGAGCGTAAGGGGCTCCTCGTGGCTCCTCCTCCCGGCTGTCTCACCTCCCGACGTGGGTCATCTTGATGCGTTCGCTGGGCTTGACCTCCACCCCGTCCTTGTACCACTTCCCTGTCACCTTATCGTCCGAGACCTCGCACTTGAACATGGCCTGCTCCTCCGCCTTCACGGTGAGGTCAGCGATGCTCTGGAGCACCTCCAGCTGTTTGTCTGAGGGGGGGGGGGAGAAGCAGTGAGATTTTTTTTTTTCATTTTTTCTATTTAACCTTTATTTACCCAGGGTAGGTTCGCTGAGCACAGATGCTCTTTTGCAACAAATTTTGACCTGAAATGCGCTGGAGCCTATCCCAGCATGCATTGGGAAAAGGCAGGAATGCACCCTGGACAGATCACCTGGCCATCGCGACCTGTCCAGTGTGTAATTCCTACATTCCCTTCATTTATATTTTATAAGTTCTCGTAGTGTTAGAGACATTTAACCATTATTCTGTGACAGTTGTATTTTATATTATTTTATGATGATTAAAAACTACTTTAGCAATTCAATTTACATCATTAACTCACTGATGCTATTCATCAATTTATATACAGGGAGAGGGACAGAGAGCCAGAGGCAGAGAAACAGAGACAGAGAGCAAAGTTATGAAATCTGAAAGGAAAATGAGGACAATAATGATACATATGCATGTATATGTACTACGTATCTTATTGAATATCATTTTTGTTTTTCTCCCCATATTTCCATATGATTTGGTTATATATATAAAATTTCAGAGGAAATAATGCACTTTTAAACTCAAATTTGCAATAGAGAAAGGGAGAAAGAGAGAGAGAGAAGGGGGAGAGAGAGAGGGAGATAGGGAAGGAGAGAGAGAGTGAGAGAGAGAGAGAGAGAAATAAAGCAAATTGAATTGAGAAAGAGAGAGAGGGAGAGACAGAGATGGAAAGGGAGAGTTAGAGAAAGAGTGAGAGAGAGACAGAATGAGGAGAATGAGTTACCACACTGTCGTTTTCATTGTTTTCATTACCACAATGTTGTTTGTATTTCATGTTGTTTGTATTCCTATTCCTATTCCTGTTTCTGTGTGTACGCTTTGGCAATATCTACAAATGTATTTCATGCCAATAAAGCATTTTGAATTTGAAAATGAATTTGACAGAGAGAGAGAGAGAGAGAGAGAGAGAGAGAGAGAGGTCTGGGGTCCACTCAGTCAGCAAGACTACACTGCATGGGACAAGAATCCAATTGAAACCCTACATACTGAATTCTGCAGAAATATCTTGCAAATACAAAGAAAACATCTAACAACGCATGTAGGGCAGAATTAGGCCGATTCCCATTGGTAATAAATATACAAAAAAGAGCTCTAAATTCTGGATACATCTCAAATCAAGTCCCAATGACACGTTACAATCTAAAGCGCTAAAATCCCAAGAACTGAACCCAGAAACTCTCTCCTTGCAAGCCTGCCAGCTTGTGCCATACAGCCACTACAGATGATTCAGAATGCCGCTGCCCGACTCATCTACAACCTTCCTACTCCCAAATTCTCCCACGTCACTCCTCTGCTGCGATCACTCCACTGGCTACCGGTCACTGTGAGGATCCGGTCCAAAGCCCTGACCCTTGCCTACACTGCAGTCAATAGGACAGCCCCCATCTACTTGCAGGACATGATTCGATCCTATGTGCCTGCTTGACCACTCCGCTCTGCGGCAGCAGGGCAACTTGTAACTCCTCCCATCTGACCCAAGGGATCACAGAGCTTCTCCACCCTAGCTCCCCAGTGGTGGAATGAACTCCCCGCCTCTCTCCGAACCTCCCTCTCACTACCCATCTTCCGCCGTGGCCTGAAGACTCATCTCTTCAGACTATACCTAGACTAACTACCACCACGCTGTATATTTCACTCTAAATCCACCCCCTCCCCTTTTTTTAAACACTTGTTACATGTTGCCCCATCCCAACACTTTTGGTAATTTGTATTTGTCCTAATACTGTAGCTCATTCTTCTGCCTAGTTGGTTTGGCAGAGGTTAGGTCAGAATAGTGTTCATTGTGTGAACTAAACTGTGTTCTTGGCTAGAAATAGCTGTACAAAATAAGTATTTTATCTTATTGAACCTGTGTTTAGCAGTTGTCTATGACCATGAAATGCACTTTTTGTACATCGCTTTGGATAAAAGCGTCTGCCAAATAAATGTAATGTAATGTCTCAGCTTGCCATAAGCTGAGACATTACATTACACTGAGGGACACTGAGTGACCATCCTACATAATTATATTTATTTATTTATTTATTTATTTATTTATTTATTTATTTATTTATTTATTTATTTATTATTATTATTATTATTATTATTATTATTATTATTATTTTCTTTAAATGCTTGTGCCGTTTGAACATTAATATTGTTATTGTTCTGTTTTTTTTATTTTTATAGAATGTTCATTGTTATTAGTATTCCACTGTAAATATGTATTTTGAATTGATTTATGATGCTTTGGCAATATGTACATATGTATTTCCTGCCAATGAAGCAATTTGAATTTGAATTTGAATTTGAGAGAGAGAGAGAGAGAGAGAGAGAGAAAGGGAGAGAGGAAGGGAGGGAAGGAGAGAGAGAGAGAGAGAGAGAGAGACAGAGAAGAACTCATAACAAAGTGATGTGCCCGGTCAGAGTTGAAGTCAGAGCTAGACAGGAAGGTGTTAATAATCTGTATGAAGTATGAGGAGCATATTAGCAGACATTCATATAGAAATGTGCGATAACATCACAGAATTTTACACTCCGCGCACAACTAAGAGCCTGCTTAGATCTTCAGATAAGCCTGAGTAGTAATAGACCTTTACTGCGAAAATGAGATTTTCTCTGTAAAAGTTGTAAGCTCCTCTGATCTCTTCAGGAAAATTGTTCCCAGGCCCGAGCCTCGCTTTTAAAAACTCATTCCTAATTGACTGCTACACCCTTTTCACCGTTTTCGCTAATTCAAAGCCATTCTGCCATGTTTTCACGCTTTTAATTTGTCTGAAGTATTGTGCGGCCCTGTCCTTGCTTCGTTTCACCTCACGCTGTTTTTCTTACATTGCTATTCGTGTTCTTTTAAAAGGATTATTCACCTTCTGGGTTTAAAAAAAAAAAAAATCATTTCAGATTTAGAGTATGTCCTGAATTGGCCCAGACAGGTTTTGAGTGGGCTAAAGGATATTTAGATATATGCAGGAGTTTGTAACTCCCTCGTAGTTCCCTCTGTGATTTCCGAGTCTCTGTGTGTGGCCTCCCATAACCCCCGAAGCCTTCTATTCCCGCTGCTACTGTTCCACACAGTGACCTGCAGTAACCTTTCAGCAGCAGACCAGTGGCCGCATTAATGTGTCGACAGAGCAGGTGAGTATCTGCAGTCTATCCAGATGCCTTGCTGCTGGCGGATTCCATGTGGTAGAGTGGCTCTCTTGGCCTTGAATAGCCAACCCCTGGAAGGCTTTGGAAAAATAGCGATGTCTTGACAGCGTCCAAAAAGCGAACCATCCCTTTAACCTCTTGTGCACTTTTAGCTGCACATGTAGAAAAATGTGGCTTGATAGAACATTATTAAAGCTTTTGGTTGTTAAAGGGTAGAATATGAAATGGTACCTTCCACTTCCAGTTCAGCCTTGGACTGTCCCCCATTGGTGTAGACGTAGTACATTCCGATGTCCTCCTTTTCCGCCTCGTTGATGATCAGCCAGTGCTTCTTGCCGTCCTTCTTGAAGCGGTACTTCCCGTCTCTCGTCAGCTCAACGCCGTCCTTCATCCTAAGCAACGGGAGGGAGAGAAAGAGACAGAGAGCGAGAGAAAGAGAGAGACAGACAGAGAGACCGAGAGAGAGAGAGAGAGAGAGAGAGAGAGAGACAGAGAGCGAGAGAGAGAGAGAGACAGAAAGCAAGAGAGAGAGAGAGAGAGGGAGAGAGAGAGACAGAGAGACAGAGAGAGAGAGAGAGAGAGAGGGAGAGAGAGAGACAGAGAGCGAGAGAGAGAGAGAGAGACAGAAAGCAAGAGAGAGAGAGACAGCAAGGGAAAGCGAGACAGAGCGAGAGTGGGACAGAGAGAGAGAGAGGGAGCGAGAGAAAGAGGAGAAACGAGGGATTTGTGACGTCCGAAGACTGACGTAACAAGATGCGTTGTCTGTGGAAATTCGCCGGGTGTCAGGGGCGTTCTCGCGGCTGGGCGGATGGCGGGAATACTCAGAGGCTGTCGAGCTTACCATATGACGTTGGCGCCCTCCTCGGACACCTCCACCTCAAACTCCACCCTGTCTCCGACCACCACGTGCATGTCGTCCAGGAGCTTGGTAACGGTGACGGGGGGCTCTGGGGAGGGGTGGGGGGGTGGAAGCATCAGAGACAGGGGTTTGGGAACTCACTTATTATGCTTCATCAACACAATTTTAAATCAAATGGAGCCTTGGTGGGATAATCAAAATTTGAGAGGGACGATCATTTTTTTGCCAAACTTTTTCTCCTGTTTTTCGCCCAATTTGGAGATCGCCCAATCAAGCTTTATCAGTGCTCGCTGCCGCAACCTCCGTGACCATGAGGAGACAGGCACGTAATGCCGCTCGTCATCATGCCGTAATTTGCGAGCGACGCTCACACAGGCACGAGGTGGAGGAAGACGTTACATGCGCTGACTTGCGGGGGCCCGGTCGACCAGCAGGGGTCACTCACGCGCGACGAGACGCTACGGTCCCGGCCGAATGCGACCCGCCCAACTGTGGGCAACGGGACAGCCAACTGGGGGAACCAGACCGGAGTACTGGGCCAATTGAACACGCTAAAACAGCGCCTTAACGGGACGAGCCGCCCAGAGGCTCCCTCTGAGCGTCAGTCGCTAAGCGTGCTGTGGGTGACAGCGTTGCGACTGATACTGTCACCGTGACCGCTAAAAAAAAAAAAAAGGCGGAGGGAAGCGTTCCGAAACAGAAGGAGGGTCGTACCCTTGACGAAGACCTCCGTGAAGCTCTTGTCCTCGCCGATCACGCACTCGTAGGCCGCATCGTCCGCCAGGGTGCACCTGTTGATCGTCAGGGTCCTCTTGTTCCCCTGAGCCTCAAACAGGTACCTGACGGGACAGAGCGAGATCACGTTTGGTGAGATTCTGGAGAGGGATGGAGGTGAAGATTAGCATATAGCCAGTGGAGGGGTCGGGGGCTACGTATGGGAAATGTGACCTACTACTCGCCGACTGGGAACTGTAGTCCCCCTGATAGAAGTGGCTTTTTTTGGCCAAGCATTCGGGCCCAAAAAAAAGGGACCGGAATGCTTGTCTGTAAGCTAACAAGCCTCAGGTGGCCACTTGAAAATACAAGGCTGGGTAAACAGATAAGATGAGAAATATCAGCTAGGGAAGTGGTCCAGGAGAAGGAAATAAATAAGGGCAGTGTCATGTTTATGGGCCAGAGCCCAGTCCCTCAGCAGCCCTGCTCTGACCTGCTGCGTGTGGCTGGAAGTTGTCTCCCACAGCCCCGCTGTTCCAGCCCTTTGACCTTAGTCACGTGATCCTTTGCTGCGGATGGACCCCCAGTGTGAGCGCTACACTTGGCTGCCCAAGCAGCTCTGCTCGGCTGGCCCTGAGTTACAGCACTGAACACCACTGTCTCACACACCAGCACTCTCCTGAACGAACTCCCCTGAACACCACTGCCTCACACACCAACACTCTCCTGTACAAACCCCACTGAACACCACTGCCTCACACCAACACTCTCTGGTACAACCTCTCCTCTTACTGCAGTTCTCATTAGGACTGTGCTCATTCTTACAGCCCTAAACACACACACACACACGTACACACACACACACATACGTACAGTACACAGACACACACACACACACACACACACACACACATTCTAAGCCTCTCACACAGAGCACCGCTCCCAGTCCCAGCCTTACTTGGCGGAGGGTTTGATCTCCTGTCCGTTTTTCAGCCATTTTATTGGAGCGTTGAGGTCGGCCACCTCCACGCTCATCTGGATCCTCCTGCCCTTGTCCACGGTGTAGGCCGACTCCAGCTTCTTCAGGAAGGCTGAAATCAACAGAGCGTCACAGCTGCACATACTGACTCAGGGCTCGTCAACCGTGGACCTGGCACACCACGCGCCCTGGCTTCTGTTTTCAGTACAAAATTCCAACTGAAGTAATTAGGTCAGGTGAGTCACCTGCTGTTAATTTCCCCCCTCTTACCTGCCTATCATTCATGCAACCAATCACAATTCACAATGGATATTACTGTATTAGGGTCTTGAAATACTCACTCTCTCCTCATTTAAAACTTCATTACCCATACTACCTTTCTTTATGTATATACTTGTGTTTACTGAGTGACACCTGATGAAGTTGGTTAAAGGGAAGAAAGTATGCGTGCCTTCACAGTAATCTGTTCAGTTCTGCAACAGTACGGAGAAAGAGCTGGGACAAAAAAGGGATTTAAGTTGAAAAACTCACACTTGTGAATGAAAAATGGTTTCTTTGGGGAGGGCACTTGTGAGGATGGGAGCTGCACTCAGCTGAACCTGAGCAAATGCATGACGCTCTGACCCTGCAAACCCCATGTGCTCTTTACACCACCTACACTTACACCTACACCCTCCTATTCATTCACATATGCTACGGTTACACCCCTGCCACACCCACACATTCGCACCTTCATATCCATCTGCACCCAGGTCCACACCCCTAACTCTCTGATCTACTTATCTGTGTCTCTTCCCGAGCTATGCCTACGCCCCGGCCGACGCTCACATCCGCGTCCACGCCCGCGCCCGCCCTAACACCCACGCCCGTGCCGAGGCCCGCGCCTCACCGTCGCACTTTTTGGGCTCCGCCCTCATCTTTTTCAGCCGTTTGAGCATGCCCCTCAGGTCCGTGATGCCGTACTGGAAGGCGATCTTCTCGTAGTCGCAGGGCTTGGCACTCTTCAGGATCTCCCACACGTCCACTTCCTCCTTCGGCTCCTCCACCTTCACCTCCCTGGAACAGATCAATAATCACACGTTAATTACACGTTAATTACATGTAAATTGCAGATAAACTGCGTGTTAATTACATGTTAATTAATATGTAAGGGTGTCATACTTGTGTTTATTAACAACTGTCAGGGCTTGAAAATGAAAAGGAAAACCAAAAACAAAAGGCATTTTTTGCAGGAACAAAAATGAAAACCGAAACAAAAAACAAGAAAAGATTCTGACAGCAACACCCTTTTAAAAATATAAGGTCGAACCGTGAGTACATTAATGCATTTTGAAGACAGATTTCCTTCGTCAGAACGTGAAAAAATCAACATTACTGTTCACGGACAAAGTCACCTGCTGGACGTGACTTATGCAGTTTATAAAGTCAGTCCCGTGTTTGACCTCTGTAGCTCCTGCTACCCTACACCATGTAAATTCTTGGAGTTCAGCAGCTTATTTGCTGTGAGCGATTTTGACAGTTTCGTCCCTTCTGACGGAGCCTCCCCCCTTAATTTCCCTGCATCAAAGAGCAGCTCCGATGTAGTTATTTTTTCACGGTGCTGTACTGCATTTACCCCGCCAAGTTATTCAGCGCCAGCGCGGTGTGATATTGTCTGCCTGCCGCGTTTTTCCTCCTCCCCAGAATGCATTTCTTTTTCCAAACCGGGGGAGGGTGGTGACGGGGGGGGCGGGCCTTCATGTAGGCAGTCGTAATTGAAACAGTCGAAGGCCAAGTGAACTTTAGAGATCAACTGCTACACAACTAAAAAAAAAAAAAAAACTCTTCACTTTTCCCACGTTTATTGTTATTTTCAGAAACATGGTCACAAAGATGAAGTTTTGAGCCAGGCTATTAGGCTGGTTTCAGTGTTTGGGAGGTGGGCGTAAAGGGACGAAATTAACAGGTTTTTATTTCGTTTTAACTGAATGATTATCCTCCTTATTGTGATTATTGTAATTATTATTGTTTGGTTATGTCAATTATTTCTGGGCATATTGTGTCGTAATTCATTTTTAATGTAATGCCTTTTTGTAAAGCTTTGGCAACGCATGTGAGCAAGAAAGTCAAATCTTTCAGGAATCCGTAGCCATCAAAAGCCAATAGCGCAGAACGAAAAGGATGAACTTGCTTTGTCATTCGGGTTACCGAGCCTCAAGGGGGGAAAGGGGGGGGGGGGGGGGGGCGTGGGCAGGCGGAGAGGAGGGAGAGGGAGAGACAAAAGCAAACAAGCGACATGTCAACAGCCAGCCGATTGTGCTCATCCCACAGCGACCACGCGCGTTCATTAGCACACCCCCCTACAGTACAGCTAGAGAGCGCGCGTTCATTAGCACGGCCCCCTACAGTACAGCTAGAGAGCGCGCGTTCATTAGCACACCCCCCTACAGTACAGCTAGAGAGCGCGTGTTCATTAGCACACCCCCCTACAGTACAGCTAGAGAGCGCGTGTTCATTAGCACACCCCCCCTACAGTACAGCTAGAGAGCGCGCGTTCATTAGCACACCCCCCTACAGTACAGCTAGAGAGCGCGCGTTCATTAGCGCACCCCCCTACAGTACAGCTAGAGAGCGTGCGTTCATTAGCGCACCCCCCTACAGTACAGCTAGAGAGCGCGCGTTCATTAGCACACCCCCCTACAGTACAGCTAGAGAGCGCGCGTTCATTAGCACGGCCCCCTACAGTACAGCTAGAGAGCGCGCGTTCATTAGCACACCCCCCCCCTACAGTACAGCTAGAGAGCGCGCGTTCATTAGCACACCCCCCCCCTACAGTACAGCTAGAGAGCGCGCGTTCATTAGCACGGCCCCCTACAGTACAGCTAGAGAGCGCGCGTTCATTAGCGCCCCCCCTACAGTACAGCTAGAGAGCGCGCGTTCATTAGCACGGCCCCCTACAGTACAGCTAGAGAGCGCACGTTCATTAGCGCACCCCCCTACAGTACAGCTAGAGAGCGCGCGTTCATTAGCACACCCCCCCTACAGTACAGCTAGAGAGCGCGCGTTCATTAGCGCACGGCCCCCTACAGTACAGCTAGAGAGCGCGCGTTCATTAGCACACCCCCCTACAGTACAGCTAGAGAGCGCGCGTTCATTAGCACGCCCCCTACAGTACAGCTAGAGAGCGCGCGTTCATTAGCACGCCCCCCTACAGTACAGCTAGAGAGCGCGCGTTCATTAGCACGGCCCCCTACAGTACAGCTAGAGAGCGCGCGTTCATTAGCACACCCCCCTACAGTACAGCTAGAGAGCGCGCGTTCATTAGCACACCCCCCTACAGTACAGCTAGAGAACCCCCCCTACAGTACAGCTAGAGAGCGCGTGTTCATTAGCACACCCCCCTACAGTACAGCTAGAGAGCGCGCGTTCATTAGCACACCCCCCTACAGTACAGCTAGAGAGCGCGTGTTCATTAGCACACCCCCCTACAGTACAGCTAGAGAGCGCGTGTTCATTAGCACACCCCCTACAGTAGGAGGAGGGGATGGTGGCAGGAAGGGGGAGTGCCGATTTGAGAAAGCACCCCCGGGTTCTGCTGTTTCCTATTCGGGGTGAGTGGCACCGGTGACATTTGATGAGGCGTCTGAGAGCCGATCGATACAGCAATATGAGCGAAGGATCTGTGAGCACAGACCAGAGCAGAGGAGGATCTGGTGCGTTCTCAGAGACAGAGAGGGGATGGGTGGCACTGTGGGCAGAAGGGGAGGAGTGATGTGGAACTCTCACCTTTTCTTCAGTAAAGCGCTGAAGTCCAGGTCACCTGCATCCTCACCTGCATCTCCCCTACCAGAGGAACCAGAGGGAGTTAATACATTACACACCGCACACGCGCATACACACCGCACACACACACACACACACACACACCGCACACGCGCATACACACACACACACACACACCATACACGCGCATACACACCGCACACGCGCATACACACACACACACCACACACGCGCATACACACACACACACACACACACACCATACACGCACACGCACACGCGCACCTATACACACACGCACACACATGCACACGCACACACCATACACGCACACACACACACACACGCACACGCGTGCACACGCGCACACCATACACGCACACACACACGCACACGCGTGCACAAGCACACACGCACACTCACACACTCACACGCGTGCACACACCATACACAGACACATCACACACACGCACACACATGCTCACAAACGCGCACACACACACATACACGCGCACACACACACACACACACACGTGCACGCATACACACACACAAGCATGCACACACACACACACACACACACTCATATACTCACACACCAAAAATTGGGTCAGTTCTTAGTTGAATACAGAACTGACAAATTCTAATTCAATTTTCGATATTGAATTCAAAATGATATAGCTCACAAGATATATCATCATTTGAAAGAAACTGCATTTTATTCAAAGATTTTTCAATGCTTAATATATTCCATTTGTCACACGAAACAAATGTGTGGCATTGAACATTTTTATGTATATATTCAAATAATTTTAATGACACCATTAAGATTAGCTTTTAGCACATAAACACAAATGCAGTTGCATGCAAGTCTGTTAATGCAGCAGACATATTAACACATTAAACCTAATAAGCTCTTACCCACTTTCTCCCGCTTTGCCTCTGACAATGAAAAAGAGTTTGAGAAGAGTGATGAATACTGAAGTACTGTACCATACCATACTGACTGTACCCTGTGTGTACAGTAGAGTGTATCATACTGACTGTAGCCCTGTGTGTACAGTAGAGTGTATGTATCATACTGACTGTAGCCTGTGTGTACAGTAGAGTGTATCATACTGACTGTACCCTGTGTGTACAGTAGAGTGTATCATACGGACTGTAGCCTGTGTGTACAGTAGAGTGTGTGTATCATACTGACTGTACCCTGTGTGTACAGCATAGTGTATCATACTGACTGTACCCTGTGTGTACAGTAGAGTGTATCATACTGACTGTAGCCTGTGTGTACAGTAGAGTGTATCATACTGACTGTAGCCTGTGTGTACAGTAGAGTGTATCATACTGACTGTACCCTGTGTGTACAGTAGAGTGTATCATACTGACTGTACCCTGTGTGTACAGCATAGAGTGTGTATCATACTGACTGTACCCTGTGTGTACAGTAGAGTGTATCATACTGACTGTACCCTGTGTGTACAGTAGAGTGTGTGTATCATACTGACTGTACCCTGTGTGTACAGTAGAGTGTATCATACTGACTGTAGCCTGTGTGTACAGTAGAGTGTATCATACTGACTGTAGCCTGTGTGTACAGTAGAGTGTATCATACTGACTGTACCCTGTGTGTACAGTAGAGTGTGTGTATCATACTGACTGTACCCTGTGTGTACAGCATAGTGTATCATACTGACTGTACCCTGTGCGTACAGTAGAGTGTACCATACTGACTGTACCTTGTGTGTACAGTAGAGTGTGTGTATCATACTGACTGTACCCTGTGTGTACAGTATAGTGTGTGTATCATACTGACTGTACCCTGTGTGTACAGTATAGTGTGTGTATCATACTGACTGTAGCCTGTGTGTACAGTATAGTGTGTGTATCATACTGACTGTACCCTGTGTGTACAGTATAGTGTGTGTATCATACTGACTGTACCCTGTGTGTACAGTATAGTGTGTGTATCATACTGACTGTACCCTGTGTGTACAGTAGAGTGTATCATACTGACTGTACCCTGTGTGTACAGCATAGTGTGTGTATCATACTGACTGTACCCTGTGTGTACAGCATAGTGTATCATACTGACTGTAGCCTGTGTGTACAGTAGAGTGTATCATACTGACTGTAGCCTGTGTGTACAGTAGAGTGTACCATACTGACTGTACCCTGTGTGTACAGTAGAGTGTGTGTATCATACTGACTGTACCCTGTGTGTACAGTAGAGTGTGTGTATCATACTGACTGTACCCTGTGTGTACAGTAGAGTGTATCATACTGACTGTACCCTGTGTGTACAGTAGAGTGTGTGTATCATACTGACTGTACCCTGTGTGTAGAGTAGAGTGTGTGTATCATACTGACTGTACCCTGTGTGTACAGTAGAGTGTATCATACTGACTGTACCCTGTGTGTACAGTAGAGTGTATCATACTGACTGTACCCTGTGTGTACAGTAGAGTGTGTGTATCATACTGACTGTACCCTGTGTGTACAGTAGAGTGTATCATACTGACTGTACCCTGTGTGTACAGTAGAGTGTATCATACTGACTGTAGCCTGTGTGTACAGTAGAGTGTACCATACTGACTGTACCCTGTGTGTACAGCATAGTGTGTATCATACTGACTGTACCCTGTGTGTACAGTAGAGTGTGTGTGTATCATACTGACTGTACCCTGTGTGTACAGTAGAGTGTGTGTATCATACTGACTGTACCCTGTGTGTACAGTAGAGTGTGTGTATCATACTGACTGTACCCTGTGTGTACAGTAGAGTGTGTGTATCATACTGACTATACCCTGTGTGTACAGTAGAGTGTGTGTATCATACTGACTGTACCCTGTGTGTACAGTAGAGTGTGTGTATCATACTGACTGTACCCTGTGTGTACAGTATAGTGTGTGTATCATACTGACTGTAGCCTGTGTGTACAGTATAGAGTGTACCATACTGACTGTACCCTGTGTGTACAGTAGAGTGTGTGTATCATACTGACTGTACCCTGTGTGTACAGTAGAGTGTGTGTATCATACTGACTGTACCCTGTGTGTACAGTAGAGTGTATGTATCATACTGACTGTACCCTGTGTGTACAGTAGAGTGTATCATACTGACTGTACCCTGTGTGTACAGTATAGTGTGTATCATACTGACTGTACCCTGTGTGTACAGTAGAGTGTGTGTATCATACTGACTGTACCCTGTGTGTACAGTAGAGTGTGTGTATCATACTGACTGTACCCTGTGTGTACAGTACACCTGTATACCGAATCAAACGCTTGCACCCACACACACACACACACACACACACACACACACACACACACACAATAAGACTTCCGTACTGGTAACATTGTGCATACGCATGCATGCTACAATCAGCCCAACAAGCACTCACCCTTTTCCGCAGACAACAACAAGAAGATTTTAGCATCGGGAGTCGAGTGTGAACCATCGAGGGACCAGACTGGCTTGCTGAGGTATGCATAAGAAGACACAGACGGCCTTGCACGTAAAAAAAAAAGCGTCATGCGCGTTCTCGCTGATACTCACGATCTTTTGAACGCCTCCAGAATGTTCCCGCTCCCCGTGTCTTCAGCAACTGATGAACAGAAGCAAGTCAAACGTTAAACGAGCAAACTGACACTCTGACACGCCAATATTCTGAATCGGGTTCACTGATTGGCTCAGTCAACCACTTTTTTTTCTGAATATTGCAGGATAGCTACACACATTAACAGATTATTCTTATAGTGTTTATTCACAGCATATCTTTATAAATCCTTCAAGTACTTCTTTCCTTGAGCAGCTACAACCGGAAATAACATGAAATCCGACAGCTATTACTGGAAATAACATTAAATAAACATTTCTAAAATGCTAATTGTGTAATATGCACATACATATAGCCTCTTGAGGCTTAAGATTACTGTGCTGGAGTTACCTAAAGTGTGTTTTCTGAAGTAAATAATGAATGTGCTATTGCCCCTATAGCAGCCAATGTATAGCTCATTAAATATTAGATTTTCTTTAAATATGTAAGATTTCCTTCATTGCAAAGAAAAAGTTCCAGGCCAATCGAAAACATGCATTGAAACTGAAATAGAATTTAAAACCCCCAGAAAGTGAACTGTCCCCATTAAGTACTTTGCTGTAAAACAGCAGTGCCCCACCTGGGAATGAAACCTGCAGTCTCTTCTGCAAGCTCACTGGACTGACCATCACACAATGGTTCTGCAACAAATCTGACCCAACCTGACTGGCATTCTGATGCTGGACAACTCATCTATATCAAATTATCTATATTAAAGTTTCAAAGACAATCTTTCATATTTAAAGGAAATATTTTAAAGTGGCCGTGCATGCAATTTCATGACGTCCCTCGGCTCTGTGTGGAATTTGTGAGAAACACAGTTATTTTGTGGCACGTATGAGATATCGGCCTACTGAAAATAGTGTCTCCTGTTTATGGAAAGACGGACGTAACATTTGGTGAGGTCGGCCATTATCATTCTGTGTATGGATGATAAAATAAAGATGAAATGACGATAAAACGATCCCCACGCACCTTCCACAGTCACTTCGAAGGTGCAGCTGTCGCACTTGTCTTTCGCAGTGACCTCACACCTGTAGCCCCCAGCATCCGTCTCCACGACCTTCATGATCCTCATCTCGTAAGTGTACACCTACAGGAACAGGGGCAGGAAGTGGGCCTTTACCCAGAATGCACCACTGACCAACACTGGCGCAAAGTGCAATTACTTGCACTGAACATAGAGGCAGATATACTAGCACATCCCCGAAAACAGTGGCTGTGTGTAACCCCACCCCCCTACCCAGCACACACAAACATGAAACTTGCTCACAAACACCACAGCTAGATGCCCATCGTGCTTTAAGCCAGCTAAATAAAAGGGGACTGGTGCTCAACAGCCAAGAAAACTAGAGAAAACACCCCTTACACATCGGCGGCGGGTGAGGTGAGTTCCCCTTCGCCGCCGTAAAACACTTTGAGCGTTCGGAAAAGCGCTACATAAAACGCAAACGATTCGTTCGTTCACACGTTCGTTCGTTCGTAAACTACGCGGGAGCCGATGATTCAACCCCTCACCTTGGTGTTCCGGTCGTAGGTCTCCTTGAACTGCAGGTGCTTCCCCGCCTTGCTGCCCAGGTCCAGCCACTTCCCCTTCAGCCACTTTCATGGTCGGCTTCCTCGGCATGTTGGAGGCGTCCACCTTGGCGACGAACGTGATGTCCTTCCCTAACCGCGACGAACGCACAACCGTTAGCGTACAACGGGCCACAGGCAACCGGACAGACTGTGTCCGTTAACTGTGGAGGGCGTGCGGTACAGTTTACGGCAGTTGTTCACGAAAGAGGAGCAACTGGAGGTTAAAAAAAAAAACGAGCCGCTAGACGAGGACGGCGGTATCACGGCGCCGGAGACTCACCTTTCGTGGCGGTGGCGCTGTCGGGCTTCTCCACGAACAGGCCAGTGAGCTCCGTCTTCACTTGACCTGCGATTCAGGGGGATCACATGACGACACGTACTCTCCCTGGTCTAGTTCTCTCTCCTAACAGTCGAGAAATTTGACTGATAACACATAACAGATCTTAATTTGTCATTATGTGTTCAACCAAAAATATTATTATTATTATGATTATGATGATGATGATGATGATTATTATTGTTATTATTATTATGATTATTATTATTATTATCACCTCTGAGATTCTGAGGATGAATATTGGCATTATAAATGCATTCATTATTAGCTAAGCTGTATAAATAAACTAGAAATACAGGGTGCAAACCACCCTGTGAAGCAGTGGAAAGTATCTGCAGATTAATGGAAGTTTCTTTATTGCTATTTAGCAGACTGACTTAACCACTGTGTTCTGTTTACTGGTTAGCAACTGTTAGCCTGGGTCAGAATATACCCAGGATATTGCTGGGATTTGAAAGCTAAACACAAAAACAAAAATACTCATGCAGCAAGTTGATCTATGAAAATTAAAATTAAATGTTTTTTTTATGCAGCAGATTTAGGATATTTATTGCTTTGAACTGACTTTCACATTTAGTTTCAACTTTATCTTATCATATTCAAAGAAACCATACAGGTAACAAGACATAAGACATCTCTCAAAAGTGTCTTTCCTCTTTTACTAAAAGTTTAAAATGGCTCAGTTTGACCCAAACCGAACACAAGAGCAAAAATGCAAACTCAATTACAGAGAAAGTAAAGCTGACATCATTATTCTCTGAAAGAACATTTTGCATCTTATAGTTTAGGTAGGTTGGGTCAGACCACATATTCATTTTTGGTTTTAAACCATGTATCACATTAGTTCCGTTTTAATTACATTATGTTGTACATAGAAATGCAATTACAATTGCATTTAATTACATTAATTACATAAATACTATATTTAAAGAGAATATGCTACATAACATACCATCTCTGGTTGGCATGGTTACTGTGCATGTCTGTGTAGTGGTTCTGTTGTGTTGTTCTGTTTGCAGAACCTTAGTCTCAGTTAAGCAAAGAAGCTTCCATTGAATGACTGAACATAAGAGAAAGCCTGAGGCTCTCCACCCACTTATGACTGAATATTTCCTGCATCATAAATAAAGACATCTTCACATTCAGCTTCAGTATCTGAGTTCCAAAAAGTATGAGTGATCAATTTAGTTTTTATTGAGAAATCTTTTCAGCGAGATCTCACTTTGAGCCCATTTGGATCTCACTCCTGAACCTGAAAAACTTAAAAATAAAATCAATCTTGGCAAATAAAGCCGTCTTCTGCTCCCACAAAATGTTAAAATTAAATCATTTCACTTCTCGTACTCCCTTTTCTTCATGAGGTTTCAGTTTTGCCGCTTACTTGCTTTTCACTTTCGTCCCAGGTCCTGTAATTTGTTTTGTCACAGCGACTGTAGTATTTTAAATCAGCGTTTTCTGATATTTTCCAAATATATGTGAAAAACTGCTGATACTCACCGTCGGCAGGTCCATCTGAGAGAAAGGAGGAAAGAAGTGAAAGAACACATTAGGCACTATCCCTGCCAGACGTACACTCATCTTTCCCCCTGGTGGAAAGTGTGAGGGTACGGACAGACACACGGACACAGAATCACCGTGATGATCCTCCTCCGGTCGTGGCTGATTTTCTGGACCAGCCACTTCAATGCTTGGAGCATTATTATTATTATTATTATTATTATTATTATTATTATTATTATTATTATATTATTTTTCTCCGCTTAAAAGTGCCTGAGGCTCAGCAACCATAAGTCCTAGAGCAACCAAATTTGGCAGGTGGGTTCCTATGGCCCCCCATACTCAGGCACTAAAAATCACCTATGTCGGCCAGATGGTGGCGCTATAACAAAGGGTTTTGCGTAAAAGGCCATAACTCCCACACCATAAGTTAGATCAACACAAAACTTCATCGACCTATGCATCTGAAGGTGCTCTACAACTTTGCCATTGGCACCACCTATGTCCGCCATATTGTTTGCCCGCCATTTAGACTTTTTCGTGGGGCGTGGCAGTTTTCTCCGCTAAAATGTCTGAGGCTCAGCACCATAAGTTGTATAGACCAACCAACTTGGTAGGTGGGTTCCTATGGCCCCCCACTACTCAGCCACGAAAAATCACCCTATTGGGTCGCCCAGATGGTGGCGCTATAACAAAGGATCATACATTTAAAGGCTATAACTGCCACACCATAAGTCCGATCAACACAAAACTTCATCGACCGATGCAACTGAATGTGCTCTACAACTTTGCTTTTGGGACCACCTATGTCCGCCATATGGTTTGCTCGCCATTTGGACTTTTTTATTAGGTGGGGTGCGGTAGCGCTGTACCTCCAAATTCTAAGTGTTACGACATCGAGTAAACTTCTTTACGGCAAGCGACATCCATGGCGACGCAAGTAATCCGACACCGTAGGGTCTAGTTTTATCAGCGAGGGTAGGGTCTGAACGTCGGGGGGGGAAGCACTGGAAGAGGCTACCAAAAGTTTGTTAGTAAAAGCTTTTTCAGAGGATGAATGGTTTTTGTTTTTGTTTTTTGTTGTTTGTTGTGGTGGGGGGGGGGGGGTGTTTTTTTTTTTTTTTTTTTTTTTTTTTTTGGTTTGGTTTTTTTTTTTTTTTTTTTTTTTTTTTTTTTTTGTGTGTGGGGGGGGGGGGGGGTGGGGGTGTGTTGGTGGGTTTGTTTTTTTTTTTTTTTTTTTTTTTTTTTTTTTTTTTTTTTTTTTTTTTTTTTTTTTTTTTTTTTTTTTTTTTTTTTTTTTTTTTTTTTAGGTTTTAATTTTTTTTTTTTTTTTTTTTTTTTTTTTTTTTTGGGGGGTTTTCTTTTTTTTTTTTTTTTTTTTTTTTTTTTTTTTTTTTTTTTTTTTTTTTTTTTTTTTTTTTTTTTTGGGGGGGGGGGGAGAAAAAAAAAAAAAAAAAAAATTTTTTTTAAATTAATTTTTTTTTTTTTTTTTTTAATTTTTTTGGGTAAAAAAATAATTTAAATAAAATATTATTTTTTTTTTTTTTGGGGGGGGGGGGTCTTTTTTTGGGGGGGGGGGGTTTTTTTTTTTTTTTGTAATTTTTTTTTAAAAAATACGCGCATCTCCCTGGTGTCTTCAAATGTGTGCGTATACCACACCTTTGCTTA